>BMAV01004824.1:0-65741 GCA_019973955.1 Trichonephila inaurata madagascariensis
TAATACTACGTAAGATGTGGTTTATTATTATAAAAATGATTGCTGGTGTGTTGAATTCTTGATTGTATGTTTGTTCTTTAATAGCTTCTGGATAAGGATGATTTAGTGTGCACCATTGTTAGTTTGATGCTACTTTGTATGAAATTATGAGTTTTATATGTGAAATATTAAACAGAATAAAAAATGTGAAATTGAAAAAAAATTACTTGGTATTGGATTGCTTCATCTACCAGCTAAGAGTAGTTTTACCAACTTCAACCAGTAAACAAAAGATTATTAAGCAACAAATTATATATACTCTAGATTAAATCACACACACACACGAAAAAAAAATGGAATTAACTAAAATATATTTCGTGTTATGAAAGTTATGCTTATCAATTTCTATGTGGGATGATTAAGAAGAGATTGAATATATTTAAATCACAAAAGATTCGTCTGAACAGAAAATAAATGGAATTATGAAAATGTATAACATGAAGGGAATAACCTTATAATCAATTACATCATCAAAACTTTCATCTGAAGGATATATCTTGAATTCATGTCTTCTAAGCCTGTAGAGTAAAACCTCAAATTCTTGAGACTTTAAATTTCAGGATAGGAATTTTATTTGCTGAATTATATTTTAATGAATAAAAATCATTAAGGATACCAACAAAAAAGGGCATAGTGAAAATATTTGCTCTCTATTTCTTCCGTTTCTCCAACAGAACATAATGGGGTTCACACATGTTTCTTCTTTTCCCTCTTCAAGAACTTTAGACCAGAAACTTCTAAAAATGGATGTTTTCCCACAGCAGTATTTAAACAAAAATACAGTACACATTTACAATACTTAAAATATTTTTCTTCCCATTTTCAAAATTTAATATAAAAATGTAAATAAAAATGATATTTATTTAAGAAATTTTACAATTCTTTTGATCATGTATCTAAATTTTATCGTTTCAATGAAATACTGTAAAGATTATTTAAAATTGATTCAATAAATGTGGTAAAACACTTGAAATGTCTCTGTTTTGTTTTTTTTGTTGTTGTCGTTTGTATTTATATTTTCTTTGGGATAATACTGAACTTTTAAACATATAGAACATAAGCGAATAGAAATAATTTAAAGAATTTATATGAACATATTTAAAATTGATTGCTGTATATAAAATCAAATTTTAACACAAAAATACCAAAATATTTTATACATTTTATTAATATTAACATTTGCTATTAAATAGATAGAATAGAATTTATTTTATAAAGCTAATGCTTTTTTAATGTCTGAAATTACATACATAATGGAAAGTAATTGGAAAAATATTATATAGTCTAATACACACACACACACATTACTTTCACTACATGTAGGAAAAGATAGTTTTTCTGAAAATGTTTGTAATGAAAAAAATTAAAATAGAATGAGAAATTAAATATGCATAAAGTAATATACCATGCATACATTTCAAAGCCTTCATTCCTTACAAAACCTACATTCCTACTTCTATTTATCATTACGTTGGTAGAAATGATATTAAAAATTTTTAATACTATATATTCACTTTACTTAAATCAGCGTTTCTCAAACAATGGGGCTCGCCTCCTTGGGAGGTGTGACAACTGTACGAGGGGAGGCGTGAGCATATTAAAAAGTCGAAAACAAAAGATTATTTAAAAAAAAAAGATATTAGTTTACTGAAAGTAAACAAACAAAATACATTCTCATATAAAAAGGATACACATTTACACTGATATATTACTCTTATAAATGTATCAGTGCTACACAATGTACTTTAAATTTAATTTAACAGTACTAATTTAAGAATAAGTTTAATAATTACCAGTGCCCCCATGGGATTGTCGTATACAAAATTATATAAAAAATTAACACTTATCTTGATAATTTGTACGGTTTATAATCAATCCCTTCACTCTCGACTAAATGTTACGCGATTCTCTCCTCAATGCCACCGTTTTCCACGTGGGCGTGCGTAAGTGAAGTACATAAAAGAAGGAGGGGGGGATGGAACAAATAAGCAAAGCGTCTGAAATTAGTAAATCCTTCGTAAACACTGTCTAGATCCTTTAATTGTATTCCAAAGCCTCGGAATAATTTTATAGGTAGCAGTGCACAGAAAAGATCGTATTTCGGAAACACGTATATATACGTCCTGGGCAATTTACACATTGGCTGAGCGAGACGTATATATACGAGAGGGGCACTTAAGAGGTTAAAGTTTTATCGTAGTTTTAGCGGCAAAGTGTAGTATTATTGAATTGAATACATTGTTATTGTATGAGGGGGGGCACGATGAAAATTATGATTGAATCTTGGGTCGCGAATATTGAAACTTTGAGAAGCACTGACTTAAACGAAAAAGACTCCACAAAAAAAATTTAGGAATTCACTAATGTTACATAAAGTGCATCAAATGCAAATGATAAATTTAAAAATGTCATGTATATTATAAAAATCTTGAGATTTTACAGAGTCAGCTTACTGTGTAAAATGACGTTTGTACAAAGGGTATAAGAACTTTCGAATCTTCTATTTTCTAGTCAAACACTCAGTTACATGAACGAATAAGAGACACTGTAGTTTTAGATTAAAATTTCAATAACAAATGTTATAAATAAAGTAACATTTTATAAAATATTAAATTCTTAGGCCGAATTACAATATTTTCTTGCTTTGAATGTATGAATATAAGTTATTGAGAGAAACCATTTGCAGATAGGGTACTTCGCATGATAATGATACAAATGAGGATTTATTAATTTACATACAAAGAACTTATAGCTTTACTTTACTTCTTTAATAGAACGTTTCGATATCTTAATCATACGACTTGATAATTAAGGAAAGAAAAATTTTCATGCAGAAATAAATATTTAAGATGAAACCGAGTGTTATTTTGCCAAAGATTATAATATAGAATGAATTTGTAATATCTCTCTCTCTCTTTCTCTCTCATGTATATTATTTCCAATGAAAACCTTAACAGTTCCAATTATTTAGACGTAATTCAACCTTATTTTTAAAATTTTTTCTTTTTCCTAATAGCGTAATACGTAGGGCAATGGCAATAATATATATGCTTAAAATTGTAGTAATGTACTATGAATGAATATGGGAGAAAAATGGAAAAAAACTATATATTATCAAATATAAAGTAAATATGAATCTTTTACATATTACTCCCTAAATCTTTCTAAGAAAATGAAATACATGGAGAATTTAAAGAAATTTAATATATATGTACTACAAATATTCTTGAACATTTAAAAATTGTTTAAGCTCATACATAAATGACCTATAAAAATAGAAAAAAATATAATTAACTTATTACGTAAAACAGAATTAACGCGTGAAAAATATTTTGGTAAAAAAAAAAGAGAGAATTCGAAGAAATTTTAATCTGAGGAAATCTTTAATTAGAATTGGTTTTTATTAATAGGTTTTAAATATCCTTTTTGATATTTTTTTTTTTAAATTTTTATTTTCTTTTGATTTTTTTCCCAAATTCTTCAACATCTTCCAAATAGATAATAACAAAAATGTTTTTTCATACTTAACATAAAAAAAATTATATAGTGTTTGCTCATTCTTTGTATTATGAAGTATTACACTTTTTTGCAAATACGGGATTTCTTCAAAACATTTTTAAATATTCCTTGAATGACTTCTTAGAACAATAACTTTTTTGCCAATTAAGATTAGTAATATGTTTTGAACATTTGGGAAACATAGACAAAAGTTTTGGGAAAGGTATGGGGGGCCACTTGGCGAGTCCTTTTTTTGGCGACAAAGGGGTGAAAAGGGTTTTCCCGGAATTATTTATTTTTTTTTAAAGTTTGATACTCCCCAAACATGAAATAAAAACGCCAAACCCTAAGAAAATAGCCAAACCAAGTTCCCCCCCTATACTAACTTAAACCCTTTTTATTTTATTAAATTCATTTTTAAGGTTTGAACACCATAGAAGTATTTTACATCTATTGGTGTTAAGTACAAATACAGTTACCAAGCAAATTAAAATAAAATACGCGTAGCAAATCATATAAATTAAATAAATAAGCCATATTGTAAAAAATTAATAGTACATCCAATAAATTATACCAGATGCATGGCCGTCGTTGCAAGGGCTTTGTAGAGTGCATAAATTTTTTGCCAATGGAAATTTCCTCTTCCCCTTTCGGTATCAATATTTCCTGGTGTGTGTGAGATTTCTATGTCAATGTCATTAAATTCCCTTTTTCGAAATATCTTACACCTCTTTTCCCAGTCGGATGGTATGTTTACTCAATGCTTAGTCCGGCGTTGCTCGGGCTTTTTCCGAGAATATAACTTTTTCAAGGGGAAAATTTCCCCCCCTCGATGACTTCAGGGGCATGTTGGATTTTTAAGTTAAAAATTATCTTTTTCGAAATTTTAATTTCCTTTTTTTTCAGACAAGTTTCTTTTCCCCTTTAGCGCCCGAAACGGGTTTTTTTTGGTTTATAAAACTCTTTTTCAGTCTTATTTTCACCAGTGATAAGGTCTTTCTTTAAATTTCTTATTTAAATTTCTAATTTACAAAACTAATCTAGTTTCATCCACAAAAGAAAAGACAACGTATGATTTTATTATTAAATAATAAATTTTGTAATGGTTAATTAAAAACAATACTGATTTTGTTTTTTTTAATTATTAATTTATATTCTACTTTATTAAATAATGAATGAGAAAAATTCTTATCATTAACTATTGAAACGACTACTTATTTCTGCATGTGTTTGATTATTCCATTAAAAGTATGTAATATAAAAAAAGTATGGGAGAGAAAACCTAGACATTTGCTTACATTCACTGTATAAAGAAAGATTAAAAATTTAAGTAATACTATCTGATGAAAACATTTCAGAATTTTCTTATATTCTTAAAGTTTTTCATTCTAAATCATTCTTTTAAAAATAAAAGAAAACTATCAGTTGTAATGTATCAGAAAGTTGTCTTTCTGCACCTGCTCCATAAACCTCAAACTGGTCAATTCTGTCGTAGATTTTTTACAATTAATTATTACTGGCATTTGGTGATTTTAGCAATTTTTTCGTTGCATTTTTATTCCTCCTTGAAATGGAAAAGTGCCTTTTTTAAAAATATATTATGTAATAAAAGTAGAAGTCTAGAAAATTTTATAAATTTTCTAGGAAGTCTTACAATCTTTCATCTCAGTCTAGTTTGGCAGCGTTGAGAAAGATATACGATGAACCAATCTGCTTGAAAAATAATTGTAGCTTTTTTTTTGAATTTAAATCCAAGAAAATCCATAGAAATTTGTAAAAAAATGTAAAACATTGTAGAAATTGGGATTTTAATAGTATATTTCAGTTAACCACATGTTAAAAGCATTTATTTTTAAGCAAAGTTAATTAATAGTCAATAGAGCAACGTACGGAAATTCCGGTTTGGCTGAAAGCCGATTTTTAACGCCAACTTTTGTCATTGTTGTAACAATAACATTCTTACAACAACGCAGACAAATCAAAGTTGGCACCCAAAACCGGTTTTTTAACTTTTTTAATTAATATCTTTTTAACTACTTACAATATCGGGGTCTAAATGGTCAAAACGACTTTCTCGGATCATTCCCCATCATTTGGTACCTTCGGCGAGTTTCTGTGTTGTGCAGTACGTGATAAGGTAGACGCACATAGAAAGATACAAACATACGTTTGTTTACCTACGAATTTTAATTGTGTAGATTAAAAATATTTTGAGTTCAATTTATGATAATTTGTTCGTACACATTTTTTGTAAAAAAATATTTGAAAAATTGAAAATAAACAGGAGCTATTCTTTATTTAGATAGATCTCATTGCCTAAAAATAACTCTTTTAAATATTTGAAATAATTAACAAATGAGTAGGATTTATAAGTCTACAAAACTATTAATAAGTTTTTAAATAGTTAGGGATATAAAAAAATAAGGTAATAATAAGCCCATTCAGAACTAAACGCTTATTCATTGTAGGAAGGCACAGGTACACATTACTTTTCTACATAGTTATCATACTTGAGGCATTTGTCCCATCGATAGACCAGACCATCGAATCCAGCCTTGTAGAAAATCAAAGTCAAGGTTTTGCAACCACATCAAGACAGCTTGTTGAACCTCAGCATCGATTTTGAAATTCTGAACTCTCGTGTTTCTTTAAAGGTCCGAAGAGATGGAAATCACTTGGTTCGAGAGCGGAAACGCAAGGAAGATGGTTCAATACCTTTCATCGAAAACGCCCCTTCTTCATCTCGCACATCTGTTCTGTCTTTGACAAATTCCATGCACCAAAATCACACCTGTCTCGTGACATAATACTTGAACCGTACACTTTTGCTAATTGCCGATGAATTTTAGCTTGAGAATTCTTCTTTAAAAGGAAAAGAAACATGTCACACTTCTTACTTCAATCAAGGACCACGTTCCGTCAACGCAGCAGTTTTCTAACTGAGGTTTAGTCATATTATTAGAGAGCCAGTTTCATCTAATGGTACTGTTTAAATACTGGATCACCTTCGTAATCTTCAGAGGAACTTTTGTTCATACGGGTAATTTGCACTCCTGTCATAGCTCTTGCTACCTTAGTTTTTGAAACCCCAACGTATATTCGCTGTAAAAGTCTATAAGTTATTATCTTGTTGCTTAAAAAATATAATGTATATATTTTTACTCTTAAAATAAGGATAATTTTTGAATTATTTATTGAAAAAAATAATTATTAATAAATTGAGTTATAATATTCATTAAAAAAATTAACTTTGAAATAATTCTAGAAAACGATTCATTAAAAGGTAGAAAATGTGTCAGGAGTATCCACTTTAATTAAAAATTGTAAAACACAGTACTATAAATATTTATTCTTATGAGAAAATAAATGAAATAGATTCCCCTTTTTAGCTTCATGTTTGATTAACTCAGTACTTCTTAAACTTTCAACATTTGCGACCCAATTTTCAATCATAATTTTCCTGGCGCCTCCCTCCATAAAATAACAATGCATATAATACAATAATATACTTTGACACTAAAGATACAATACGATTTTTAAATTATAAACCGTACAAATTATCAAGATAAATAGTAAATTTGGTATATGATAAGTCCATGGGTTTCTCTAGTAGTTATTAAACTTAATCTTAACTTAGTATTGATAAATTTGTTGTCAAATACATTGAACAGTATGACACATTTATAAGTATATTATATGATTGTAAATGTGTATTTAATTTTTATTATGCCAGAATATATTTTGTTTCGTTTCAATAAATTTATATTTTTCAGTAATATTTTTTTAAAAAATAATTTACTTTCGATATGCTTGCACCCCCCACAAAGGGCTATTTCGCCTCCCAAAAGGGGCACGCCCCACATTTTGAGAAACGCTGCATAAATTATATATTCCTTTGTTTGAGGATAATGTTTTTGTAAAATTATCAGACAGAACTATACAAATTAACGATGTTGATGAAATTAAAAAATATTTTTTGTTAAAAAATAATACATGTTAAATAGGAAATTTTTACCACATTTCGTAAAGATGTGCATAAGTAATCTGCTAGCAAACAACAATTCCTTCTTTTTTAGACAATGAGAGTAGAAGTCTTTTTAGAAAATGCAGAATTATATTTCTTTGAAAACTATTTTCCTCGAAAAGAACATTTTTATTTCCTTAGAAGAGCCTTTATATCTTCAGTGTTTTGGATATAGTTATTTATTTCCATTTTTTG
This sequence comes from Trichonephila inaurata madagascariensis, assembly GCA_019973955.1. Classification (NCBI taxonomy): domain Eukaryota; kingdom Metazoa; phylum Arthropoda; class Arachnida; order Araneae; family Nephilidae; genus Trichonephila; species Trichonephila inaurata. The sequence goes on from BMAV01004824.1 coordinate 7,757, forward strand.
TATCATCTTATAACCTGCTGGCTTCGAATTGCATTGTCAGTTTTATTTTACTCTCAGGAACAAAAACATAAGAAAGTTCGAGGTTTTAGAAATAGGGTGGAAGTTGAAACCGGTTGTATACTGCAGTTTGCGAAAGACAGTGATGGAATGCGAGTAACTTTAAAGTGTAATTTAAGAATGAAAAAAAAAAGTTGAAAAAATTTTTAACATTAAAAAAAATCTAATGTAATCGTTTTTTAAAATGATATAAGATGTTTCATTTCGATGAGTTCTTTTATCCGTATATAAAACTAAAGTTGAATTTGTCTTGCTGAAAATATCTTTTAGATTTTTCGAATTTAAATATGGCATTTGCATTTTGAAAATAAAGAGAAAAATAGCGAATTAAATTGATAAAAATTACATTATGGAGTCAAGTTTAGGTATTCGACTACGTCGGAGTGAAAGCATAAATGGATAATTTTCATGATATTTTGTGTCACTTAGATTAGAATACATGCATACAATTGTTTTAAGGGCATTTTGACAAAAAAATTTATTTAAATGCAGTATTTTGGCAAAAAATTAACTTAGAATAATTTTTATTCAAAATGTTCTCCTTTTGTGAAAAATACTTCTGTTATAATAATATTTTGCCTGTATTTAGCTCAGTCCTCTGTAAAGAGGCTCAACTATGATTTTTGAAAAATTCACATCATTTTCAGAGTTACAAACATTTGAAATAATTATCGGCGTTTTTTTCTTAAAATTTCTTCCCTCTGTTGTCGTAAAACAAGGATAAACCCACTTCTAAGTTATATATTTCAAAAATTCTAGTTGAGTCTCTTGTACAGAGGTTTAAGCTATATACAGGCAAAATATTATTATAATAGAAGCATTTTTCGCAAAAGGAGAATATTTTAAAAATGGGCCATTCTATGTTCATTTTTTGTCAAAATATTGTACTTAAATAATTTTTAATGTAATACTATTCTTAAAAACAATTTTATATACAATTTCTAATCTAAGTGACACTAAATATCATAAATATTATCCATTTATACGTTTTGAAAATCAGGGTTTCCCGAACGTGTCGGATATTAAAAAAATTTAATGTTAACTTCTTTTTCATTCGTATTAAATGGCATCAGGCAATGTTAAATGTTTAACTATTCTTGTCGTACTAACTATAATTGATGGTCTCAAGCAACGGAAGCGCGCTCTATCAACCACCTAAATTCAGAACAGGCTAAATGAGGAACGAATGTATTTGTGCGTGTTATAAAAATCCATTTTTTTTTTTGCCCTTTTGATTATTTTTTTTTGATATTTGTTGTCTTCGGAACCCAACATAAATTTGAATTTACACAAAAGGCGTTTTTTATACCATATTCCAGTTTTCTCAAACCTACTGGGCCCCCTTTCAAAACTTTTTTTCGGTCCCCCCTTTTACATTAATAAATTACCGAATGCAAAAATAATTTTTTGACCTAAAATACAATAGCGATCTTAATTATAAGCCCAAAATTAATAACATAATATTAAAATTTTTTTATATGTTACTTTTAAAAAAAAAAAAAATGAAGCAATAGGATCATTATTATGTCATTTTTCCTTTTCTCTAATTTTTAAAATTTGGAACATATTGCAAAAATTTGGGGCTGTTAGAAGACAAAAAAAATAGATATCAGCAAAATAGAAAAGAACCAGAGGGTCAATTTCAAAAAAATTTGTTTGCAAAAAAGCTCATGGAAGTCCTTACTTATTAAACTTGTTCTTTAAACAGTATTAATTAGTTAGTTATAAAAACTCTGTGCAGCACACACACGAAACATTGTATAGTGAAGTACCCGTTTTGCACGGGTTCATTTATAAGAAAATAAAACATTATTTCAGTGCTTTCAAACTTTTTAATACTGTCGACCCAATTAATAATAAAAATATTGAATGCAATAAAATGTACTTTGACGCTAAACTATAAAATGATCTTAAATTTAAACTTACAAATTAATAAGATAAGAGTAACATATATTTTAAATAAATTTCTTTTAAGTAAAAAGTTAAATTTTGTTATTTTTTTTTCTCTAATTTTTAAATTGAAACAGATTGAGAAATAATATTTAATTAAAAGATTTATTTTCAAGATCGATTTCTAAAAGTATATATGTCATTAAAAATAGCCTTATCTATAAGCGTTTCCCTTATCATATCCATTACATCTGGTATTCCCGTGAACGTTCACGAGAGCTCCAGGGCAACCCAACGGACGTGTCTGCACAAAACATAAAATGCTGTACTTCGTACAATTTAGTCAGTCTTGCCGAATCGATTAGATACCGAATCTCTTTGAATGTAAATTTCATAATTCATGTTAATTGTAATTCACGGTATTAAGCATTTACGGCAATGGATTAAAAGAAAATCATAGATATATTTTAAATCGCAGCGAGCATTTGACGATAATAAAGCATCAACAAGTACTAATAGACGAGGGCAAATTGATAGAAAGTTACGAATGCGGGTTGATTCATTTCCAAATACTTTAGAAGGGTTCTAAATCCCGCAGGAAAAAGAGATATTCATAGATTCACATCCAGCACGAAATAAAAGGCAATTTTGTAATAAATCACTCTCTTGGAATTCTGGATAGAGTGTGGATGCCAATTTTCTGCACTGAAAACAAAAGCATTTGGTATACTATTACCATTTTAACATCATACCTTTGTAAATCCGGTTTTTCTGGGCGATGGCTACTTTGAAGACAAATACAGATCTCAGCTAAACATCAAAATAACTCTTGAGTGTCAATTCTCAATTTTAGCCTTCCTTTGAAAAACTTTAGCTCTGCAAGACAAGCCCGTGGAAGTTAATAATAATTATTAAATCCTGTACTTATACTGGCTGATTGATTGATTGATTGATTACTGAATATTAACGTCAAATTGTCTAGTTACACGATGGTCTTTTGGCGACGGACTACGTAATTTTGAACTATGGTCAAGACGTGGACGACACCTGAGCTGGCACCCCTCTCCTAACTACTATACTTTCGAAGTACCCACTCTAACACGAGCTTATTTTTTAAAAATGACAATACATTATTCTTGATATAATAGCTTAATTGTAAGGAGAGTAAAACCAAGTGTGCTTTACAATGTATACAAAAATGTAAAATGATTTATTGAAATGAATACTCATATTATAAACGGTTTTGAACGAACTGTAATTTTAAGCCTCGCAGAATTAGCATTTAGAATAAATGTTAAGTAATAAAAAAAGAATATAAAATTCCAATGAATAACACAATTATGTTATTTTTTTAATATTTAAAGCGAGAAAACTTCAAAATGTTTTAGCCTGGGATCAGGTGTGCAATCGATACTAACGTTAATGATCGCGGGGAGTGATACACCCCAATTCTTTTTTTTTATAATTATTTTCAATATACAAGATGAAAATCACAATTTCAGTGAATAATTTAACTATGGAGAAAATATACTTACCTATTTCTGCTGATTTTTCAATTTGTCTTTCATAATTTGAGAAAATATCCAATAAAACTGAACTAAATTATTCCAAATGTGCGTGACCTTAATAAAGGACACAAATCACAGACACTTTTCGCTAACATTACAGGAAAGTTATTTGCAAGCAAAACTGTCACATTTTATTCACATTATTGAAGTTTATATGTCCTTTTGATGATCGATACTATCTGTTGAACTTTTTCTTGCTTGTGTCTTTTTTTTTGACAGGGTGAAGCATTTTGCGGTACAATTCTATGGCTTCATTTTCTTTTGATAAAGTTCTTTTAATGTAGCTATTGATAATTTCCTTTTCCTTTCTTGCTCATGTTTATTGCTTTCTCAAATTTACTAACATGATTAATATGCACATTTCAGCAAGTAGTCCTTTGTTTGATCAGCTTCCATTTCCTCTTATCAGAGAGATCACAGAGGCCCAATTTTTTTTTATAATTTGCTCGTTTACATTTATAAACCATAATCAGTCGCACAACATCACAATTAAAAACCACTAAGTTAGTTCATTGGGGAAAAATGCACTACGGTTCTAAGAAAATATTTTTGAACAAAAGTGGTCGCGCCGGGAACTTGTCAAAACAAGAGTAATCTTAAGATCTTCTAAAAAACGTTTATGTCATCCCAAAAAGGAGATATGTGATCAATCTATTTTAGCCCCCATTAAGCACCGTCATATTGGAGTGTGAATTCTGTCAAGGTCATTGGTGTAAATAAATAAACAGTTTTCCCAGAATTAACGATTTTGTATTATATGTTTCCAGTATACTCATAAAAATAAATCTTGGCCAATTAATCCTTCAAAGCTAATATGCTGGTCCATGTATCATAAAACTCTTCTACATTGTAAAAGCGCAATAGAATTATATATATAATTTATAACTTCCCGGAAGAAAAGGGATGCAGATAAACATAACAGTAAGTTCTGGAAGTAAGCAAAGCAATATTTTAGGTTAAAAAGAAACGTAACAAAAAAATCTCTCATCGTAAGATTACAGCAAAGCAAACAAAATATTTTTATTTAGTTATAGGATCAAAGATAGCTACGAGCGTTCAAAGTAGAATCTTTTATTTTTGATGACCTTTTTTCACCAAATGATATATATATATAAATCATATCAATGTAAATCTGTATTTTTTATTATATCAAAAAAGTATTTTGTTTTGCTTCATTCCAGTAAATTAATTTTTTTAACCTTTTATTTTCGATATGCTCGCGCCCCCCTAGAAGGGCTATCGCGCCCCCCCAGAGGGGCGCGCCCCACAGTTTGAGAAACACTGCCATATTCCGTATCTCTACGACACATTTAATTTATTATTTATTATCCAAGACTCTAGAGTTGTATTATTTTTTGTTAGTTCCATCATTTTCATCCTTTTAGTCTGCCTTAAATGAAATAAAAATATATGGTACATTTTTCACAGATTTTAGTTTAGAAATATAATTTACGAACACTATTAGAATTTGATTGGATTATTTTTATTACATGTAAGTGTTTTTTTGGTTTCAATATACTAAAGGGTTATAATCTATTTACTATTTCTAAGTTATGAATTGATATTACACTTTGTTCAGATGGATATTATTATAACCTTAGTCTTCATGCATTGAAAATGAAAAATATAATTACTTATTTCCCATTGAAAATAGGTACTTCTGAGCTATAGGGACCCTTTATTAGAAGAATCTTTAGTTATAAAAGATTAAATATTCTTGTCTAATATTAAAAACACATTCCTCTTAAATATAAGTTTATATATTAATTTTTACTATACATGCTTTGAATCAATCATTAGAAAATGATTATTCAAGTAGACTTAAGATTTTGAGAAATCTGTTCTTTTAGAATGAATTTTTGAAATTTATTTTTAGAAGACAGTTTTAAGAAAAATGTGCACTGTTTTACTTTTACTACAGTATTTTTTATAGTATACGTAATTAAAATATCAAACATAAGTTCAATTAATTTATTGCAGTCAAATTTATTTCATTTAGTATTTTGTAGAAAATAATTGAAATTTTAAAATATTAAAAATTTCTTATATAAATATACGCGCGCGCGAAAAGACATTTATTTTGGAAACATCAAAGGGGAATAAAAATTGAAAGAAGATCAAGCAAATGAAAAAAAACGAAAGCTATTACATCACTGATAGTTTAAACTGGTATGGGTTTTTACTTATTTTCATTATATTTGTCGAGGATTGGAAACTTTAATTTACTATAAAGTAGAGTATTTTACATGTACATTGATAATCCCTTTCCTAATTTCAAGAACAGTATATTCACCGATGCAAATAGCTTTGTGCCACATATACGGGTAAAGAAAAAACACAGTGATGAAATTTCAGCCAGAAACATTTCACAACAACAACAGCAAACAACTTCGAAAACTAATATACCATTCACAAAGATATTTCAGAGCATGGCGCAGGTAAGAAACGGGAAAAAGAAAAATATGATCTCACAGGGAAAAAAGAGAGGAAATTCAGCTCACCAGTACTGAATACATATTTGGCATCTAAGAAAAGGAAGGATACTGGTTTCTTTTTAGGGACATTCTGAATAGAAAGCAGATGTATTCCGCGATTCATCATAATGCGTTATTCAAGCCACTTTCTTGGATTGCGACTCAAAAGAATACGTTGGAGTTCATGAAAGATATTCTTGTTTATTTTATGTGCGGTGTATACATACGTAAGATCCGTAACATAATAGTGCTTATATAAGAGTTTCTTTTTATAAAAGATTCTTGTAAAAGTAAAACGGTTTGAAGTATATGAAAGATGAGCAAGAAAAACGATCCTCGAATTTCATAGGAGACTCGATTTAGTCAAAAGAAGTAAGGATTTTGTTAACTGAACTCTTTCCTTTTGTTCAAAAATGCGTCGATATCCTTTGACTGCAACTGAATGAAATACTGAAAATACACTCTGTTAACCTGATCAGTCCGTTGATGACCAAAGGATTATAAAAAAAACAACAACCCTAGAATACATTTTTAAAAATCTACTGAAGAAAACCATATATTCTTACTTTTATTCTAAAATTGAATATAGAACAGTAATCATTCAGGAAAAGGAGTAATTTTTCTATAACTAAAAGATTTTTCTAACTTTTAAAAATATATTAGACATTAAAATCCAGTTTTTTGCCAAAATTTTAAGTTTATTTACTGATTTTTTTAATACATTTGTAATTACAGATTTTTAAAAAGTAATTTAAGTAAGACTTTATATATAATAGGATTAAGAAAAGCGAACGATACGTCTTTAATGCTGAACAATATATATACAAAAAATGCTCCAAAATGCATTTCAGATAGTATTAAATATTTTACAGCAATTTTTCCAATTTTTAATTGCAATTATTCAAAACCTGTTTTTAAAAAATTCATAAAGTTTTATATAATTACTTTATCATACTGTTTAGTCTAGTGTCGGAATTCTCCAAAGTATGCATTGTTAAGAAAATCATGGAATTTATAGTAAAAAAATTCCAAATTGTCGTTGTTTTGATTTCTAATGTGTTTGTACATAAAATAATACATAAAAAATCCTACCAATTAATTTTATAAAACGATCCTCGTATAAAAAGTTTACATTAAGTCTTTCATATGACCTAGTCTTCAAAGAAATATAAAGTACCTTGTTGAAAGATTTATATATTCTATGTAAGGAATGTTTTAAGTTATGTAAATTTTTCAGCATTTTAATTTAAAAAATTGCCTTTTTTTATTTTTCAAAAACTGATTAGGTAGAAACAGTTTTTTCATATACACAACTGGACATTAAAATTGCTACACCAAGAAGAAATGCACGTAACAAAATGATATTTGTTGAAAAAATACATTATACTAGAAAAAACAAGTGATTAAATTTTCAAGAAATTCGGGTGCATAGAAAGAAATCAGTACTCAGAACAACCAGCCCTGGCAGTAATAACATCACTTATACGCCTGGACATTGAGTAAAACAGAGATTGGATGGCATGTTCAGGTAAGGATGCCCATGGTGCCTTTGTAGCTTCAACACAATGCCACAGCTAATCAGTCGTAGTGATTGGCGTTTGGTGACGAGCCAGTCACTCGGCAACCATGGACCAGACGGTTTCTATTGGCGAGAGATATGGTGAACGTGCAGGCCATGACAACATCTGCACATTTTCCGTGTCAAGGATGGTCCATATAACACCGGCAACATGCGGTCATGCATTATCCTGCCGTATGGTTTCGCAGGGATCGAATAAAGGGTAGAGCAACATGTCGTAACACACTAGAAATTTAACGTACTCTGTTCAAAGTTCCGTCAATAATAGCAAAAGACATGTATCCAATAGCACCTCATACCATCACGCCAAGTGATGAGCAAGTATGACGAAAGCACGCTGTCAATGTGTGTTCACCACGATTCCGCCAAACACGGATGCGACCATCTTGATTTTGTAAACATAACCTGGATTCAACTGAAAAAATGATGTCTCGCTATTCGTGCACACAGGTTCGTCATTGATCACACCATTGAAGAGGCGCTTGTCTGTAATGCAGCGTCAAGGCCGCAGCCATGGTCTCCGAGCTGAGAGTCCATAGTGCCACAAACATTTTTCGAACTATTCGTACTTACACTTATTGTCTTGCAAATGACTCCAATTCTTGACTTAGGGCTCGTGACGATTCTGCATGACCCATTAAGGTCATGTGGGTAACATGCATGTTTTCGCGGCTGCTAGGGACAGTACGCCCTTGAGATCAGCACGGTGTTCCATATTACCGTCCTGAGCTCACCGATTCCATACTTTTCAAACAGTCATTGGATCTCGACCGACGCCAGCATCAGTACAGCGATACGATAAACCACAATCCCGGTACTCTTCAATTCGACTATTGTCAAAGTCAGAAACATGCTGGTACACATTTCTGTTTCTTACACGAGATATCACAACAACTTTTCACCAGGTAACAGCGTTCACATGCAGTTTGTGTATGAGAAACCGGCTGAACAGTTTCCTTATTTAAGGTATCCGACTACGTTCGGAAGCATGATTTTAAAAAAGCTCATAAATGTATACTTTCATGATATTTAGTGTCACTTAGGTTAGAATACATGTATAAAATTGTTTTAAGGACATTATGACAAAAAAAATTATTTAAATACAATATTTTGACAAAAAATTAACTTAGAATAACCTTTTTCCAAATGTCTCCTTTTGTAAAAATGTTCTATTGTATTAATATTTTGCCTGTAATATACAAGACCTCTTTACAGAGGCTCAACTATGATTTTTGAAAATTCAAATTATTTTCAGAGTTACAATCATTTGAAATAATTATAGCGTATTTTCTTAAAATTTCTCCCTTCTGTTTTCGTAAGACATGGATAAACCGACTTCCAAGTTATGCGTTTCAAAAATTCTAGTTGAGCCTCTGTACAGAGGGCAGGCAAAAATTAATACAATAGAAGCATTTTTACAAAAGGAGAACATTTGGGAAAAAATGTTATTCTAAGTTAATTTTTTGCCAAAATATTGTATTTAAATATTTTTTGTCATAATGTCCTTCTGTTTAACATATAAGTGACACTAAATATCATAAATATTGTCCATTTACACGCTTTTGCAAAATCACGGTTCCGAACGTAGTCGGATACCTTAAATACGTTGTAGGTGTCGCTACCGCTGAAAATGCGCTGAAAAATCTAATCATTTGCATACCTTCTTTCTTTCGTTTAAATTTCTCGTCTGTATCATATCGCCTTCTTGGTGTAGCAATTTTAATGCCCAGTAGTGCAGTTTTCAACCAGGATTCATTTATCGTGATTGAAAACTATGTAAATATATTTTGAAATTTATACAGTATTTGCACAACTGACTAAATGAAAAAAATCCCCCTCAAACTTCACAAAACTTCATCGACTTTTTTTACTTACATACTATTTACTCCATGGTAATATTTCATTTCTTTAAATGGAAAAGAGTTTTAAAATATTTTACAAATAAATATGCATAAAAACTGACAAGTAAATAAAAAAAAATATTGAAATCGATGCATTTCATATTTTACTCATTGCATCATGAAGGTTAAGCTTAAGAAGCTTAATAATATTCTAGTAATTTTCTTGTCCTTAATATTTCAGTTTTATGTGTAACCCTAAGGAAAAATACATATAAAGAATTGCATTCTTCTTTTCTGATTGGATATATTGACATTAACTATTGTAGCAGAAGTTTTTAAGCTTCATTTTGTAAGATTGAACTTAAGTCAATTTTTGATTATCCGGGATTTAATCTAAGTAAGGATTTGACCACTTAGTGTGTATATATATAAATTCCTGATTATATAACATAGAGGGGAAAACATATATGATTAATTGAGAACCTATTGAGATTCAATAAACGGTTTTTAAATGATTATTGAAAAAATTTAATTTTTACAAATCACTCTCTTCCAATTAAAAAAATGTGTGGCTAATTTGTCGAATTCTTTTGAAAGTGCAATCACTATTATTAAAACAATTTTTTAAAAAATCATTTTATATAATGAATCTTTATTAATTTGAAATTATTTCAAGATGTACGATTTACAGACGTCAGCATAATTATTATACTCAAACTCAAACTCAGTGGTGCAACAACCCATGAGGGTCAGGGCCTACTGTGACAATTGTGGCGAGTGTTGTTCCGGCACCAGTTGATGACATCGGAGACTAGAAGCGAATGGTGTTGCTGCCTGAGGAAGTGGAGGAAGAGGGTTTCCTAGAATCCAGTCCCCCTACGTTACGAGATGGACTTGTCTAGAAAAGGACATACGCGAGGACCGGTTTTGAGGGTCCCGGCTGGAAGAAAAGGGTGAAACGAGCTCTGTATGTAAGATGGCGGTTTAGAATGTTCTGTAAATAAAATGTTCATATTTATATCTCTAGCCGGACTGTGATTTTCGTACTTAATACGCCACACCATTCCAGTATACGTGACTATTGGGCGCTGAGGTGCTTAAGCAGATGTCCCGATCAGGTGGTCAGTCTGAAGCGACACCCCCAGTGCTTAAGTTCCCAAGAAAGCTTGGTACACATTTACCGATCCACTGCAGTAGGGATGAAAGTTTGAGTCGATCTTGCCCAGCCCAGGAATAGAACCCGGAGCTGTGGCATGGAAGCGAGAAAAGCAACCTCTCGACCATCGGGCACTCAGCATAATTATTACAGAAGCTTAAATGTATTGCATGTTCAATAAAATTTTCACATTTGACATTTGAAACATATCGATTAATTTTAACAGTTAAGCCCTCCCCTTTTCAGAAGAAAAACCCGTAATGTAATAGGAATAAATTAAAAAACTTTTTCAATCTTTGCATTTATTTTTTGTTATTACATTTCTAATCTAGAAATGGATAAAAATTTATATATTTCCATATAAATAATACTAACATTTTTTTATCTATACTATACATCCAATTTTTTTAAATAAAAATATAGGGCTTTGTATTTTGTAACTGTATATGTTAATAAAATACAGTTTAAACGCAATTATAATTTAAAAGCATTCTACCGCATGATAGAATTTATTTTAAAGCTATTAATTACATACTGCTATTTCGAGCAGCATTTTAAATAACTGTTTTAAATATTAACAATTGAGTCGAAAAAAATAAAGTATAGAATCATGAATGATTAAATTTACTATCACGGCACATTTAAAGAAAACGTGATGTTTTTAGTGAGCATAGAGTCTTTGGTTAGATTGCTCTCTAAAATTCTATAAGCTCTATAGAAGTACGTCGGCCCGTATATTTTTAAGTTGCAGCGGAAAAAGAAATTCGGAAAACTATTTCAATCTTGGATAAATAGAGACTTATCAAATCACTGGAAGAAATATCTTGACTATAATTTAAAGAATCTAATGTAACGAAAAGAAAGTTAAAATGTTTACGTCTCTCCTCGTCTGAGGAATGTATTATTTCTTAGTACATTCTGAAAATATTTGCTAAGCATTCCGAGAAATGATAGCTTGTGAAATCAGATTTATAGAACTACTAAGTAGCACTAACACTCCCTACTTCATAAATTATTTATTATTGTGATTCTTTGCTACGCAATATTGTCAAACAGACTGCGCAATAAAGCAAAAAGTAAGAGTTGCAGTTATTGAAAATTCTACTTTGTTATACTACCATAACATATTTATGCTCTAAATTTTAATCGAGCTATGAGTTCGGAAAGTATATATATATATATGAGTGTTCCTTTTTAATGAGAAACTTTTACAATCCCGGTTCAAGTTCTGTTACGTAATATTTTGCTTAATATCTTCTGAAAAATTTCAATACTTTTCAGGCAATAGTTATATTTGTATTTGGGGTTTGATCAGAGAAAATCTAACTTATTATTTTGGAAAGATATTTCTTCGAAGACTTTAATTTTAAGAAGATCTATTTTATAGACTCAACACAATACAAAATAAAGTGTTCTACCTTTATTAGTTATTTTTAACTGATCATCAATGTAAATGGGTAATATTTATGATATTTAGCGTCACTTAGGTTAGAGAGAGAATGTATATAAATATGGGTTAAGAATAGTATTACAATAAAAATTATTTAAGTAAAATATTTTGACAAAAAATGAACATAGAATGACACATTTTCAAAATATTCTCCTTTTGTGAAAAATGCTTCTATTATAATAATATTTTCATTGCATATAGCTCAAACCTCTCTACAGAGGCTCAACTAGAATTTTTGAAATGCATAACTTGGAAGTCGGTTTATCCCTGTTTTACGAAAATAGGAGGGAGAAATTTTAAGAAAATTCGCAGATAATTATTTTAAATGGTTGTAACTCCGGAAATAATGTGAAATTTTTCAAAAATCATAGTTGAGCCTCTGTACAGAGGTCTGAGCTATATACAGGCAAAATATTTATACAATAGAAGCATTTTTTACAAAAGGAAAACATTTTGAAAAAAGGTTATTCTAAGTTAATTTTTTGCCAAAATATTGTATTTAAATAATTTATTTTGTCATAATGTCCTTAAAACAATTTTATACATGTATTCTAAACTAAGTGACAATAAATATCATGAAAATTATACATTTATGCGCTTTTTTAAATTCCTGGTTCCGAACGCAGTCGGATACCTTAAGTATTTAATTCATACTTTTTGGAAAGCAAGAAAAATGTTTCGGAAAAAATATGCAAGGCTTTTTTCTACCGTTTTACCCATTTACATTTGGAAAAACAGATGCCATGTAAGAGAGCAACTGTTTCGCAATTATATTCAAATAGTCAGCTGCTTTCATGGTCTATTCTACTACAACTAAGGGTCCCACAGCCACTCATGAGATTGTCTTACAAAGCATGCTACCGTTACCACCAGCCTACGTAAGCCAGCTGTACATGGAGGAAGTAATTATTCGCCTGTGGAAGCCTGGAAGACGGCAAACCTCTACAAAACCATTGACGTATAATGAATGTGAAATTATAATTCATCCTGCCGGGTAACTCTCTTTTCCACTGATCTATGGTCTATTTTTATTATTCTCGGGACCGCTGTAGGTGTAGTTGACAAGGACACTTGGTCAACAGAAGCCTATGAGTAGAATATCTGCTGCGCAGTCAAATTCCAACAGTGTCCCCTGAACTGTGTGTTTTGAACCACTTGCACTTGGACATGCAAAGTATTCGGTAGTCAGCTAAACGACTGTCTGGCGTCTTTTTTCTTTAATCATATTGTGACGGGCTCAAGCATTTTTTCATTAACACGTTCTTTTGGGTTCTTTGGGGCCAGAATAAATGGCAATTCTTTTCCAATCAACCCGAGAAGTAAAACGTGAATGAAAGATACAAATTAGGAAGCTTTTAAATAACAGAAGTTTAGAGTGGATGCAGCATCGGGGGAGTGTTATGATAGTCCGTGTTGCAAGTGTGAAAGAGGTTTTTAAGAAATGACAGTAAAGAGAGGCCCGTAAGAGACCCTTTTATCAAGGTTCTCACCCAGTAAACCCGCAACCAGCTAGAATCAGATAGAAGCTTTTTGTTGGACATTAAGGTAGGAGTTACCATTTTAATATTTGGATCTGTGTTTACATTGGGAAATTTGGGGCTTTTTGGCGAGTTAGTTGTTGATAGTGGGGGGGATTTCGTTATTTCGGTATTATATATTGTGTGTTTCGCCACCGTAGATTCTCTCACATATCAAAAATTATCTAATCTGTTATTGGTTTAAGAAGATATTAAGAAGAATATTAAGAAGGCAGCTTCTGTTTCTTCATTTATTACCACACCTCTAGCTCACGCTGATAATCTAGGAGAAGGGCACCTAAGGGGGGCGTCCTTCCAATATGTCGACTACAACCAACAGAAGCTTCCACCTGCTGTAGATTTTACCGTCGATTATATCTACTTGGTATATATAAATACTAAAAATGGCAGATCACAAACAACTTAACGAGTTATTTTGGAGAAACTCATTTAAAGTCTTAGGGACATTAGAATCTCCTCTCTATTAAATTCTCTTGGTTCATTAGCCTTTTTGCATCACTCTCAAAAGTAAGTGCAAGGATGATACCTTACCTTTTCCAGCAGCATTTAAATATCATTCCGAAATGATATTCCATGACGTAAAGGGTAAGTGAGTACCCTTTACGTCACCCAGACAAGGTTATTGAAAAATAAAATGTAGGGGTTTTCATAATGCTTTCGCTCGACAGTCTAAATATATATTGTGGTTGTAATATAATTAAAGAGCAATGAAGGTATGAATATTTAGTAAATGAGTCAGGTAATAGGTGATTTACTTGGCTTACAATGTAAAATTTTCTATAAAACCAGATTAATCTTGAAAGAATATTAAAAAATTTCTTTATGACACTAAACATTCTCACAATTATTCCAAATTTACAGAAAGCCTCTGTTAAAAAAATATGAATTTATGAAAAGCGGGTTAAAATGTCAGCATTTGTTTCCTGAAAAAAGTATATGCTGAATGAAAAGGGATAGTTCGAGCTGGTTTCTACGTAGCATATTTAATAGCGAAATATGGGAAATCATTTGCTGATTAACGACTTAATGGATTACATTATTACAACAACAGAACGAATCTGTCAATAAAAAATAATTTATTTAGTACCACCTGATTTTCAGTAGACATTGTGATTTGAAGAGTAGAAGATATCACAAAAAGTATATTAATTTACATGTTTGACAAAAATTGACACATAGAGTGATACTCTGACTTAGGATGTCTACAGATATTTCAGATATTACTCATGTGTTACTTTTTATTCGAGGGAAATATAATAATTATGAGTTGTATTAAAAGTATTTCTTGGTTTTCATATTTATGGAACCAAGGAAACTGATTTAAAATCACTATTACTAATTCCCACGTGACTCCCAAATGCAGACAACTGTCAGATGAAAATTAGGCCGCAAAAAAATCTCGTGGATCATGATAATTGTTTTTACTCAACACAATAAACACACACTAGCAGTGAGTGGACTGTTACGATTTACTTTGTCTTACTCCATACACTACCTCTCTCGAGGTTATTGTTGCACACACTGAAGTTTATTTTACAATCAGCTAGAGGGCACTGTTAGTTAACAGCTAACAATAATATTTTATTTCAATTTGGGAATTACCAATGTATTGCATGTTTTTAGGACAAACTTCAAATAATTTATTACAGTTTTAAAACAAGTTCATCATTTTCTTTATTATTTGTTAGTAATGTGCTTTAATTGACCTGCATAGTTTATTTACATAATACATTTTACAATGAAATTGAAATAAATTTATTGTTGCTCGTGGACTGGTGTTGGAGATCTCTGGTATAATAAATCAAAATACAAAAATAAAAAAGAATTTCGGATCCGGGTATCTTTCTTAAGTCAACAGGCCCAGGAAACTTTTTGAATAACTGTTACAACTTACAAATAAGGAAAAATAACATTTTGAGAAATTTATAGCTCTCAATGTGTGTGTAAAATAAATATTCAAATTGCAGAAGGTTTCATACTTGACTACTAATAATTAAAAAAAACCATACAATATTATAGGACCTTGTATTATCTGCTTAAACTAAAGCGGTTGAAATTATTCACGTAATTTGAAATGATGATGGGATTCAGAAAACAACCTTTGCCGAATGACGCTGCCATGAATTAAATTTCTGAAATTAACCCTAAGCAATTCGAACAATACATTACTAGCTTGAAATGTAGCAACGAATTTGAATCAAGTTAGTTGAAAGAACTGATGCTTCAAAAAGAGTTGTGGTTATGAATGTCTCAAAAAAAATTATAAAAACGTCGATGACAAATGGTTATTGTGTCGTCTTTTCTAACAAACAAGAGAAAAGTATACGTATACTAATGTTGACGATTTTTTGTTCAGATTTTAGGCTTATATTAAATAAATTTGAAGTATGCACAGATAGTGTCAAAATGGTGACAGGTGGAAATATTGGTTTTATAAATCATTTGTTAAAGTTTCTTGTAATAATCATATAAATGTTACATGTTTCTTGATCCATCGAAAGAACCTTGAAGTAAAAAAAATAACAATAAACTAAAGCAGAATTGAATTTTGTGTTTCAAAATGCTGTCAAAGTAATAAATTTTATTAAAAATCCTGCTCTGAGGAATTGTTTATTTTGAAATATCTATAGAAGGATGCCCCACTCACGAGAATTACTACACGGGGATAAAAGATAAATGTTAGAAGGATAAAGTTCAACATATTATTATTAATACAAATGGAATTATTATATTTTGAACAAACAAAAGTCTAATCTTGTTTTCTTCTTCAAAGTGACGTATGGTTATCAGAATCATGTACCGATTTATCGAATAATTTTTAGTAAATAAAACATCTCTGAAATTGTAGCTTCCAGGAAAATATAACAATACATATTATTCTCATGATAAACGGGGGAAAAAAACGTTTTAAAGAATTTTGGAAGGAAAAAAAATGATTAATTCGTACATTTTTTATAATTGAAAAGAACAATAAAATTCTCAACTCAAACTCAGTGGCGCAACATCCCATGAGGGCCAGGGCCTACTGTGCTCATCCCAGTATACGTGACCATTGGGCACTGAGGTGTATAAGCAGATGTCCCAATTAGGTGGTCAGTGTGAAGCAAGACCCCCAGTGTTTAATTCCTCCAAGCAAGCTTGGTACTCATTTATCGACCCATTGCAGTAGGGATGAAAGGCTAAGTCGACCTTGCCCAGCCCGGGAATAGAACCGGGACCTGTGATGTAGAAGCGCGATACTCTACCACTCGACCACTGAGATAACAAAATTCAATTGAAAAATTATTTTCGATTACTTATCCTTGAAACTCAGTTTTGCACTTGATTTTTAAAAGTTATCTAAGACTCATACATCATTTTAATTGGTATAAAGTTTTTGTCACAAACTGACAAATTAAAATTTCCTGAGCTATTGGGCATATTGAGTTTAAACCTAAAACATGAGTTTAAACAAAACTCCTAGCTTGAATTTTTCTTGATCTGAATTAGAACAAAATTTTCCACAATGTCTGAAATAGCATTATACATTCTTCTGGCACAAAGCATCTTGTATTTACATGTAAAATCCTCTTCAACTTTAAATAAAATGTATGTGATCCAAATATCGTTTAATACTAAAAAGCTTTGAAGAGGCTTTTAATTTTAATACTACGTTTAGCCCAAATATTGCATTACGATTGAATTTATGAAGCAGGGGGAAAAAACAAGCTCATCTGTCTTGTTAAAACTTGTGTTTTTTCACTCAGTTTGTGTGCTTGAAATAAACCCTAAAACTATTTCTTTTCATATGTATATAGTCAATCAAAGAAAATTAATCATGTGTAGAAAAATACTTCCTTTTTATGATTTTATTTTATTTTAAATATCTGGGAAAGTAAATAATCACCGAAATAAAATGATATAATGAAAGAGGAAATTTAAATAAATGCTAATTTACAGCAAATAAACTAAACTTTTCAGAAATATTTTACGTAAATAATGTTCAAAAACTTTTTATTATTTCAAAAATTTAATTCTTAGTACTTTAACTTACTTTCATTAAAATGTATGGAAACAAGAAAAATGAGTGTCAATATAGATAAAGCTCTAAACCTTGTACATTACTTTAAGTGGGCACAGAAACTGTCTTGCCTCTTCCAAACAATAATTATAAGTTTTGATGAATTCTAAAAGAGGAATTAATGTCTATTATACGGATAAACCGTGACTCCCGTGAATGTGATGCTAGTGTAGTTGTATATAAATAGTTAGATCTAAGAGATTTTTAAATGTAATTCATTTGCTGAGTTCTGTGATAGCTGTTTAAATCTACTATATATGTATGTACGTAGTAAATTTAATGCAATTTTGTTTGTGAATTTACTTAAGTTCCTATAATGTATACCATACTACAGAATTAATATGAGAAATGGTTGCGATTCCTTAAACGATTATTTCTTTCAATCATGTATTTTACGAATAAAATAAAAGGAATTACGTTTTTATTACAATTTTTCTGTTCTTTTAACATATTAACTTTTAAAAGTAGGGCTGCATTTATGGTAAGCAAATATAATAGTAAATATCATGCAGATTTTTTGTATAAGCATGCGATTCTTATTGTACCTTTTGCTTGTGAACTATTCTTTTGTTTACAGAATATTTATTATTGGGGCAATTTAAAATCCGAATTCTATAATTTTCTTAATTTTATGAAGTTAATAATACTAAAACGATATTAATCAGCGTATTTGAGAATAATCCTCTGATTTAGAATACATTAAATGCATTGTTTTGATTGTTTTGGTTCACAATTCATATTTTATTTTCTAAATAGTTTTTTATTTAATGTGTCTTCCTTTTTCCTATTATTTTAGTTCATCCCTTTTTATCATTGCATATTTACTAGTATTTTGTATGAGGAATAACTTTCAAGATTTCAATTTATGTAAAGTGCTTCCCTGTTAAAAATAAATAAAATGGAAGAATATTTAAAATACTTACATGTTTGAAAAACAGTTTAAACATTATTTAATTTTATACATGTTAATTATTTACCATATATAGTAACAAAATTCATAAAAAAAAATTATGTTTAATGCGTTGGTTTGTACGTGAAACTCTTAAGATGTAAAAAAAAATCCTTATTTAAAAAGAATACGTTTGCTATTAATTTGTTAAACGAAAGTTGTTCTTTAAAAATGAAATTTGTGTAAAAATTAATTTTAAATTCAAAATGTAATGTATTGGGTCAAAATAACTTTAATGCAATAAATGTACAAAATTATCGAAATACTTCACATTATCATCAAATATAAAGTAACTTTCATATTTTTAAAAATAGTAAATTTTTTAAAGAAACTACTATTTAACATATACGATTAACAGTTTTATACAAAATTACTGAATCCAAAAGATTTTTACTCATCATTATGTTTATCAAATTGAGAAATAAGGGAAAGTGATATTATATGGATATATGTTAGAAAAATGTATAAAAACAAACTCGTTTTCCGTGGAAAATATAAGAAAAAAGTGCTTATTTTTTCTTATTCCATACATTTTTTTTGTATTCATTTTCTGTTATGTAGAGTTTGAAAAAGAGAACCACATCGATTCCAATGTTTGATTCTGTTTTTTCACTTAAAAAACTTAATGCTTCAACAATTGATTACAATCTTACATACAAAAATAAATGGTTTATAGTTTTTATTTCTCATTTCCTGTTCCATAAAATTGATAAATTGCATCTTTCCTATATAGCCGTAAAAAGGACTGCATTATTGAATCTGGATTTTGTTTGCTTTTTGGTCTTTTAAGTTTGGGAAATGTTTTGTCAAACATCATTGATAAATTGCATCCTCTTCACAAAGAAAAACAAATTGCGGTGTAAAACTGAAAGTTTTTACAGATAATATGTTACTTTATCTTACTTAAAAATAGAGAATTCTTGAAATGTTTCGAGTTACGTCGAGAGAGAGAGAGAGATAATAAACCATTGTGAAAATCATAAAACTGTTAAAAAATATTTTTAAACTTACATAGAAAGAAGGGACCATCTGTTGTATTTATTTTAATTATATTTTATTTACCCAAGCAATTATATTTTCAAAAATTCAGCTGGTATTCTGTTAAAGTCATTTATAACTATCTTAAAAAAATGCAAGAAAAAGAATGAAATAATATTTGTTGTAATTATTGAATGCTAATTTAATTCAAAGAATATGCATTTACACACAAATATACTAAAAAAAACTACATTGTAAGTAATGCTTAATATGTGCTAGAAAATAAGTTGAACTGTTATGAAAATTCATTTGAAATATTATATAATAGAAAAAAATGTATTATGTTTATTAACATTTTATAACAATAAGCCTTCTAAACAAGACCCTTATATTTATACGAGAATAGTTTATTGTTAAAACCGGCTGAGTGGCGCAGCTGGTATGTCGCTGGCCTTGAACGCCTAAGACTGCGGGTTAAGCCCGGCCCAAGTCGGTTGATTTTCAAGATGCAGGAAATCGATAGATGCCATATCGCATGATTATGTGGCATGTAAAAGACCCTTCAGTGTCTGTTTGGCTTGGGTGCTCTCGGCAAAATTAAAATCCTAAGTACGGTTTGGCATCACCAGAGCTCAGATGCCTCCCACTGGGGAGGAAACTGAGCATGAAAATTACCTGCAGCGATTGGTATCCGCCTATATGGTGCCACACTAAAAAGAGGTACCAGCTTCTGGTGCATGTACTAGGTCTGCAATGGTAAAACACCAATCAGCAACCTACTAGAAATAAAAAAAAAGCTTATCGTTAATTCAAAATGTAATAAAGAAAGTCTGTTTAAACTAGCTTATTTTAAGTAAATAGTTTCTTTTTAAAAAATTGAAATTATTATCAATTAACCATAAGTAGGATAATTTAAGGCATGTTTAAGGAAATAAAAGTTCTGGAACCATAATTAAATGATATATCTTCTTTCTGTATACTGAAAGTGTCACTACATCTTTGATTATACAAGCAGTTTCAATTAGGGAAATTATTGTATGAGAATAAATGTTAAAAAGTAGACGGTGATAAAGCTTATATCTAGTAAATATGTTTAAAAGGAAATTAAAAGCCTAATATTATCCTAAATAAATTGTTATCGTCCACCATGTTGAAAAAGCTATGCTAGTTGATAGGAAATTCGCACTTTACTTCTACACAGCGTATCTTTAATTAAATTACTAATACTTCAACGAAAAGCAATTATTGTAAATAACTGTAGAATATACTGTTAATAAAATAATTTTTTATAGTTTCATTGAAAATGTTATTTAACAATGAGCTCGAAATATACATTATTTTAAAATTATACGTCATTTTATAATGTCATGTTACAGAAGAAAGGAAAAGAGAAAAAACTTTAATAATTATTAGAAGAAAACAACAGTTTTGTGAATAATAATCTTGGGAGGTTATAATAACAAAAATTTAGCATAAGTAATAGTATTGAGAATGTTTATGGATAGAAGGAAAAGGAAATCAAATGGCAATATATTTCACGCACACGTATGCACACATGTAAACGTACTTCGCATTCCCTGTCTTAGAAGTCGTTGTAATCATAACATAGTAGCATTGTAAAAGAAGAACATAATACATTTCAGTAATATACATATATTCAAAGCAAAAATAGAGTTATAAATTAATGAAAATTTGTCAATTTTACTGTTTAAAATCATTTGCATTTTCAAATTACTTTCTGTTTCTTTACTCTAAATAGTTGTTTTCAAAAATGAGAGATATTATTTTATTACAACAAATGATATTAATATGTTAAATAATGTATTAATGTATTATTAATATATACATTGTTTTGAGATTAAGGCAAATCCAAGTATTAAAATTGAAAAACGCTGCTATTCAGAATCACGGGGAGAAAAGATATGTTGGGAAAAGGATAAAACTAGCATGATTTTTTTTTCATGCACATAAATATTAAATACCTAATTGAACAAAAAATGTAGTTTAAAACTGATGATATTAAATGTAGAGAAATAACGAAAGCATCATTGTCTTTAATCAACGTTTTATATAGAAAGACGCATACTTTTTTCTGCTATAAATTACACCCAAATAATGTTTAACTCAAATTTTTAATTTCATATTTAATTTTCAGTGTGATAATTTTTTTTCTCATTGTTATCAACATCATTATGATACTAATATTTATCTTGTGTTTTTAAGGCTAAAATGCATAAAACAATGAATAACAATAGTTGCAACTTCGATATAGAAATTGCTAAGAATTCATAGATAAAAGAGTATTGCATTCTCAGAAATTTGAAATTAATTCTGTTTAAGGACATGGTAGACTGATGTTCACCTCTGTCATCTTTTCAGTATACAGTATATGTGTAATTGCTAGATTCTAAATGAAAATGAGAACATCGAACTGTTAAGAGAACATTTCTCTGAGTTCAATTTTAAATGAGAAATTCCGGGTAAACTAGTATTTAAGCAGTTTTTAGAAAGAAATAGTTTTCTTTTTTGGCAATTTTACCCTCAGAGATACATAAATGTTTAAAAACAATTCAGGAATGGTAAATAATTTCAAAATAGATTCCATGAAAATAAAAAAAATTTTTAAAATTTTTAATTTAAAATAATTTAAAATGGTTTATTATTTATTTTGAAGAAGCTTTTGGATGTAGGGAAAAAAAATTTTAGATGAACGTGTTAGGATGTAAAGTTCGGACTTTCTCCACGTTTTTAAAAAAAGCCATATAATTCTTTCTAACAAACAAACTCAGACAAAAAATAATTACAGAATCAAAAAGATTATTTATTTGCCAATACTAAAATTTTTTTCACAAAGTTTTTTTTTTTTTTATTATTTTTCAAAACGGTCGAATCATACGTTTTATAAAAATTTCTAAATTTTTTTGAAATTTTCTTTTCGTTAATGAATTGAATTCACACTAAAAAGTTCATGTTTTTATTTTTAGAATCAGCTTTTAAAAAAATCCCAAAAATTTTTTTTAGATTATTCAAAAAATCAAAATTTTTAATTAAATATTTAAAAAACTTCGCATTTATAAAATAATTCAGCTTTTTCCTTTTGGGAAATAATATTTCATATAAAAAAAATTTTTAAAAATTTTTTTAAAATTTTTTTAACCTTTTATAAAAATTTTTTACTAAAATTTTTTTCCCTTTTTTTGTGTTTAAAATTACCTTGGGAAATCAATGTGAGTAATTTTCATTAACTAAAAATTAAGTCTTAAAAAAAAAAAAAAAAAAATTTAAATAAAAAAGCGCGATTTTACGAAAAGGGTTTTGGGACGAAAACCAGTTTCGCCAAATTGTCAATCAACATCTGTTCATCACGTCAAATTCACATTTCACGGGTTTACATTTGAAAAATTGAGACTATAAAAAAAAAAAATCACTAAATTTTGGGGGTAAAAAAAAATGAATGAAAAATTTTTTTTGTTTTAATAATGGCATCTACTTAAAAAATTTTTAAAAAGCCAGGGCCTATTAAGAAAAAAAAACCTTTAAGCCCAATGGATTTCTATCAAAATGAGAATTCAAAAGAAAACAAAGAGTACTTTACTTCATGTTATTTTCATCTTTTTTCAGCAGATCCCGTTCCATTTTAAATAATTTTAACGCCCTGCGGATTGGTAAAACGTTTCATTAAACTTTTGATGGAAATTTTTATCTCTATGGAAATGATATACTCATCCATATAAACGACAACTGGTAAAGCAGAAGTAGTTTTTTTTGGAACGATGTCTACAGTTTAAAAATTTTTTTTTCAAGATTATCTACCTTCTGAAAATGCCAACAATATGAACTCTTTTCAGATATATAAAAATCATAATCATTGATGAGATAAAATGACCAGTACTCAATTTTTGAAGGTTGATTCCCGATTAAACGAAATAACAGGGAAATTTTTAGTGAAATTTTTGGGGGATTAAAACTTTTTTAGGAATTTACGTCAATTACCACAAGCTCGTTCTTCACCCATCTATAAGCAACCGAAATGGACCAGCATTGGACCGATTTTAAGGCAAAATCTAAAATTTTATGAACTAAATGAAGTCATGCGTCAAGCGAATCAACAATTTTCTGCTATACTTACCAAAATTGGAAACGGCGAACAATTTGATGAAATGGAAATAACTCTGATAGAGTCTCGTTTTGTACTGTGGAAGAAGCTGAAGCAGATGTCCTCAAGGATGCAATTATTCAACACTAACAATTCCGTCAATGAGTATAATAAAAAAAATATTAAATGCATATGCAGACAGAATAGCTTCAACTGCAAAAGATGTATATGTGGGTTGTTTTTTGAAAGAAAAAGAAACTTTCGTACATCAAAAATTACATAAGATGTCATTAATTGAAACAATTGGATTACCTTATCAAACAGTTTATGTGAATAATATTTATTACATGATTACCACGAATATTCATGTGGCAGATGTATTGACAAATATAAATATAATTCATGTAGAAACAAATTATGAAGAATTGGTTAAGACAATATGGCTTGAGTTTCCAGATATACATCAAATAGGGGAAAAATTAAGACGTAAAAAGACAATTCCGCCTTACCTCTACAAAATAACAGAATAATATCAACGTCAAAATCAAATAATACAATTGATGCAGTGTTTTCGAGATTCTTAATTGAGATATTGGGTGCAAAACCTACATTTCTTATTTTAGTTACCACAAGTCTTTGATAGCAAAAGTATATACTGAAACACCCATAAGCATAATGGAAATGGACTAATAATAATAATACTTTTCTATAACTGTATACAATAAAAAAATTTTTAGTATTATGTATTGAAAATGAAAATTTTGTTAATACTCTAGTACCTTTTCCATCCTAATTTTATTTTCTTAAATACAGTTTGAAATAATAATGATAAAAATAAATTTGTTTAATATATAAGATTACTTTACAATAAAACTTAATTATACAATTCAATACCTATAATCCAAAGAAGTTAATTTCTACCGCGTGTTTAATACTGATACAAAACAGTACTCATTTTTTTGTTTTATTAATAATGTTTGATTGATTTAGATTAATAACATTCCACTAATACGTGAGGGCTATTGTGAGATTTTGTAGTTCCTGAAACCTAGTCAAGTGATGAGGACGATGTTTGAATCGGTTCTTTGTTCCTTTTTCTCAAGATGACATATGAATACTTTGAGAATTAATTACATTTAAATCTATTACGATTCGGTACCACTAGCGTAGCTATTTCTGAGTGGGTACTGTATCAAAATTCCTTCGGGGACCCTTTTCAGACATGACAGCCCTGTTAGTGGAACTGTAGTTACACATGTTGGGGCCTTTGTAACTTGGGAGCTCCGTATCATTGATACAACGGTAGCTACGCCCCTGTTCGGTACGTAACATCCAGAGAAATAAGGACTCTAACTTTTCTAAGTTCTAACTTGTTCTAATGTTGACGAGATCAAATTAAAATAATTTCTATTATAGCACTATTATTTATTTATTATTAGGTATTAACGTATTACACCATTGACCAACTTCACAGAATAAAAAGGCATCACTAAATCAAAAGACATTGCCAAATGTAATTATTGTATGTACGAACAAGATATAAGGTTTGTAATTGTACGGATACATTTTCCAAGTTGGCTACATATCGCGGCTTTTGGAGACGTATTTTCATTTCAGGAATTGGACAACTGAATAATACGTGTCATAAATGATAAAAATAATTTACAAATGAAGTGTATTGTAATTTACAATATATTGTTGTTGTAATTAATCATCTTAAAATACTTTTCATTTTATATTTTAAATCAACGTCAATACTTATTTATAATTTTTATTTCTATAAGATGCATTTGTGTGTTATTATAATGGTTTGCTGTTAAATATATGTAAGGAATATTTTAAAGTCACATTCGACAATCGCATGTTAATTCATCATAATTATCAAAACTACTTTAAAGCAATGAGAAATAAAAATATCTTTCTCAAAAGTGTTTCCCATAAAATTAAATATTTTTTTCTTGCTTGACTACTGAAACAATATCCAACTCTTAAAAGGATTCTTAAGTTTCATGTAATGAAAAATTATTTTTAACAGAATAAAAGTATTGATATAACATTTTGATAATAAAATTATTCTATACACACAATATCATTTAACATGCTAAGGCGGGATCATTATTTTCTTAATTTATTTTTACTTGCTTTACACACCCTCCCGATACAATCCCAATTTTTGGGTCGATATTATATATATATATGTATACGAATCAATAGATATATAGATAGAGCCGAAATAACGTAACATTTCTTTTTTATAAAAGTAGTCCTAAGAGAAATGCGTCATCCTTAACTCAAAATTACATAAGATATAGGGAAAAAAATCCTTAACTCTTCTAAGTTCCTCAATCAATCATTTTTGGAAAATTTTCTTCAATACCACCTGCTACGGAGGTAAAAAAGATTTCCCTCTTTATCTGTAAAATGTGTTTTATAAATTCCTACTTCAAAAACCAGAGCGGAATACATCTACCGAATAAAAAATGATCAGAAAATTTAAAAAAAAAATATCGGCGTTTTTTAGATAACGCTAACATAGTGATTCCTAAGTTGTGATAGATTGTAAAATTCTTGCTATCTGTCAGGAAGAAAAAAATCTTAGCATGGTAATTATTTTAGAAATACATATTTATTAATCTTTTTTTATGCTGCACCTTAGTTCATATCACTATAATGATATTTTTATTACATCATTTCATTTTTTGTCGATAGCTATCTATAGTTTGATTAATTACTGTAAATACTATTATTGATATCGTTATTTTTCTTGACAAGTAGGCAGAATATTTTAAAAAAATTGAAGTAGAGTTATTATTATCCTTCAAGTATCAAAAGTTTTATGAGTACTTTCAAAATTCATGATTACTTTAAAAAAATAGGAAAAATATAAATAAAGTTATGTAACAGCAGAGAATGAGAGAAACATAACAAATAAGTATTGAAACATTTTAAAAATATTTTCATTACTTTACACATTTAGTAAATCTCCTTGTATTTATAAAAAGCAGTGTCAAAAAAGTATAAACTATTGCTATACTTTGAGTTTCAATGTATTAAGCAAGTTTAACAGTGAAAGCGCTAGTGGAAATGTAGAAACTATATTTCGTGTTATTCAATGAGTATCATAGTTATTTAGCCTAACTGCAATGTGTCTGGAATAATAATTATAAAATATGAACAAAGAAAAACTGGAACCAAACTTTGAGATAAATGACGCGAATAAAAATGCACACTTAGGTAGAGAAAACAATTAATATATATATATAGACTTATTCTCTACAAACAAGAGATAACATCAAAACAATCACATTCGAAAAACACAAAGACAGTAGAAAAATCACACAATGAAGGACATAAGAGTAACCGAGATTAAAATTATAAAAATGTGCGTATATATATATATATATATATATATATATATATATATATATTATATATATATAATGTATATGTTATTCCTATTATTTACATTTTTCTTCAGAAAATTGTAAATATTTTTTTTTTAAATATATTTTTGAAAGAAATTCACTAACATATATTAATTTGTTGACTAAAATTGTTTTCACGAATATTTATTTTTGCTTAGGAATATTTAATTATAAATATTTATATCACATATATTTACTTATTATTTGTATCACATATATTTACTTATTATTTGTATCACATATATTTACTTATTATTTGTATCACATATATTTACTTATTACTTATATCACATATAATTATTTACTAGTTATTCTAGTTTTATACCAATTATTAGTTACAAAAATGTTTAATCATTTTAACTAAAATTTAATGCTGTTTAATGAATTTATTAGTCTTAACTTAATTATTA
Source organism: Trichonephila inaurata madagascariensis (assembly GCA_019973955.1). Taxonomy (NCBI): domain Eukaryota; kingdom Metazoa; phylum Arthropoda; class Arachnida; order Araneae; family Nephilidae; genus Trichonephila; species Trichonephila inaurata. Next base: position 35,228 of record BMAV01004824.1, read on the forward strand.
ATTATTAACTTTTTAAATCTTAATTTTAGAGCCATTTAGTAACACTGAAAGATATTTGTAAGACTCCATTTTACTTTACAGAAAGAAATACATAATCTAATAGACCTTTTATATTTAGCAGATTGCATTCTTCTCTGAGACGGTTTTTTTTTAGATTTATATCATCTTCTTTATTTTCGCTTTCATCTTGATGTTTACCAACGATTCTTGTAATGGTTTACAAGTAGAGTACTCAAGATATTTATTTTGCGTTTCACGTTTTCTCATTAAAGCTATTTGATTAAAAATTGCTCCTGAAACACATCGCTATCAATTGGCTCTTGTACGTGACATTTCCTGTTCGTGCGTTGAATGCCTTAGAGAAAGGTGATCAAATTATTTTAAGACCTTTTTGTATTACTATGCTAAAAAGGAAAAAAAAATAATTAAATTCTCTTCCGTTGTATATCTTAGGATAAAATGTTTGTTTAAGTGCTATTTTCCGTTTACACATTGCATTGAAAAATAAAGCATACATTCAAACTGTTTTTTACTTATCTTGAAAGAACGTCGTTCTTATGAATGGAAAATAGAATGTGACAGCTGGATAAATATAAAGAAAAATTTATATTTAATATACTTTTACAAACATCAGTGTATTCTTAAGAAATAAAAGTTCAATATTATACTGTTTTTGATGAAATATCTTTTTAGATTTTGAGAAAATGTATTAAAATTTTTATTATTTACTGTTTATAAAAGTAATTGCTCATTTAATGTTTAAAAATTTATTTTTCTAGTATTTGTTGGGCAAAAATTATTTTAAATTTATTATTTTGTTATAACTCGTATAGTACTGTAATCACGTATGTTATTATTAAATTATAGTAATACCCATTAAGTGTAAAAATAGCTATTTAACATCAAATTATAAAATATTAAAAATATTTGTATGCTATTTCCAAGTTCATAATTTAAGGATTTTCATTTTAACAAATCTATCAATTTATGTATAAAGATATCAATTATGTCTGATAGCATAAGAGGTAAATACAGACTCACATGTCAATGGCCCACAAAAGTGTTCGTATACTTGCAATTTTCTATAAAATGTAATGTTTACGACTAATAAAAATTAATATACTGGATTGTAATTTTTTGTGATATCTGTAACTTGTTCTTATTGGAATCACCTAATCAATTTTTAAAAATAGTGTAAATATTACTTTAAAAAATTAATAATCTCAAAACCTTCTAAAAATTAGGCCACAAGGTACACTTAAAAAAACTCAATATAGCTTTAAATATTGTACTTCCTTTTTAATTTAGTACTTAATAGGATATCTTTTAGCGTCCACAGCAACTTTTAAGGTCTTGGTTCAGATTTCATGAGCTTTTTTTTAAATTTTTGCATCAAGTTCCTCCATTCTACTGTGATTATTGTTTTAGATATATTTGATATTTTTTTTGATGTAGTATTTTTTACTAGTCGAAAACATTAGATTTTATAGAAAATTGTAAGATAAGAACACTTTTGTGGGTCACTGTATATTTTATTAGTGCATAATGCTTACAATAAATATACTTTGTTAAAAAATATCTTTTGAAAAATATCTAAGAATTTTTGTGTTTAATATATATTATAATTTCTAGATGCATATTTCTCTAAAAATCGAATAATTTAGAAAATAAAAAGATTATTTTCGCAAGTCATCATATTTAATATGTACTGGATTTAACGTAATTCGTCTATAACTGTATACAGAGTAAGAATTCTCTTAAGTTACTTTAAGTAAGAATATCACTTCGGACAGAGGGTTTCAATAAATTAATTGTATTATTTATTTAAATTTTTGCCTTATTCATTTTGATCTGTTTGTAAGTTTATAAATCTATAGAAATCAGTCCAAAATGCAATACAAGTTTTATTTATTTATTTTCTTGTTAGTTGTTTCAGTGTAGATTTTCTTTTGGAAATTTAAAAAATCGTCATATGAACTCTTTTCAATATGAAGCATTTCTTAAGATATCTGACCGGGTTTAATTTATTTTTTTCTTGTAAATCTTTTTGGCTTGTTGTAAATTAATTACATATTCTTTGAAATAAATTATTTGTTATTATTATCTAAATGAAACTGTTTTCGTAACTGATTTGTAATAAATAATAATTCCACAATACAAGTTTTCTCTTATTATTTTTATGTATTATTATACGAATCTTGTTGCATTATATCATAAAGGATAAATTTCTTACAGTTGATGTTCTTGGAATATTAAGAACAATTGTTGATATACCTTGTAAAAAATTTATCCTCCCTCTTAAGGAACAGAATGATTTAAAAAGAATAAACAACGAGAAAATGCAATTGATGCGAAAAAATAAGCAGCAACCGAGAAAGTTTAAAAAATAATAATTATTAAAATTTTTATCAATAGTATATTATTTATTAAAATGCGTATCATATTTAAAATTTTCCTTTAATAGCTGTAACTGCTTTTGCAAATCTTTGTTTGTGGAACAATTTTTTAGAATTATTATCTCTTTCGGGTAGTGATTAAAAAGGCTTACAAAAGTTTAAATTAACTATAAATTACTTGCGTAAAACCATGCAAGCAAATCGTAAGCAATCTTATTGTCTTAAGATATGGAAAAGGAAGACCCGCAAAAGAAATAGACACACCCCTAGGCAACATAAGCACTTTTTCATTTAGTAGACATGGAAGTGACAATGATAAAAGAGACTCTTAAAGAGATTAAGAGAATTGCCATCAATATTTCTCTATCGTATCTCCTCTTTCTCAGTCCACCTTGTAAATGACTTCTATCTGGAGGATTAGGGAGTCTGCTATTTTCTTCAGATAGCACCAACAAACTTTACTATTTCGATTCATGAGAAAATAGATCGCATAAAAAAAATATAACATTTTCTAAGAAAAAGTACATTTATGTGTCTATCTCCTTTTATCCTTATTATACTGTATAGAATTCTTTTGATAATCCGAAGCATTTTATTATGGCACTTGTTATAACATTATGAACTATCATGTTATAGTATATTGCTTAATTAGTTACTTTATTTACTTATTATTCTATTGTTATTACCCGTATAAATATATGATGGAATAAAACCAAAATAGCTATATGCTTATATATTTAGCTTACTTTATATATAAAGCGTTTAATAATATTCTTATAACGTGTATTTTATTGAGTTACCTTAATTTCTCTGATAATGCCTTAAACAATGTTATAAAGTATGTCATACAGATTGTTTATTAATTATCCTGAGACTATTCCAGCATTTTTATTATTGAGATAAATTGTTGAAAATAATACGTATATTCAAGTGGCTGAAATGTGTATAATTCGAAATACATTCTAATATATAATTAATTTTCCTTTCCAGCAAAATATTGTCCTACGAAATAAAATTTTTTGATATGAATCAGTTGTTCCTAATTTATAATGCAAAAATGTCATATTTTTAAAATATTGACAAAAGTGCATCAAAATCTTTCTTGAGATTCTCCGTATACTTCTTTCAATTCAAATAATTAATTCCAAATAAATGTATTATAGAATATTCTAACTATATCACACATATATATAGTTATATATGTAACAATATGTAGTACAATCCATGATGAAGAGTAAATGTTCGCTCCAACAGTGAACATACTCGATATACATTAAAATACCAAGTCATATAAAAATTACTAATATTGTGTGCGACCTATGTTTGTGCTGCAAAAGGCAGTAACTTAACGTGGCATTGATTCAATAAGTCATCGGAAGCTTCCTGAGGAAATATTTATCCAAGCTGCATCTATTGTCTTCCATAAAGCGCAGGTTTTAAATGCGAACTGGAAAAAAAATCATGGCCCATATTTTGTAGGATTCCAAACGGGAGATCTAGGTAGCCCCATTATTCCTTGTAGTTCTGCAGAATGCTTCTTAAATCAATCGCGAGTGATTTTAGCTTGGTGGATTAATGGGAAATTAATATTCTGAAAAATGACAAGGTTGATAGAGGAATATCTGAAGAAGGACATCAAGTAGTAGCCATTGTAGTCATTTACAAACAAAAATCAGTCAAGTTTCATCAGAAGACCCACTTCACGCTAATAAAGACAGCCTACATCAGTTTGTATAGTGCCTTGTTGATAACTTGGGTCCACGGTCTCGAGTAATTTGCATCACATTCAAGCACTCCAGCCAGCTCTTACTGGAATCATGATTCATCTGACCAAGCAAGATTTTTCCAGTAACTGAAATTCCAACCTGTATGCACTCTAGCTAAAAAGAGGCTCTTCAGCCGATGCCATGCTTTTAATAAAGGATTTCGAGCTGGTCTTTTTTGCTATACCTCATCAACATCAAATTTCGGTACACTGTCCTCACCAACACATCTGTCGTACGTCCCCCATTGATATTTGCTGTTATTTAATACAGTGTTAATTCTCTGATAACACTGGTTATTCTACACAATTGTCACCAATCTCAATTAATAATAAGATGTTGTCAGCCACTGCGTTTCCATAGTGGTAGAAAATGCCTGAAATTATATATATTTAGAGCACACTTTTAACACAGTGTATTTCAAACAATTTCTTCAAATAGAACGCTCAATACTCTTGCTTCAATACGTATTTTACGTTCGAAATCTGTTAATTCCTATCTTGAAGTCTTATTCTCGTTAGAAAATTTATCACAACACTTAGTTTTAGTACAAACTAAAGCCTTGATAATGCAGTGTCAATTAATACATTTCTTAGGCAATGCTACGGTCATCTGGATAGTTGCACATTGGTATTTAAACTCTTCAATATATTCGTAAGTACACACATTCAAATATAGAACGAAAGTTTTCATGCAAAAAACATTAACTTTAAACAAATCAAGTTTTTTAACAAAAATATTTTAAAAAGTGAATAGCTTAACGGGCAAGCCTGTATCTAACATGTATCCAACAGTAATATTAAAGCATGTATCTAAATTCCTTTTGTATTTTCTATACAATCATATATGTATAGCCTCTTTGTATATATATATATATATATATATATATATATATATGGGTGTATGTTTAGAAAACGAAATGTATTATATATATATATAGTATTTTCTATGAACATAATTTGAGTGCAGTTAATAATCATAAGAAATATGTGTTTCCTTTAGTCAGTGCTGTAAAGGTAATATTTTAACCTAAACACTACTTAAAAATTTAGCAAATAAATATTTTAATATATCCCCCTTTCAGTAGAAAGTATTTAACGTTAGTAAGCAATTTAAAAAGTAGTCTTGAACTTGTTATGATGAGAGGTTAATTCTAGAATATCATTAAATGACAACTAGGTAGTACGATTACTTAATAAACAAAAATATTACTTAAATAAATTTTTATGGAATATTTTAATTATTGAAATATGCAACAAATGATGGTACTCATATGTTGCATCACATTTACGCTCCTGGATTATTTTCTTTGTTATTCACTTTGTCTACAAACCTTTGTAAATTTAACTAATTGTTTAGACAAGAAAATGCAAAATATCTTTGATCTGTTCAACACAAGTTATCCGAATAAATTTCAAGATAAGAAAATCTAACTAATAAGCCACGACAAAAATAATATAAAAATAAAACAACAATATCAATTATTGCTCATGCAAATCTATGTTAATCCAAAAACTTTTTTAGGCTAGTTAATGCAAAATAGCTTTGAACACAGATCAGAGTAAGTTAAACGTGATTAAATTTTATTCAAATAAATTTCAAGGTAAGATAATCAAACAAACAAGCAACGAGGAAGAAACTGTGACGAAGCCGTCTCTTCTTTCTAATTGCTAGAAGACCCCTTGCTGACAGACGTTGGGAAAATTCCAGACATTTCCCTAATTGCTGGGAAAGAATTTCGTAACTGGGTGGTCAAAGTTTTGGACCCTTTTTCCCAGGCTGTCCCGACCGTCAAAAAGAGACGCAGTAACATTGTGCTTTCGTTTCTCACGATTCGGTGACGATGAGCGTCTGAAAACTTACAATGTGCAACTCGCCATCGGCACCCATTGGGCAAGAGATCAGATGGGCTGAGACCGACAGGGGCTGCAGAAGAACAAGAGATCATGGGAGCCGAGACCGACAGGGGCGGTGGACTAACAAGAGATCACAGAAGAATGATTAGACGAGAGATGGTTAGAGAGAGAGGAATATAAGGAGAGCGAAGAGAGTCAAAAAGGGAGACTGGATTTTGAGGGATTCGTTTGGTCGTCCCTTCAGTGATAGGAAAGACGATAGTGAGTCTGCGAAGTACGGCGGATTTCGAACTGTGCAGATCCGGGAACTGACGGAGTCCAGAATCAACGATAGGAAAGTGATACTGAATCCGCGAATTAAGGCGGATTCTGAAAAGGAGAAACTTTACGTGAGGGAATCGAGTTGCAGGCCCCTCCCACTAAAGATTTGATTTACAGCTATACCTTGTCCGCGAAGTAAGGCGGATTTTTGAACCGTGGAAATTGCGAAGGAGCAACTGCAGGCCGATTTAGAGCCAGCGAACTCGCCCAAACTCGATGTAGAATTACCGAGAGTGAATGTATAGGACTTTTCTCTAGCGAGCGAATTACGCCATTATTTTATGCGAGAGAGATGAGACGTTGCAGCGAAAGAGACTCGAAATCTGTGGGGACCCTTTTTCTAATTAATTAAGACAGAATATTCTTTTTTTAATGATTTTCTTACTGAAATAAATAGTTTATCCCAGAACTGTGTGAAGTCATTACAAAACATAATAAAAAATTAAAACAACAACCATCAACTGATGTCGATCAGTCCCATAAATAAAAAAATTCGATACCATCTCACTTGGAGAATTAAATATTAAAGACAGATTTAAAAGTAAATAATTAGTAAGAAACAAACCACTATTGAATTATTTCCATCCATATTAAAACATTCACTTTTGGAGTAAAAACAGTTTAGATCCACGAGAGAGAGAGATTAGAAATAAGGAGTATTTTTCTTTCAAAATATTTCTAAGCTTAGAGGCAAGTGTATAAAATGTTAAGTAAATGAAAAGAGTATACGTAAGTAATAGGTTACTTGACAGCATCGTTTTGCTTTCGAAACAGCATCCATTTTAGCAACGCCTCCCTCTTTAACTTTTTCCTTTTTAACCAAAGAAACAATGACTTGACTGACACTAAATAACCCGTCGCGGATAAAAGTTGCTGGTGACATTTTTCACAAAATCCGACCTTGATAATAAGGCCGAAGTGACATAAAATGCGCGGCACTGTATCTCAAATCAAAGTCTTTTTGTGCTGGCCTTTTGAATAATGCCGAACGTGTCAAAAACACTTCTTGCTCTCAGGGGATTTTTATAAATAAGCAGATACTGCTTTTTTTTCTTATTATTTTACATTTGTGCATGCGTACTACTTTTCTGTTTTCTAGACAGCTACTTGTGTATATATCTATACACATTCATATACTCTCTTTCTATTATAGTAAGCTCTTTCCACTCGATTGGAAGTCCAGATTTTAGAAGTTTTATATTCTCTATAAACAGAATATTCCATTTAAAAAACTGATTCACTAGACTTCTTCCATCCTTTATTCGGGATAGAGATCTGTCACATTTTGGGGGAAGTGTATTGGAGTGTAGCTCGATCAGGTACTTTACTATAATCTTTAATCTTTTTTTTCTTTCCCGTCTTGTCGTCCTTTTTCAAAAGAAAACTGTTTTACTCAGAAGGGATTTTTGTGACATAATGCAAAGGAATTTTTTTCAGCCTTTCTTGTGTCATATTTATGCAAAGTGATTTTGACTTTCTTTGTGAAGTCCTGTTTCATGGTTTTGATTGTTAGATTTAATGTGTCATTTTCTCATGCATTGAAAAATTCTCTCAAATTCTCATTTTATGTATTCTGTGAAGTTGTATTTATGTTACTTTCTTGTATCTAGTTAAATGCATTATTATTATTATGTTAAGAGTCACTCTCTCTCTTGTAAGTAAAAATAAACAATTTGTAATTTAATGTAACTTTGTTGCATTGAAATATTTCAATAATTAAAGGATTTATATACTTTAAAACTTTTTTTTACATATACTTCAAAACAAAATAACAAGTATTTTATTTTATCAACAAAAAAAAACGAAAAAAAAAATTGAACTATGAAAAAAAAGACTATAATTAGTGATGCAAAGAAAAAAATACTTCTAAGACATTTTTTTCTTTACTGCAGAGCAGAAGCACATTTTCTAATTTGTTGTATTGGCTTAGATTTTTCTAAGTATAGTTCTAGGTATAAAAAAATATTCATATATTAAAACAATAGTTTCAACATCTTGGAAGAATTTTACAAACCATGATTCATATAGCATCTTAAAATTTATAAGAATTCTTAATTTTCTACTGAATCCTCTGAAAATGATGATAACATATACGTCATCCATAAAATATGTGCATAGAAAGGTGTGTCTGAAAAATAACAGAGTTTTGGTTTTGAGATGATATTTTCCTGATAATTATTTCTTGAAAAATATGTTGGAACAGTTTTCCCCAATTAACCTTTTATTTTGATGATTTGGGTACATAAATTGTCAAATTTTGTATTGCAAAAATCAAATATTTCGTACAAAATAAAATGTACTAAGAGTTAAAAATTAATATTTTTAACTATATTCAAAAATAATTTTAAGGTTTTGCGACTGCATATCAGTTTGGGGTGGTTGCCATACAGCTTGGCAGTTTTAAAGCTCGCTTCTGGTGAAACATTATTTTCTAAAAAAATAAAAATAAGAATAAATACTTAATAGTAGCTAAGTAATTCAGTTTTTGTGGTTTGGTTAAACCGAGTTAATTTTACTCGATATAGATTTGGATTTGACAAAAAGTTAAAGCCGAAATGTATTTCTCCCGATATGTATTCGGGTATAGTAATAAGATTCACTAAAAATAAAAACTACCTCGTACAATACCCCGGGCCTGACATTTTGGCCGAGTGGTAGTGCTGTGTTCGAGATAATCTTTGGCATGATAGTCAAATGCTTGGAATTGTTTTGGGTAGTGAAGCATGTTTATGATGTAAAAGTTATAGTTAACAAACATGATGTCGAGCACCTAGTGTTTAACAAATTGAAAGAAATAACAGCATTTTATTTTGAGAAAAATTATAAATATTTCTTAAAAATTAGAAATGAAGAATATATTTAATAAATTTTAAAATTCTAACCAACATACTAACTTTGCAACAAAAACAATTTAAATTAACCAAAAAGAAATTGAAAAAAAGAAAAATATGAAGATAATGACTAAAATAAACATTTCAATCGTACAATATATTAAACTTTTTTGAAAAGTATTGTTGTTTACGAAATGAAAATATTTTTTGTCAATGATATATATTACAAAACTTACAGATATTCCTTCGATTAAATAAATTTTTACTTTAACCTTTTATTTCCTCTAAGGACATTCTGAGTATTTCCTTTTTTTAAATAAAAACTTTGCGTTAAAATAATTTGATAACAAGGAAAGACTCAGAAAATTCTAAACATTCCACAGAAGTGCAAAAGTAAAATATTATTAGATAGATATATTAAAATGTTATTCATTAAATCCTGTTAGTCAGCCGCTTCAAAAATGTGTATTATATCACTGTATAATTTATTTTGAAGTTATTTTTTAATTTATTGGTTACGGTCCCTCAGGGAGATCTGAGCTCGAATTCTGTTCTAAGAAAAATATTTACATCATATTACTAACCTATATAAAGATGTGCATTCACTATATTTATTAGTGTTTTTACTGAATGTCTGATCCACACAAAGAAATATATGTATGTAGGAAATAGTAATTTATTAATTTCGAATAATTAGAATGTTTTGAATTTTTAATATATTTCGAGAGAGAGATGTAAGAGATGGCGGCCCCAAACAAACTGAAGTGAATCGAGGAAAGCATGCCCAATGAAAAAACTCGGAGCCAAGACGTCAGACGCATATGATCCTTGAGTGCGAGATCGTTTGTTCACTCTCACACCGGACACGAACAAAGTAAGGTCGACGCCCCTTTTAGCGACTTTGCCTTTGCAGGCAACGCAGACCCCTTCTTTAGGCCTAGCGATGTTTGGCGCCCCCGTCTCACAAGTGAATCCTGCTCTCTGTTCGAACTATCTTTATTTACATCTTCTTGTAAATAATTCAAAGCTGTAAATAGCCTGTTCCTTATCTTAATAAATTAATTGTTCTTTAAACTTGGCTTATGCTTTCTTTCGTCCAAAATTTCATCATTACCCCTAGACACCGTCCCACAAATTTGGGGACCTCGACCGAGATTTAAACTGGTTTCTTCGTGTTGCGGGCATTTGCCTAGCAACAGCCTTATTTATTTTTCCCTTCGTGTTCACCTTTCTACGATTTTTTTTTCAAAACGTCGAGACCTTACCCGTTCGTCGGTGTCGATTTCAACTCCCCTTCTAGTGTATTCTCACAGTTTATTTTAGGAAAAAGCCCGCCAGCGATCCTGGGCGCGTCGTCATCCATTCCAGGGAAAATCAGCGTGTGCATCGTTCAGAATTTCGTCTTTTCAAGCGTCATCATCGAAAATCAGCGAATCGCCAGGTCAGTGTGGTACTTTCCTATCAAATAACGACTGCAGAAATAATGTATGAAATGATCGTCTGTCAATGTTATTTTAAAATTCTTTTTTCATGTGATTAATAACTAAGAATTATAAATATTTTATTTTCTTCTCGTATAAATTCGTCTCGTAAAAGTATTTTATAATAGGAGTATTTTATTTAATCTAGCGGTAGTTACGACTAAGTGAATGATTTGGTTATGAATAAGAATGATTTGTGAAAATAATGTTTTCTTTTATTTGATTTTCTCAATAGTAGAAAATAGTCTTTTATTCTTTTTGATTCCTTGAAAATAAGATTTAAACATTGATAAAATATCTTTATTTCTTGTGTACAAACATAGTTTTAAATAATAATATTTCTGGCAATAGGGAAATGGATATTTTGTTTTGATTTTTTTTTAAATACTTTTTACGGAAATATTTTGTGGTTTACTTTTAGCTTGTGTGATATATTATTATTAATTTTAAAAAATACTGCTTTGCTATAAATTCTTCAATATATTTTTATTGATTATATTTCAAGAAATTGAGATATTACTCTGTCATTATTTTTCAATTTCGTTGTATGAATATTTTTAGCGTCGATTTCGGGTTTTTTAGTATTTGTTCATTTTTGACATTCATGTATATGTTTTAATTGTATTTTATTTACATTTGTCTTTCCTCTTGGTTTAGTAAGGGAACGTTTTTCTGCGTTATTGGATAAATTTTTCACATCCGGATTAAGTATTTAAAAAAAATTAAACTTAATTTAGAATTAAATTTGTTCTCTGGGCCACCACTTTTGATCTTTTGTTGCAAAAATGGCATTTCTTCTCTCGAAGAAAAAGAAGGATCTGATAGAACTCGCCGAAGAGTTAGGGTTGATCGTCGAAGCAGGCTTGACTAAACCCAAGCTAAAGGATCTCATCGTGAAAAGCCCAGATTACGTCGAAGAGGATGTCAAAGTAATGTTCGACCAGCATTCGTGAGAAGGATCAGCATAAGTACAGAAGAAAAAGCGGAGAAATTGCGACGAAGAGTGAGAATATGAACTAGAGAAATTGCAAATACAGGCTGAAAGGAATACCAATACTATGAATAACTCCGAAAATGTGCAAGCGCCGAAACTGATTCACGAAACTTTTCATGTTTAATATGAAGGACGATATTGGCTTGAACCTGACTTTATTTGAACGACATGCGGAATTAAAATTCTTGCCGAAGAAGGACTGGGTACAGAAGCTTATAGGACTGATTCCTATCGACATTGCTCATTTGATTGCCAGAGAACCAGCGGATAAATGCAACGATTACGACCACGTTAAGAGTTTACTGCTAAAAAGATTCAAGTTATCCCCGGAGAAACTTCGCCAACTCTTTATTTCTCACCGAAAATCTAATGAACAGCGAACTTGTAAGATTTTTTCTACGAAATACAAACGTACTTCGATGGATGGATTTCCGGTTTTAAATGTAGAAACTTTTCAACCAGCTGGGGAACTAGTATAGCCGACCAAATAAAAATGCGCCGTACGAGTTTCAAGAACACTTTTTAGATGAATGATTTCACTATTAACTCACCTGCCGACATAGCGGAAAAATTTGAAGAGTTTGAAAGTGTCCGAAGAACATTAAGACCGAAATTTTACAGCTGTTTGCCTTTAAAAGAAGATACGAAGCCAGCGGATCAAACGATACTATTTTCAAAGAACTGAATATCTCCAAGTGGAAGCAATAGGCGTGAAATAACATTTTCAAATGAACGGAACCTCCCTACTCGGGAAAAGTAAACGACTAATTTGCAGCTACCGCAAGGACCAGAGTCATTATGCGTGGATTGTACAGAAGCGCCCCAATGTTCGAAAATTAAGAAGAACTCTACAGACGCCTTACTCATTCCAAATCTGCTCACAATCTCTCGAGAAAGAATTAAGACCAGAAAATAACCATGGAGAACAGGATTGTTGGAAGCTCTCATTGACAGCGGCAGTTCAGTTTCGCTCATTCAAGAAGATGTAAGCAAAGGAATCATCGAACCGTCGGAACTCTCGAAAGACATTGCAGTATTGTTCGGACTGGGGAAGTACAGTCAAAACAGAAAAGGGTCATTCAAGCGAAAGATCGAACTAGATGGAAGAATATTCTCTGACATGGCATGTCGTACACTGCCTACGCCGAGTTTGGAATTTCAAGCAGTAATAAGGTTCGAATATACGGAACAAACACTCTGTTTGCTTCTATAAAGTGTTCAGTTCAGCATGAGGATAAAATTGTTTCCTGCAAATGCAAGTTTACGAAGCAGAAGTGGAAGACGAAATTGGCAGTTCAACATGTTACCGATCCACGAATACGAAGAGAACTGTTTGAATTAATCTCCAACTATATGGGCCAGAGAAGACCGAAACTAAATGTGTCCATGAGGATTACCTTGAAAGACGACATACCGGTTTTTCCAATCTTTGCACGCCGCTTAGCCTTTTCTGAGAATCAAGATGTTAACAAGCAAATAGACGAATGGTTAGAACAAGGGATTATAAGACCAGGCTCCATCCGAATATGCGGAGTCAATTGTATTAGTTAAGAAGAAAGATGGTACCACCGGTTGTGTGTGGACTACAGAAAACTGAACCGGAAATTAGCTTTCCATTGCCGTTGATAGAAGATGTATTAGATAAACTACAGGAAGCCAAAGTGTACACACAACGTTAGATTTAAAAATGGATTTTCATGTTGTACGTTAATGAAGATTGCAAGCACCTAACTTCCTTCACGTTGTTCCAGACGGACAATTCGAATTTAATAAAAGTACCTTTCGGTCTGGACACCAGCTAGCGTATTCAAAAGATATGTGTATATAGTATCTTCAGTGAACTCATGAAGAAAAGGGCGTTTGTAATAATTTACATGGACGATTTGATAATTCCGGCTAAAAGATGAAAGAAGGTTTAGAAAAACTAAAGGAAGTATTAGAGGTCGCCTCAGTATGGCTTAGAAATGAAGTTTAAAAAATGTCAATTTCTAAGAAGAAAAGTGGAATTTTTGGGCCACGTCGTCGAAAATGGGACAATACGTCCTTCAATTGCAAAAACAATAGCCGTCAAGAAGTTTCCGGTACCAACGACAGTCAAACAAGTCAAAGGTTTTTATGACTTACCTGCTATTTTCGTAAATTTATTCCAGTGTACTCTCAAATAGCGAAACCATTGGTGACCCTGGCACCAAAAGGGAGAAAGACAATCCATTTATGTTCGAACAACCCCAAATGGAAGCATTCGAAAGCTTAAGTGTTGACTGAAAGCCCGGTATTAAACATTTTCAGCAAGGAAAAACTACCGAATTACACACCGATGATGCGAGTCGATAAGGATATGACGCCGTTTTACTCCAAAAACGAAGACGGAAAATTACATCCTACCAATACATGTCACAAGCTGCTCCAGCGGAAGAAAAATATAGTAGCTATGAACTGGAAGTTCTCACTTTGTTGTCAACGCCCAAGAAATTTCGCACCTACCTTCTGAAATCATTTAAAATAATAACGAGGACTGTTCAGCTTTTCAAAGACTATGGACAAAAGATTTATTTACTCGTATAGCAAGATGGGCATTACTGTTGAAAGAGTATGACTATGGTGTACATCGTTCGGCCAGAGAATGCAACATGTAGACGCTCTGAGCAGGTACTCAGTCACCATAATTACAGGCGATACTCTCACCGCAAGATTACATAGAGCCCAACAAAGAACAGAAACAATCGATGATCCTACAAAATGGTACAAATTCGTAGACCGACTTCCAGAAAAGATTCCAAACAGCATCTCAACCGAAGTACCAAGTGGTCTCCATTTGAACTATTGACTGGCCATGAGAAATAAGGAAGACCTTTACCTGAAACCTACTAATGGAAGAGATGGTGAGAAAAGAATTGCAGGGACAGAGGAACCAACTACGACAAGATACGAAAAGAAATATTCAGAAGATCAAGCAGAAAATAAAAAGAACCTACGATAGGAAACGCAAGAAGGCACCTAGGTATCGGAAGGGGAGACTTAGTGTGGCTATTCAGAGAACACAATTTGGATCGGTTTAAAATTAAGGCCTAAATTTTTTAGGACCATATATAAAAAATAATCGAAGTAAAACCTAGAGATAGGTATGATTTAGAAAAGAGTAGGTAACCATGAAGGTCCTAAATTAACCTCTTCTTCCGCCGATTTAATGAAATTTTACTCACCAGGATGAGAGAAAGATTAAGTGTTTTTTAATTCATTATTGTGTTCTGCATTTCTCTTATATTTTTATCTATTGTCACTAGTATTTTTCGTTTACGTGAATTGTATTATTTCTTATGTCTAACTCACATATCGAAAACATTTAAATTTCTAATGTTCATTTATCTAGTGATAATATAGGCCAATTATTCTATATTATGTCAAATCACTAGGGTCAGTGATTCCAGGATGGCTGAACTAGTGATGAGGAAATAGTTATTAATTTCGAATAATTAGAATGTTTTGAATTTTAATATATTTCGAGAGAGATGTAGCAGAGAGATGGCGGCCCCAAACAAACTGGAAATTAATGAATCGAGAGCTTTTCAATGCCCAATGAAAAACTCGGAGCTAAGACGTCAGACGCATATATGATCCTTGAGTGCGAGATCGTTTTGTTCACTCTCACACCGGACACGAACGAAGTAAGGTCCTGAGCCTTGCTTTTAGCGACTTTGCCTTTGCAGGCAGCGCAGACTATACTTTAGGCTAGCGATGTTTGGCGTCCCGTCTCACAGGTGAATCCTGCTCTCTGTTCGAACTATCTTTTTATTTGTATCTTCTTGTAAATAATTCAAAGCTGTAAATAGCCTGTTCCTTATCTTAATAAATTAATTGTTCTTTACAGAAAGCTTAGCTTATGCTTTCTTTCGTCCAAAATTTCATCATTACCCCTAGACACCGTCCCACATGTATATGCATAATATGAACGTAAAATATTAATACATAAGAAATAATACGTATTACTAATTAATTCATTGACATTAAATGTTAAAAATCATTCATAAATATTTGTCTTATGAGCAAAAAGTTAACATAAGATTTAAGACTTTTTTTTCTTTTATACACACAACATTCAGTTAAATATATATGCATCAATTTTTTGATAAACTTTATTAATTATGGTGCGAATCATTAATTTTTTCTCTTAAAATGTGAAAGCAAAATACCCTGCTCCAAATTAAATTCCCTTTATCATGGACTTTATTCGTAGCTCATATGCTTATTATACATAAGTAAAATAAATACATAAAGTAAGAAAAGTAATACTCACACAATTTATTTCACGATTTACATGAAAAAGTTTTTGGAATAACATTTATTGCTAAAAATGTAGAACAGGTATTATGTATTTTACGTAAATTTTGTCTTTATTAGTGCCCTTTTAATCGTATATTACAGTAAAAATTTAAAATATTTCTGAACATGCTTCATAATTCCAAAAAATTTTAATTTAAATGTATACTAATTTAAAAGGTGTTATATGTTTAAAATTAATTATTTGATCTAAATAGTTGTTATATGCACATTTGAAAAGTTGTTGAGAGGTTCAATACAAATATTTTAAAATATATATATATATATATATATATATACATTAATTAAAAAATATTCTACGAGCTACTGTATAGAAAATAGTCGATATTGATAGAATATTAAAACCCCCAAAGTATTTTGTTTATATTTTATATCCGTCATGCCTACATTGGGACCTTACATTCTACTGTGAATGAAAACAAATATTATTCTTTCTTCATAAATATTTATTCTCAATAGAAAATTCATGCAGTTCTGGAGGAGGTTCATAAAATGGAGGTTTTATGTAAACATTATTACGTAAACTTAATAAGAGAGGTTACTGAAAATTAAATTTTAACTTTATTAAAGTAAATGAATTTTTATTTTATGTCTTTTAATACAACAGCAGCAGAAAATAATTTCAAGTATGTTGAAATAGCTGCATATTTTGATTTCTAGATATCTTTGGAAGCCCTATAATTTGGGAAAAAATATAGTTTTTATTCAAAAAATTTTTCATTTAGAATAAAATGATTTTTACCAACGTAACACACACAATACAGAAAATAATCAACTAACCATTAAAACAATAAAAAAAGACAGATGA
Organism: Trichonephila inaurata madagascariensis; assembly: GCA_019973955.1. NCBI lineage: Eukaryota > Metazoa > Arthropoda > Arachnida > Araneae > Nephilidae > Trichonephila > Trichonephila inaurata. The sequence goes on from BMAV01004824.1 coordinate 52,016, forward strand.
GAAAACAAAAAATATTCGTTGTTAAATATTTCCATAATAAAAAAATGCAATTTTATGCTTTAAAAAAAACTTGAAAAAATTAATGTTTTAGCAAATACTGGTAACGAAAGTATGTTTTGTGCCCTGTTTCTACCTTTTGTTTAGAATATTACTTGTACATTTTTTACAAAAAAAAAACAAAAAACCATCTAAGTTGTAAGATAAAAAATATTGTCTTACTTTGACAGATAATTACTAAATTGAACATTTATTTTTTAACTTCTTTTATACTCATTCTTTTTTTTTGCGAAGTACAACTTTTTTTGCCTATTGCAAAAGAATATTGATCATCAGGTACTAATTACCTACAAATATTAAATATGTATATTATGATTAGAAGAATGATCAATAATCTGACAGACAAATATTCAAATTTTTAAAGTATATAAAGCATCGTTTCTCGAATTGTGGGGCGCACCCTATAGGGGGCTTGATAATCCTACCAGGGGGTGCGAGCACATCGAAAAGTCAAAAATAAAGAAAGAAAAGAAAAGAAGAAAGAAAGAAAGAAAAATAAAATACAATTTGACATAATAAAAAAGAAAATACATATTCACTGACGTAATACACTTATAAATGTATCAATACTGCACAATGTATTTCATCTTTATAATTCATCAATACTAAGTTAAAAACAATACTTTTTAATGACCCAATGGGCTTATCCTATACTAAATTTTACACAAAATTTGACACATTGTAATAATTTGTATGGTTTATAATTAAAGTCTTATTGTAGTTTTAGCATCAAAGCACATTATTATTGAATTCAATATATAGTTATTGAAACGGAAAGGGGAGCCCCCATCCAGTATAGTGGTTAGTAACGCTGAGTGTTGTGCCTTTGGACCTGTGGGTACGAATCCCGGAGAAGACATGGATGCTTGTAAATGTATAGTGCCTTCGCAGCATGGGAGTACTTTAAATAGCCGTCAAGTTGGAAGTCCTTTCGAGAGGTGGGTGGAAAAAGAAGTGAGGTGGGAGGACCCTGACCACCCTCAGGGTTTTCTCCCTCAAAATTGGGGTGAAACCGAGTTAAATCATTCTGTCACCTGTATGGTGCTCAAAGCTACGGCTAACGACAGGCATCACTTAGTCTTTTGTCATGTTGAATTTCGTGGGCCTTGATCTGGCCTTTGACGATCAGGTGGCATTAGTAACAATAAAATAACAAAGCATGGAGGGTGAGATGAAAATTATAATTGGAAATTGAGTCGAAAATATTTTAAGTCTGAGAAGCACTGTCATAAAGGAAACCATAACCATGTCTCTTCATCATTTAGAACTTTTTTGATAGAAAATGTTATCCTCCTTCTGGATGATCTGTCTTTCAGTATTATTTTTTCTTAAAACTAAAAATTCGTTAGTTTAATTGATCGATTGTGTTCAAATAAAGGAGGTACAAAAAGATATTTATCAACTGAATTTACAAATACCTTCAAATGTATATCAAGAATAATTTCTCTATCAATACTTATTCGTTACGAAATCGTATTTCGTAGATTAAAAAACTTTTTCAAAAGTGTATTTATTTAAAACAAAAAAGATATTTTTCAATTAATGATACCAAATGCGAGATAATGAATTTAATTTACTTTATGCGTACAGAAAAGTAGCAACATTAAAGAAAGGAGAAAGTAAAAGAATAGAAGAAGCAAAAGTTTTCATTTTTTTCATCTCATCTGATTGCTTACGGACGGTTCAATTTACAATGATTTTTTTAAAGTTGTTAATTTGTTTAAAAGGAAATTAAAGATTTAATACCATAAAAAGTAAACACTTATAAAAAAGAAATTTTTCTTACAACAATTCATTATATTTACGTAACATTAAAATGCATAAAAAGATATGAAGTGTAAATTAGGAGTAGAAAAATAAAAAAAATATAGAAAAATTGGAAAAAAATGGTCTATAATAAAACTTTTTAAATAATTTGAGAACTAAAAATAGTAAACTAATAAATAAAATTTATGAATGTGTTGAATTCATTAAATTATTCAAATATTGTACTCATTGAGTTAATTAATATACTAAAGTAATATTGATATCGAACCTTTTTTTTTATACTGGAGTTGCACAATTTTAATTTCAAAAACAAAAATAAAAATATTGCAAATTTAATATTAATCCTGAAACTGTAATTGATTAACTACTATGTATTATGTGTTATATTAGCTAGAAAATGTAAGAGCATAAGTATTTGAATGATATTTTTTTTTGATTTTCTCATCCTTTTACAAGAAGTATTTATAAAATAAAATACGGTTGTAGTTTTGTAAGACAAATGAAGATTTCTTCGATTTTAAATAGGAGTTAATATGTTTTTATTTCATTATATTTTAGTCACGTTACAAAGAAAAAAAAACTAATTTTCATACACTGCTGGCTTTTAAAAATGAAACACAAGGAAGGATAAGCAAAAACTAAACTACACTAACTATACATATGTGGCATAATAGGAAGAAAACCTGGTTAAATTTCGCAGAGATTGATATATATATACAAGGTATGGATTTAGTACACACAGCTACCGCCTTTAGCAGCTGAAACAGCTTTAATCCTCTTAGGCATCGAGTCAACCTGGGCTTTCATGATAGATACGGGCAAGTCTTTCCATGCTGCTACAAGTATATGCCACACTTCGTCAGTCGAAATGGCTGAAGAGTGATTATGGCCTAGTAACCCATGAGTAATTGTTTTCAGTGAGTTACAGATCTGTGAAGCGTGCTGAGACAAGGGACATCTAGTTCGAGATATGTATGGACACGACGGCCAACATTAGGTTTTACGCTGTCTTATTGAGAAATATCATCTATTTCAGATGCAGGTTACAGCCACGCACTTTTAGATCTGAAAAATGTAACATAGCCTGTTCAGATTACCAATGACGCGAACAAAAGGGTTTTCGTGTCTTGTATCTTGTTCAGCATCCGAATGAAGATATCGAATGTAACCAGGTCACGTTCGTTCACCTTGCTACCTTTAGACAAAGGTACGCCCATGATGATGATTCGCATATAATAGGAAAAAACGAAATGGTGCCATTCCTGTATCCAGTTCTGTTGTTGAGCGTACCCATACCACTAAAAGTCTCTATGCTATAGTGTCAACATAAGCTGGCCATTGTGCAGATTGGTCGTTCTGCTCCAGATATCATCGTATTGTCCGTGTGGGTATTTCTTGAGCTGCAAACAAGCCCATTGCTGGACTAAAAGTCCATTATGTAGCTATATGATTCTTCTTGTCCTACTTGGCAATACAGCGCTAGTGCTGAAAGGCCATTGAAATCATACACAGTGTCCAGTATGAACCTTCTGAACCCATACTCACGTGATAGTTATTAGATTCATCCCAATGGGAGTAGGATCATTATGAACGATAAACTTCTTTCTAGATAGGCTGTGATCTTGCCGCTATCGAATTGCAACATATTCTAGTAGACAATTATCTTTCTTATATGAGAAACAACATTATTTTCTCTCTAATATCCAATAGTTATATGCCATTATAGAGAGACTCATATAATGAATGAGAAAACTCATAGCGTAACTTCCCTTTATACATAACTTGAGATGCCATTTTCCGTCCTGCATCGTTCGATTGCATGTCCACAGCACATCCCAGTATGTTCTTCCTGTAATTGTTCGTGTAATTGTCCTGTTATTTCTCCTTTATAATGTTGTAATTGTTGTGGTGAACAATGCATTTTCGAATTTAATTACACGGGAAAGTATTAGAAAAATTGAGGTATTCATGTTTCTGTTCAAAGGAGCTAAAAATCTTCTAAAAACAAGTAATACAAAACATTTTTTTTAAACCCAATTCCTAGTTCGTTCGAAAAACACACTGACACCATCTACTGTAGCCAGTTGTATCTTCGACAGAAATAACACAGAATAAATTTATAGTCCTAAAAATAAAATTTTATTAATGAATTAATATTTGAAAAACTAAAATAAAATCAAGTGTCATACTCTACAAGTTTAAAAAAATGCATTTGAACTTGAATGGATGAATGGAAAGTATTTTATTAAAGATTGAAAATTTAAAGAAGATATCTGTGTATATGGAGAGAAGAAACTATAATAAAATAGATATGAATAACTACTCTCTCTTTACATGGATATTGATATCTGGTAATCAAAATTGAAATAAATTTTCAAAAGACAAAATTTATCGTAAAATAGAATCAGTAAAGTGCGAACAAAATGTGGAATAAGGAAAAATTTGAATGAAAAATATTTAATGAAAAATGATGATTCTGTGTTCATTTGTTAATTTTTGTATTAGGAGTTGATTACTAATGAGATGCTACGTTCTCTCTCTTTTTTTCTTTCTTTCATTTTTCATAAAAAAGTAGATCTTTAAAAAATTACAGGATTCTTTAAATATTTTTTATCAATAAATTTATGTTATTATGTCTTTTTACTTTAAAAAAAGTTTAAACTCATGGAAGGAAGGAATTTTTCAAAACTTTTGTTTCTGAAAGGAAAAGTTCTCAAACTAATGAACAGAGGTAAGACGACAATGAAAAACAAGATCAAATGCTGGCAGCTCACAATATTGAAAAAATTTATGACATTTTTAAGTGTTTCTCAGAAGAGGAAGCAACAAAACGTAAATAATCAAAATGAAGTAAAATAATTCATTTTGTCAATTCATTCATTTGAAAATACTGCATTCGGTAAAAATTGTAAATGAAGTGTCACTTTGGTGCTTTGGTAAAAATGGTTGTATAATTTTTTTTCGTTTTTATAAATGTTAGTTTTTGTAGTCCATATCTTTCTTTTTTAAAAGAAAAACATCTCTTCGAATAATTCTAAGATAATTATAATGAAGGTAATTTTAATTCTGCTGAAGACGAAAATAAATTTTTGGAACATAGAAAAAAAGAAAAATATTGTTTTTTTTAACTTTTGGAATTTTATCAGCATTTATAGAATAAAATATAATTCAAAGCCTTAATCTTTAAGAAAATTAATTATTTAAGACTTATCGCATAATTTCATGAAAAAATTGCAAAAACATTGCAGTTTTCTCATAATGTTTTTCATTTTAGAGAGTTAAATTCTTATGAATCGATCACTTATAAAAGTGGTTCGTTAAATTACTCTACAAGAATAAAGGATAATATATCCTTAAATTTAGATGAAAGATGTGCATTTTTAACAGCAAATTATTTGCAAATTCTTTTTGTATTTTCAATCGTAAATATCTCAAAAGGATTCTAAAAATTAAATGCTACGAATTTGTATACCAAAAGTTGATTTATTGTAAAAATATTTCAAAACTTCTGTTCAGACATTAAAATGTTGTATTATTTTTGAAAACACTTTACAACTTAAATACTTCTGACATAATTTTAAGAAACAGACAAAAGGGAAAGCAATACCCTGCAAAAAAAGTAATTTGATTTATTTTTAATTTTTTTTAAAGTATGTCAGCTATAAAATTAAAAGATTAATAAATACAGAAAAAAAAACCCGATTGGAATTAATCTTATTGTTTCCAACACATATAAAATAACACAGAAAAATATTTTCGAAAGAAAGGTCACTAAAGCAATTAATTTAAATAATTAATACTATCAAATTTCTTTTAATTTAGCATTTTATGATTTTGATTTGATTTCAAAAATGTTAAAAAATAAACTTGATATTTTTGAGCAATAGCACAACCTGGAAGTTAGAATACATTCCCATAGTTTCAAAACTATCCTTCATGTGTTTACATATGCGACGGATTCTTTCCGCACCTTCAACTAATCCTCTGTGGTAGAATATTTCTTAAGTGTTGTATGTACAGAAAATCGTTTCCCGTAGAAAAGCTGTGATTTATGTTAATTTGAGTGCTAGTTGAACTCGTATGAAGTAAGTGCAGGAGTTAATCGCTTCGCTACTATTGAAGTTGGCTTATCAGTTTTAATATTTGAAAACCTCGGAGTTCATGAAAATAATATGTAGACCGATTCATCAAGTAACATCGGTCAAACTATTACTAGTACTATTACAATGGATTGTAAGCAAGATAAATGATCGAATTATTTGCCTTAGAAATTTAAGATTGTGGCTAAGTTGACCGCTTCCTCGTTATATGAAATTTCTTGATAATAAATTCACAGTTAAATAAAGTTATTGATTTTAGTACAATGGCTGACTTTTCCGCGTTTCTTACTTCACCAGCGACAGCAAGTTCGTGACATATATATACCGAAAAACATCATTCTAAAAAGAAATTCTTTTTAGTTTTAGAAATTTAATTATATAGCATAAGCAATGATTTAAAAGAAGAATATAATAAATGTTTTGTTAAAAAAAGAATGAATATATAAAATATCATTGTTAATCAAAACATTTCATTTTGTTCTTCAAATCTAAGTAAACAGATTTATGATTTTAAATCTTATAACTTATTAATTTATTGAAAATATTAATGGAATAACACGCGTACATTAATTTTTCTTTGAATGATTAAGTTAATGCCTAAATTGATTTGGGGAACTAAACATTTTAATACAAAAGTGTGAGAAATTTATGATTTGTTTCAGAAACTTATTAAAAAGATTTTTCTGAAATTCCGAAGTTAATCTAAGCAATATTTTTGTAGCACTACTCGTGTCAGTTGTTATAAATACAAGAAATAAGAATAAAAGAAAATGCCTTTTGATTAAATCTTGCAAATACACATATAATTTTGTCAGATTTCTAAGTGGATAATGTGTTTTCTAACAAATTGAAAATTAATTTTACTATATAAGTTGTTTAAGAAAATTTTAGTTTATAGTCCATTTGCTGTTGGAAGAAATGCAGTGGAAACCTAACAAAAGATAAAGTAAAAGTATTTGAAAATTGGAAGTTAATTTTGTTTATTTCTAGCTTCTCTTCTAAAAAAGAAAGAAGTTACGCTTAGTACTTGAAAATGACTAAGTTTCATATTTATTAAAAAATTGTGCACCAACTGGAAAAACAGAATTTGTGTTGCAAAGACTTCATTTAACTTTACTGTGCCATATTTCGTTAAACTACTGACCCTAAGCACTTTAGTAATTTAGGATAAGAATGAGAAATAGTCAAAAACCAAGACGAAAGTGACGCTCAGCAAGAAGAATTGAATTACTTTTCAAAAAAAAATGTGACGCTTTGTGCATTTATTCTTTTCTGGCTGCTTTCGGTTAGAAAAAAAAGTCCACTTGTGAATTCAACTTCTACTTATCCATGCTTAATTAGAGATAAAGATAAAAAGAGAAATAAAAAAGATATAAAAAATATAGAAGATAAATACTCGTAAAAAACTACAGGCTGCACAATAAAAATTAAACTGAAATTTTGAGTTGGAGGAGGAACACTGTTTCTTACATTTGAAAAACAGGTAATGGTAAGAAAATAAAAAATATCCTTTGGATATCCCTCTTCAAATTAATATCGTAAAAATAGTTTTTATATAAGCAGTGTATATCTTATATCTTTTTTGATAAAAAACAACCTTTTAAGTAGAGTAATTCTTAATGGTGTTTATTTTTCCAGGGTTATAGTTTTTATTAGAGCTTAGACCGTCAGTGTTAATGATAATTAGAGAGAAAAAACAAGTGACAATTTTATTGAGTAAAAATATTTGTTTAATTCATAAAGCACATTATTTATATCATAAAAAAATTATTTTTTAACAAAATCAAAAGTTCTAATACATACCAATAAATAGTGTCGGCTTAGTGTTTAAATGAAAAGTGGTCCATTTTGTAATTGACTTTTTATTTACAAAAATAGCAAGTAATTAAAATATGCATATGCATGCGTAAAATACACACTTAAATTTAAAATTTTCATGGAATATTTTTATGATAAAAACATTATTAAATAAAGTATATGAATAAACTCCCCTATTTTGGTTATGGATGAACAAAATAATTTGTTGATAAAACCACATAATGTTTTTCTATTTAACATTTTAAAAATTTCTTTATAAATTATAAAATCCTCAGTTCTTAACACTGTGGCACATAGAATAAAACTAATTCCATGCATAATTTGTGTATTTTGTATGGAATTTCTTACGTAGTAGTTATTTCATATAAGTATATGAAATAATGCAAACTCTTAATTCAGTTTTATACAATACGTGTGTTTCAAAGGAATTCCTTTTAAATAAAGCATTTGTGAAATATAAGCTGAACTGACTATCCATAAAAAAATAGATGAATGATTTAAGATGGTTTCTAATAAGAGCAAAATTAGTATAATATTTCAAATGCTTCGCTTAATTATGCGATTGATTTGATAATAAAAATGCAAGTATAATATATATGAAATTTTTAATTAGAAAGAAAAATATCTCTGACTGAGAGAGAATACCGCAGAAATATGCGAAATAGTTTAAAGATTTAATTAGTATTTTATTCGCTATCACTTTCTCAGAAACAAATGAATGGGTTTGTGTAAGAAAGCGATATTAATGCCTATTAGATTAAAAATTATACTATTAGATTAAAATTTATTCATCGCCTTCTTTCCCTATTTTTCAAACATTTTCTAGTTCTTTAAAGAAAAAGGGTATTATTAGTACTGATAGTTAAATCAGTTATTAATACAAATGTTTTTAGCAAGGCAATTTAATATATTTTGCCACTGTTTATTGACTTCTTTTAAAATTATGAAATTTATGTATTCACTTATTTTAATTTTTTTATTCAGTAGTCAAAAGTATGTTATTCTAGTTAAACACGGTTTTAGATAAGTTTCAGGCATTTTTCTAAATGGGTACTAAAATTACAATTACAAAGAAAGTTACAATTTATAACTATAAAAAAGAACCAAAAATAATATATATTGTTTCAAAAAGTGACACACAAGATTCGTGGAACTACTGAAAGTGTTATACAAAAAAATCCCTTCTTTTCGATTTAATTAAGCAAACTATACATGACTATTATTTCAGTTACTGTAGTTTTTATCTATTGTAAATTTAATCTCTTTATCTCTAGTGATTATTTATGCCATTTTTTTAGCAATCTTCGATCACTAGAATTTCGTCGAATCACACCATGAATAGAAACCCCACTCAGATTTCTACATTTAGATTCATAAATAAATTGAAAGAATGATTTCAATAGAAATTAATATTCCTGTTCTAATTCCTAATTTTTACATTTATTTTTAAAGATTTATAAAAAAAGGTTATAAAATTCCTCCTCGATAAAAAATATTAATTCCTCCTCGATTAAATTTATTAATTTCCTATATAGCGATTGATTCCTTTTATTATTTTTTTATATACCAGAAGAAGATGAAAGATTTGAGCTCATGATTTCTGCATGACAATCATGATTTCTTCACATGACTCTTTCATAACTATTAAGCAACTTCTTAATCATGAGGGTACTTCACCTAGCTACATCATAAATGTAAACCAGTTCGCTTGTCTCTGATCATTAGCTTATACGAGCAAAGCTCGAATCTAAGTCGTAGATTCGAGTACAGGTAACAATAAAGACGTCAAATTCACACACAATAATATGAGCTGCTTCACGCTAATTTCAATCCAGTCGATAATTCCCCACATAAAATGATATGAAAATAAGGGGAGTGAAGATTTACGTCAAGTCTCGTCTTCTGTATAAGGGTATAAGGTTGCGCAGGACTGGACCACATGCTCAGAAAATTGAGATTAAAACGAGAGGGCTGAGCTAAGTAAAAGCAATTTTATTCGGAGTTCATCGGCACATATAAACTACTGTATTAATTAAAATAGTGGTTGCTTTTAACATTATGCGAATTGATCAATAGTAGTGCTAGTGGTGAAAGAATGGTGATCATAAGATTAAGGTATCCGACTACGTTCGGAACCGTGATTTTAAAAAAAGCGCATACATGGATAATTTTCATGATATTTAGTGTCACTTAGATTAGAATACACGTATAAAATTGTTTTAAGGACTTTTTGACAAAAAAATTATTTAAATACTATATCTGGGCAAAAAATTAACTTAGAATAACCTTTTTTTTTCAAAATGTTCTCCTTTCGTGAAAAATGCTTCTATTATAATATTTTGCCTGTATATAGCTCAAACCTCTATACAAAGGCTCAACTATGATTTTTGAAAAATTCACATTATTTTCAGAGTTACAACCAACTGAAATAATTATCGGCGTTTTTTTCTTAAAATTTCTCCCCCTCTATTGTCGTAAAACATAGATAAACCCACTTCTAAGTTAAATATTTAAAACATTTTAGTTGAGCCTCTGTAGAGAGGTCTGACCTATATACAGGCAAAATATTATTATAATAGAAGCATTTTTTACAAAAGGAGAATATTTTTAAAATGGGCCATTCTATGTTCATTTTTTGTCAAAATATTGTACTTAAATAATTTTTTATTGTAATACTATTCTTAAAACAATTTTGTATACATTTTCTAATCTAATTGACACTAAATATCATGAAAATTGTCCATTTATACGCTTTTGCAAAATCACGGTTCCGAACGTAGTCGGATACCTTAAAGCAGTGCTTCTCAAACTTTCAATACTGGCACCCCCTTTTCAATCACAATTTTTATCGCGCCCCCTTATACATTAATAAATTACTGAATGCAATAATAATGCACTTTGACGCTAAAGCTACAATACACGATCTTAATTATAAATCGTACAAATTAATAACATAAGTATTAAATTTTGTATACGTTACTTTTAAAACAAAAAATTAAGTAATAGATAATTATTATGTTAGTTTTTTCTAATTTTTTAAAATTGGAACATATTGCAAAATGTGGGGCTGTTTAGAAGACAAAATATAGATATCAAAAATATAGATAAATTAAAAAAAAAAAATTTAAAAACGTTTTATTTAAATGTTAAAAAAGTAAAAAAAAAACTTTTCTTTTAAAATATTTTTTATACCCTTTTAAAACTTAAAATTTATGATAAAAAAAACTGGTCCGAGATTTAATACTTTTTTCCTTAGATTAAAAATTTTAAAAAAATTTAAAAATCAATCAGATCAAATTATTTAATTTGCTTTTTTTATCAACACAGGTAAATCTCTCGACAAGTTTTTTATATCATAAAATTTGGCGTTTTAAAAGTTGATAGCAAAAAATTTTTTTAAAAAAGAAAAGTTTTTTTTTTATTCTTTTAGACATTTTAAATTTTTTTTAAAAAATTTTTTTCTTTTAATTTATTAACATCATCCCTTTGTGAACCCGGGATTTTCTGCGATTATTTTGAAGACAAAATATAGATCTGGTAAATATCAAAAATAACTTGAGTGTCAATTTCAAATTTTAGCCTTCCTTTGAAAAACTTTACCTGCAAGACGCCCAGGGGTCACTGATAAATAAAACTTTTTCTTATAATGGCTGAAACCCATTTTAAACCCGAGTTTTTTTTTAAAAAAATGAAAATATATTTTTTTGATAAATAGTTAATTGTAAGGAGAGTAAAACAAAGTGCATGACAATGTTTTAACAAAAATGAAAAAATGATTTATTGAAATGAATACCATATTATAAACGGTTTTGAATGAACAGTTTTTTAAGCCCGCAAATTAGCATTTAGAATAAATGTTAATAAAAAAAAAGAATATAAATTTCTAATGAATAACAGTTGTGTTATTTTTAATATTTAAAGCGAGAAAACCAAAATGTTTTACCCCGGAATTATTCCCTGATAAACTTTAAATGGTCGCGGGGTGATGCCCCCTAATTTTTTTTTTATTATAATTATTTTCAATATACAAGATAAAAATCACAATTTCAGTGAATAATTTAACTAAGAAAAATATATTACCTATTTAAAGGATTTTTCTATTTGTCTTTCATAAATTTAGAAAAACCCAAAAAAAACTAACTAAATTGTTCCAAATGTACGTGCCCCAATAAAGACACAAATCACAGACACTTTTGCTAACATTACAGGGAAAATTATTTGCAAGCAAAACTGTGTCCCATTTTGTTCACGTTATTGTAATTTTAATGTCCGTTGATGACGACAAATATCCTGTTGAACTTTTCTTTTTGTGTCTTTTTTACAGGGTGAAGTGCATTTTGCGGTACAATTATGGTTGTATTTTCTTGATAAAGTTCAAAGGGTATTGAAAATTTTTTTAGTTTCATGTTTATTGCTTTTTTAAATTTACCCCAACATGATTAATATGCATTATTTCAGGGTTTCCCTTGTTTGATCAGCTTCAATTTCCTTTTTAAAAGATCACAGATGTCCCAATTTTTTTTCAAATTTTGCTCATTTCATTTATAAATCATAATCAGTCGTCAACATCACAATTAAAACCACTGGGGTTTTTCACAGGGGGAAAAAAAAGCATGTTCAAGAAAATTTTTGAAAAAAATGATCGGGCCCGGGAAAATCGGTCTAAACAAGTATCCTAAGATTCTAAAAAACGTTTCCATCCCAAAAAAAGGAGATATGTGATCAATTATTTTAGCCCATTAAGACTGTCATATTAGAGGATTCTCTGTCAAGGTCATTGGTAGCAAATAAAAGTTTTCCCAAATTAACGATTTTTTTTATTAATGTTTTATTGTACTCATAAAAATAAATCGGCCCCCTTAATCCCAAAAGCTCAATATGCTTATCCATGTATCATAAAAAAATCTTTCACATTTTGAAAAAAACGCAACAGAATTATATAATTTACAACTTCCCCAAAAAAGGGGGGTGCAGAGAGATAAATACCCCTAAGCTCGAAAATCAGCAAAAGTAATATTTTACATTAAAAGAAACGTAATAAAAAAATTTTCATCGTAGGGTTACAGAGAGCAAACAAAATATTTTCTTTTTTTTTTTGATACCTTTTTTCACCAGATGATATATATAAATATATCAATGTAGATCTGTATTTTTTTTTTATATCAGAAAGTATTTTTTTTTTCATTACAGTAAATTAATTTTTAAACTTTTTTTTTCGATATGCTGCGCCCCTTTAGGGGTATCCCCCCGGGGGGCCCCAAATTTGAGAAACACTGCCCAAAGCAAGTATTCAATATTTTATTCGCGTGAGTGAGTGAATATAACGCGCACGTTAAGCTACAGAGGGCTTTTTGGGGACGGACCGCGTAATTTGGGCCATGGTCAAAAGATGGATGATACCTGGCTGGCAAACCATCTCCCCAAATAGCTACCACACTACCGGGGAAAGGGCGTTTCAGCCTCGATAGATTTATCGGCACGCCCCACACGGCGGGTCTTTAGTGGTACTGGGCTCGAACTCGTGACAAAGCCAGCCACGATCCGATTTCTTGACCACTCGGCTACCGCTGCCACATTACTTCATTGGCAATAGCATTCTTCTTGCTCTTAAAATCAAAAACGTTTTGAGACTTTGTGGCTATTGAAGATTTCTAAGAAATACCAGATATGTATTTTGGAACAATCAATTCGAAATGAAACTAAGAAAACAGCTTTAATGAAACTATGTCTTAAGGCAACTTTTCTCAAACTGTGGGGGCCTCTTAACCCCCATGTGGGGGGACGATATTTAAAATAAAAGATTATTTTTAAAAATAAATTTACAGAAGAAAAAAGTCTGACATAATAGAAATAAAATACACATTTACAATGATATAATCTACTTATAATAGTTCACAATGTATTTTATATGTAATTTATTAGTACTAAGTTAAGAACAAGTTTAATAATTGCTAGAAACTCCCCCTTTATTTGTCATGTACAAA
>BMAV01004825.1:0-85760 GCA_019973955.1 Trichonephila inaurata madagascariensis
TTTACAGAAATAAGTACTAAATTTAATAATAAAATTTATATGTAGGGATATTTAGCTTTTAATCTTTCAAATAAATCCCAAGAATGGTTTTATAAACGATTTTTAAATGAATCAAATAAAAAATTGCCTTTTAAATAGTATATTTCGAATATTTACAAAGATCTCTAAAAGTAAAAAATGTTTTAAGCAAATTTTAAATATTTATGATGATATATTTTTATCTCTGGCAATTTGATTAAACATAAAAACAAAAACAAAAATATTTTATTTGAACCTTTAAAAAATTTATAACACATATTACTAAATACGGTTACACGAAATTAATAACTTCGTATTAATTCGAAAATACAATTAACCTTAAAACTTCATTTGAATGTAAATTATCGATACACAATCGATGTAGCAGTTACGTAAACAGACAAAAACATAACACAAATAAAAACATTTACATATTTTCAGTTCTAAATTATCCTTGCAGATCCCACTCTGTGGCACAGACAAACTTATGTACAGCGAATACATAACTTGAGGTCAAAAGCGGAAGTAAATTAAACAAATAATGAAAAAAGAAAGAAAAAAAAAAAACTTCAACTACTTGCATGAGGCCAATTATCACATTGCGAAGTTTGTCGCTGCATCATCACAGTCCAAGAGGCAATTGCACAAGGGCAGGCATCACGTTCTTACTTTCCGAACATCAGGTTTTGACCATGACCTGCTGAGGAAGATTCTCGGACTTCTGTACTGAGGGACACCTCCTAAATGAAGAGGTCATTCGGCCGCAAAGCTGAGGTAAGAACTGGGGAAAAACAATTCTTTGTTTCGAACTGCGAATGATTGCGAAAGAAACCGCGCTAATCTGTTGTAACAAGAACGGCTAACTTAACCCTAAATTAGTTTCGCGTGGAATTAATCGTCTGCGATTTAATATGGAAGAGAGAAATAGAAAAAAAAAAAATGTCTGTTCGAGTTTAAACAACTTCTAGCTAAAACTTCCTGTTCTTTTCGCTCTATTCGAGGAACTAGGTAAACGACGTGCTTTATATTTGTTTGAGGTTTTATTTATTTACTTATTATTATTTTGTTTTGTTTTGTGTCATAGATTGAATATGTTTGTGGTTGTTATTTTTGCGAATCAGATTAGAAACTTATTTTATTTTTAAACAAAATATGTAAGTGCATTTGGTATTGGCAATTTATTTCGCTTGTAGGTATGCATATTTAAGAATTTCGAACTATTTTATTAATGGAAGTAATTCGGTATAATTTATATTTTTAGCAATGTGAATTCAAACAAAAAACAAGATAATTTAAATGAAATTAGAATAAGGAAAGTATTATCCGTATATAAAACTTAAAATTTTAGATCAAAACTAAAAAATCATTAAAAAATAACGTTCGAACTTCTATAATTATGATAAACGGCACGTATCGTTTCTAATGCTTTATTATTTTCATATTAAAAAGCAAGCCTCAAATTCGATACAGTTTTTCAGATAGAAAAAATATTTGTAATTTATTAAAAATTCATGTCAGCAAATATTCCCATTTAACATATTTTGACATTTATAATATTCGATAAAAATAGGAGGGTTTTTTTTTTCAATCTGTAACATTCACGTCAAAACATGAAAGTGAAACGTTAAGCATATTTTATAAGAGAAAAAGAACCTGGTGGTTTCAAATAAAATTTAGTAATGTTTTAAAACAGGAATCGACAATCTATGGCACACGATACAATTTCATTACTCTATCAACAAATTTGTAAACTTTTTTTAATAAGTTCATAAATTTAAAATATTCTTTTTAACTATTGTTTTAAAAGGATGGACATTTAGGAATTAGAAAAAAAAAAGAAAAATTTTAAAACCCATTTTTGTAAATTATTGAATGCCATTGCTAAAGAGATATAATTGTTTGAAGAAAGAATATTGCATGTATACTCTGCTTTCCACCTTTGGTTCTACAGATCTATGTGAACAAATTTTTTTCGAAAAGTATTTTGAGTCTAAAAGTTTTAACAACTAAAAATTAAAGTGTGCCCCAATTGAAAGTCACACATTTCCCTTTATAGCACGTAAGTATAGCGCTACAGAGACAAGATTCGCATTAAAACATTTATTTATTTTTATTTAACAATATTGAAGGGGATTACTTATATTTTAAGCGGTTTATTTCTTGTTTTAAGTACATATGTTTGAAAAATACGAAATATGTGTACACTTTTAATTTTTTTTAAAAATTTATGTTAAAGGGATAGTATTTTATGTTGTTTATTTTTTGTTTATAAATAACTTTAAATGATGCAAAATTGATGCATAATAAAACTGCAAATCTATATTATTGATCTCTTTGCAGGCATTATCGCGGGAATCGAATTGTTTCAAATATATCCTACTGTGAGGCACTCTAAATCATATTGGTATATTGGGTTGGCACGTCACATCTAAAAAGTTGCCAAATCCTGCTTTAAAATATATTACTTTAATGCAAAATCAGAATTTTAATTTTGGTATTAAAACTTAAGAAAAACATTCCAAAATTTCGGTACTAATCTCTATATTTAAGATGGATTGTCTTAAGCACCTTAGTATTAGATGATGGCACACATTAGATAACATCAAAAACATTCACTAGAGAATTTATCATGTCAGTAACATTATAAGCTGTGACGATAACAATGGGTTTAAAAACGTAATTTTTCAAATGTACATTGTAATATTTTTTAAGTAAACTAAAAGTTTTATAAATGACAATAAATTTTAATATTCGATAAGTATTCCAATAATAATAAAATTTATTTGGGATTGAAAAAGGAAGAATTTTTGAAATAGAACAAATAAATGAACTACATAAGTAAAAACGTTTTAAAATTAAATGAGTATGAACAATTACATAAATTTGTCCAAGGGGTTGGTTCAATTTGGGGGCAGGGGGAATTTTGGTCCCAGTCTTAATAATAATATAAAAAAATATTATTTCTAAGAACAAACAAAATTGGATAATTATGTAATTAAAATTACCTTGAATATTTTTCAAAGGCAGTTAAACAGGATTAGTAATTACAGACGCATGTTTTCGAAAAAATAATTTTTTTATCAAAAAGCAAACAACTGGCGTGGAATTTTTTTTTCTTAAAAAAAAAGTTAAATGCATAGATATGCAAACTGGCGAAAAAAAAAAGAGCTTTTTTTTAATCGAACAGAAACTTATTTAAAATAAAAAAAGAAAAGAAGGATTGTTTCATATTTAAAAGAAAACTTACACAATTATTATTTATACTGTAATATATCATTCAGCAACTGTTTCATTAACGAAGTAACTACCTCAAATATGGCTCAATGATGAAAATGAGATGATGGATTCGTAAAAACTAGCATATACATCATTCTGACAAGATAATTTATATTTTTATTCCATCCAGTTATCTTTTAGATTGATTGCTTTTCAATTACTACGATGTGAATACAATATTTAAATAAATTTTTAACACCTCTTTTTATTCTCTGAACACTACAAACTTTAAAAACTATAACGAAATATTTGAAAACGCTTAAGAAAAATCTTTGTTGCAAAATCTTTACAATAATCTCAAGATTATATCAAAAGAAAACAACTTACAATAAGAATAAAAAGAAATTAAATCATGGCATGTTTTTAAGAAATTATAAATGGCCTTCTTTTAAAATTATTAATACAGTGAAATACGTTTAACGCGAAAACGCTTAAGATGAATTATAGGTTAACATGAAATAAAAAACAGCGGTTCCGACAAACTTCTATGTATTTTCATGCATTTTTTTCTTAAGACGAAATGAAAATCATTTAACACGAAAAATTTCCCTTCTGGGAATGACAAAATACGGGAAACACTAGCCGCGAAGGCGAGTTAATGAGTTTGGTTCCAGATTTCTTTACGAGCTCAATGACAAATAGCTCAAGTGGAAAGCAAACGATTATCTCACTTAAAATGTAGATGGAGCTTCTTAAGGCTATCGATCAAGAACAAAAGACGAAAATTGAAATCTGTAAAAATTGTGGTGTTGCAAATTTTTGTATTAAATTTGATTACGTTCTTGTGAATGTTTTTGTTTCATTGATTTTTATTAAATACAGGCATATATTTATGTAAATAAAATGTACTCTAATAAATTTTGTTAAATATGTGTTTTTTTCCTGCAATATCACGAAAAAAATATTTCAGTCCCCCTCACTTTCGAGTTAAACGATTTTCACTGTAATGCAAATATTTTTCAATAAACTTTGTACAGCCTTCGTTTCTAAAAATAAAAATTATGAAATATGAAACAAAATATGATGTAAAATATGAAAGATTAGAAATTCCTTAAGAATAATAAAATGAGAGTGATATATTTTAATAATTAACGTACATAAAACTTTTTACATTTTCCTGATTTATTTTAGGCTTATACATACGCTTCTTTTGTTTTGAGGGAAATGATATGAGATTATGTTATGTTACAATAGATTTTCTTATTTTCCTCTTTCTTAATTTTCAGGAGGAAAATAAGTCTTATTTTAGCATAATCTTCATGAGTTCTATAATCCGCTTAAATAAGTACAGAAGCATGTTTATTGTCTATTTATATATAATTATAAATGTTATTATTCAATAAAATCATTGTAAAGAATAAGATAAATTTATGAAAAACAATCTGATAAATAGCCCATTTCAACGGTTGACAGTATTCTATTTAACCAAAAGATATTTATAATTACAGAGGAAACAATGAACTAAATCCAAGACCATCACTGATAAAGAAAATCACGTGTTCTTCATTGAATTCAAAACAAACTGACGTTAGACATGTATTTGTTCGACCTGTAAAATTTAGATAAAATTTCAAATTTGACAATAGGTCAAATTGTTCATGTATTAAGATTCTTCAAAAAGCTTTTCAAAATTAAAAAAATATATATACTATGCGTGTACTTTCAAATCGAGAGCATTTTGTTTTCAAATGTAAGCTATTATTGTTGACAAGTATGAACATTACAAAAGAAAATTTCCGCAAAAAGTAAAGGTTGGCAACAGCGAAGAGCATAAACTGATTAGCAGGAAATATGTGATGGTATTTGCTATTGGACTGTGACGTCACACGAATTTATGAACTAATTAACTAGAAACATTTGATTATCTTTATCATGTGACCATGACGTCACATGAATTTAGCACATTGTATTTGTCTTTATTTCTCAAAGCAAACAAAAATATCAAACGACGAAGTCGACACTTTAAATGGCACCCTACTTTACGACTTTGAATCATAATATGTTTAATTGTTTTATGCAAAGTTTTGTAAACAACAGTTTGCAGCCACCGAAAGGTACATGTTATTAAAAACCCACTTCAATTGAATTAAAGATTAAAAGGAACTTTTTCATTGATATAAAAAAAAATCGATTGATTTTAAAATTAAGTTTGTTATTTATGAAATCCTTATGTTTCTGAGACTTGGACCCTCTCAAAGAAAGAAGAGGTGAATATTGCCATTTGTGAATGAAAGATCCTGAGCACCATTTTTGGAGGAACTACAGAGGGTGATTTTTAAAGAAGAACAAATTTTGAAATTTACAAAAGTTATATGGACACTGATGTAATAAAATTCATCAAATTAAGTAGAATTAGATTCGCAGGGCAAGTTTTCCGCTTGTAAACAACTAGTCCAACATTTAAGATCTCCAAGGGTCTCCAAGAGCCGTTTTTAGCCTCCCCGACGCCCTGGGCTCTTCAGATTGTTACACACCTTACACACTATTTCCAGACTCCTCCTCCTTCAGGTTTTACTTTGCCATTTTTCATTTGGGCGGGATTTTCCTTTAAATCTCTTACTTTTTTCCCTTTATTTGAGTTTGCTCTTTGGAGAGCCTTTGTATTATCCACCATCTATATGAACACGCCGCATCTTGGACTGGCAACCGGCATCCATAAGGCAAGGATAGTGGCATGATTTGGCTACTCTGTCTCATTTCTTATCTTGTGGCATCACGAACCACCCTTTTGTAAATTAGTACAATAAATAAATGAAATCGTTTGCTATTACAATATATAGTACACATGATTGTGTGAGCTTGTTAATTATACTTTTCATTTTTTCGTCTGTCAATTATCAAACTGGGAACCCATCTGGGATCTTTTGATACAAGGGCTAGGGGTTGTTGTTTAGTTCGCCAAGATAGGCGATAAATTACAATATGGTTTACGATATTTTTATCGTCGATAAATTGGGTTTCCATGGGGATAAGTATTAAAATTTATTTTTGTTTTGGTTTTTTTTCCCCCCGGGGTCTTGTTTTAGCAAAAGTAAAATTGTTCAAATTTTTTAATAACGCAAAAAAGTGTAAATAATTTATATCCAAAATTGTACATTAATATTACTTTTTTTGTATTTATATTTTATTTTTAAAAAATTCCACCATTTTTCCCTTCGAAATCTAGTTTTTTTATGAAATTAAAAAAAAAATAGTGATTTAAAATGATGAGGGGAAAAAAATTAATAGTGGAGCGACGGGCAGGCGGGAAAAAAAAAAAGGATTAAAATCCCAAAAAAGGCTTGACGTGTTGCACTCCTAATAAAATCAGCCACCTTTGGGAGTTACGCAGTCTGAAAATGGGCTGACGATTTATCTCTTTACTATTTTTTTATTTTTAGACGTCTTTTTTTTTTGTTGAGTGCGTTTTTTGCAACAAAGGGTTTTTCCGAAATTTGATCAGTGAAAAATTAATTAAGGGGGTTCATTTTAATTAAAATCAAAATTTTTTTTCTTCCAAAATTTTTTCAACATTCAAAAAAGGGGAAAATTTTTTTTTAAAAAAGGTTTTTAAAAAAACAGTGTTCGATTTTTATTAAGTCCCCTTTTTTTACACTTTTGGGGGGCCCCCAAAATTTTTTTCAATACTCGAACCTAACTATTCCCCCCAATAAAACCCCCAAAAAGGGGGAGTTTCATTCGACAATTTTTCTGCATCCTCCCCCAAATTTTTTATTCAACTTACAAAACCAGATCCGAACCTTCCCCCGGCTACCCCAAGAATTCAAAAGAAAGCTTTGTGCTAAAATTAAATTTTATTTTTTAATTTAAAATGGTTTTTTATCAAAATTGTGTTTTTCAAACTAACCTCCATCCTATCTCAGAACGGTTGGGCCGAATGACTTCAAATTTATAGGGTAGATTCACCACAAATATACGCACCAAGTGAACTACGATCATTCAAAAATTCAAAATATTTCTATTTTTTTATAACGAAAACATAACAAAAATCCCATGAAATTCGAAACTTTTTCTTCAGAGATCTACCAAAAATCCAATTTTTGATATTTTCAATTGAGTATAGTTCATTCGGTGCATTTAAGCTTATAGATTAAAACTCTATTAACTTTTTTTTTCAAATAAGCCAATCAACCCGGGAATCGTGGAGGAAGTGAGCGTCCATTTTTTCGAGGCGGGTGTGTTCAGAGCGCTATAACTCACGTTCTATTGGATATTTTTGGCTAACAATTAAAACACATACTCTTAAGATACATATAAATGAATGATAAAAAAACGTAAAGTTCTATCATTTTACTGGTCGTCAAAATAAATTCCCTAAAAATGCTTAAAAAACAGGCCGTCACATGGGTGAACTCCTGAAGGACATTATTGTAATCAATTTCCCCTGAAATATCATTTTGAGTACATAGGAACATCAATATGTTAAGCTTTTCTTTTCCCATAGTAGATCTCATTTCAGTCTTTACTCTCTAAAGTAGGGGTGTCCAACCCAAATGACCTTGCGGGCCACTTTGGAAAAACATTATAATCTCGCGGGTCGCACATAAAAATATGAACCATTATATCGGTTTGGAAAAAAAACATTTATTGGGTGAAAATTTAAAACAAAATGAGTTATTTTTTTGTTTTCATTATTTTTAGCACGACATAAGATAATGTAACAATGTTTGTATAATATAAAATTAAATGATCAAATAATGCTTAAAATAGTACAGTTGCCATTTTCTTGAAAATAACGGTGTTCCTTTTGAATTGATTTTTCTTTCCTGAATACTTTTTTTAAACTTTAAAAAACATCTCTGACTGCCTCTTATTTTTTGGGCACTCTAGACAGAAAAGGAGGAGGAGAAACGAAAGTCTCACACACAGAGAATCATGTACCATCCATAGAGTAAAGGATATCCATAATGCAATTCGGAATTTATTAAAAAGTAATTTTTTTTTAGTAAAATCAAATGTAACTGTTTGACAAAATATAAATCTATTTTAATCTAAAGGACATTTCTACTATCAAAAAAGATTTATTTTAAAACATGAACAGGTAACAGGCAAATACACACACATTGTAGATTATGTATATATATATAAATTTCCCCACAAATAAATTTCAAAATGAAAAAACTTTAAAACCTTTATTTAAAAAATTTTAAAGAGTCGGCGGGCCGCAACTTTTGTACTGGCGGGCCGCGTGTTGGACACCCCTGCTCTAAAGCAGTGCTCCGCAACCACCGGTCCGCGGCCCAGTACCGGTCCGCGGATCAAATTACCGGCCACCGTTTCTTTCCCAACTGAATTTAAATTCCTAGTTCTATCACCAAATTAAAAAAATCTGTGTTTCTTTAAAATTTTTTAAAAAAAAGGGCCTGGAGGGTAGTGAATAAATCTTTTAATGTTTTAAAAAGCAAAAGAAAAAAAAAAAAAAAAACACAGCAACTATTTTCTTTTCAGTTAGCAGAGCATCTCTACTTTCCCCGCCGGCTGCCCTGGTCAAAGCATTCCCTTCTCTTCACCCCATTCGAGGGGGGCAGCACCCGGGCCCTCTTGGAGCTCTCTTGTTTCATCCTCCGGTCGGTGGAATCAGATTCCTCACAAAAGGGGGGGCCACGCCTTAACCCTCAAATACACAGCTGCCGAATGCACGTGTGAATGTCGTTTCCACAAAAAGACCTATTCGTGAAGCGGGGTTTTCTGCAGTAACAGCAACCAAAACAAAGCAACGGAATAAATTGGACATAAGCAACACACTTCGGGTGTCATTGTCTCCGATTACCCCAGATGGAACCGTCTCATTGCAAAGAAACAAGCTTAGGTTCTCATTGATTTAACGATCTAGTAAGTTAAAATGTTAAATCACTTTATTTATTTATTTTTGGGGTAACTGTATTTTATTTTGAAGGCATAATTAAATAGAATTAAATTTTTATTAAATTATTTATATTCTTTATGTATTAAATACTTTAAAAACATTTTTCTAAATCAAAATAATCTAAAAATATAAAAAAAATTCCCTCCCAGCGGACCGCGGTAAAATTATCAACGTTGACCGGTCCGCAGCGATAAAAAGGTTGCGGAGCACTGCTCTAAAGGGTATAAATACTTCTTTCATGACTCACTAGGCGGTGGTATGTCCACTGGAATTTTAATTTTTTTTTTTCGCCCTCAAATCTCTTTGCGCCCTAGGCACGTGCCTAGCATGCCTAAGCGGTAAAATAGCCCTACCATGGGTAGTGGAACCTGAAGACGACCAAGACTTCGACGACTCAACTCCATTAACACGGCCATAATGGTATGGAACTGGCGACAAAGAGAATCGCTTGGAAAAATGTTCTGGAGAAGGCCAAGGCCCTCCCGGGGCTGTTGAGTCAACGATGATGATGATGATGATTGATGAAATTAGGTAGGAATTGTAACAAAATTGAAAAGTGTTTAACTGATGATCTGCTGATACATTTTTGGTAGCTATAATAGCTCTTTTGGAGGTTAACAAAATTCCATTGAAGCGCCAAAAAAAAACTTTATTTTGAGATTATTGAATTGAATAAAAAATAAAAAAATCTCTTTTAAGTAAGTGCTGAAAGAAACTCTTTATATGATCACACATGTATTAAGTTTAAGGAATGCGAAGTCATTTTTTTTTTTTAATATCAGAATTAAGTAAAGTATTTTAAAAATATCTAGTTTTAACTGTGTAATTCATTGATGAAATTTAAGAATAATATATATAGTTAAAAATTTGGTACTTACATATTATATCGTCGACCAATTTCATCAAACGAAACGATATCGCTAATTCAAATAATGTCACCAAATGCTGTTATTATTATTATAATGTTCGAACGCAGTTGGCAGTTGTTTCCACTATTGGATATATACCGCAGCATTTGGCGAATTTTTTTGGATTTGAGGAAATTGGTCGACGACATAATACATTATTACCAAAAAAAATTCCGTTCATGGGTTTTAATTACAAACTATACCGATAAATTAACAAAACTTGGGAAACCATTGCTGGATGAGAGGTCTCAAATGCCATATAATGTTTGACAGTTATTTATTTTTATCATCTATAGCGTGCTTCATCGAAGAATTAATTTTTAAAAATGCTTTAAACATTGAAAAATTTATCTTAAAAGTTCGTAAAGGATTAAAAGTAGATTCTCAAGTGTAAAATTAAGTACATCCTTACCTCTCAACTGGTGGTTCACTTTCATTCAATGAGACAACAAAAATCCGAGAATTGATTGAAAATGGGTTCAATTTATTCTGAATTTTAAAACAGTTATGATGCCGCCATTTCTGTTTCGAAACTTTTCATTTATTTCCTTAGTTTGGCTTCCTTCTTGGCGTGTTTTGAGGCCAAATGATTCTGATTTTGCAATGCATTGCTGTTAATTAATATTTATCTTACTTTAAAATAACTATTTCCGCATTTCATAACAAAATCTTTACATAACTACAAATCTGCGAAACATGGCCAAAATTAAAACTTTTTTTTAAATCAAAGAATAGGAACTTTTTTCGTTACAATATAAATTTACTTGAAGTTTATTAATTTTACATATTTTACTTGAAAATGTTGAATTTACTTGAGATTTATTAATTTTACGTATTTTACTTGAAAATGCTGAAATTTGAGGATTTGCACATATTTTAATCACTAGCTAAGGTTTTACAAAAAAAAAAACTTTTATGCAATGCCAAGGGAGGTTGCGAAGGATTACAAGGGCGTATAAATAAAAAAAATTCCATTTTTGAACAATTTGACCTATGGACTTGAAATCTGGACAACGCGTTTCTTTTTTTAAGTACTAGATATTCTCTGAGGCCTGAATAGTGTATCGCGCTTCCCAGCCACAGGTCTGATGTTAAAATCCCGGGTTGGGCAAGGTCGACTGAGCCTTTCATCCCTTCATTGGGTCTATAAATGAGTACCAAGCTTGCTTGGGAGCTGAACACTGGGGAGTTTCTCGTCAGACTGACCAATTAATCGAAACATCTGTACATGCACTCCAGTGCCTAGGGTCACAAAAACTGACATAGGCACAGTAGGCCTTGGCTCTCATGGGCTGTTGCGCCACTGAGGTCAGTTAGATATTCTCTAAGAAAGAGTCCATATCTAAGAGGATAAGGAGGTGTATAGATAGAAAAATTTCCACTTTTGAGCTATAGACCTACAGACTTGAAATTTTTCAAGCATGTTTATTTTGTTAAATAGAGATCCGCTAAAATGAATTTTGCGGAAATCAACTCTGCAGTTGGCATGGGGCATAAAAGATAACTATACTTCTAGTATATAAATTCAAGTCCTGTCCTTTTTAAGTTTAGTGCTGATGACTATATGAATGTTTTTCATTACAATCGAAAGCTTGATGCTAAGATTTAGAAATCACTAACTTATAATTAGTAATATAGACAAACAATATCAAGAAATAACCAGTAAAACGGGCAGGTAGTGACTAATACACTCACATACATACATACACACATATATATGTGTACGAATATATTATATTTGTAATGCAAAAATACTTCATAAATAAGTGATTTTTCTTTTTAGTATACGCGTAAAATTAAAAATTCATTTAATATTGCAATATAGATGACAATTTATGGGATACATTTCATAGAATTCAAATTTGGATCTATAAAAACAGAACTATATTCAGTGGCGTAGCGTACACCCCCGCATCGCGAAGGGGGGGCGTAGGGTTTTAGGGGACCCAAAGCCTAACTGTTGTTAAAGCCACGTTCATACCCTTTGTATGATCCAGCTTGGGGTCCAAAACCTGACTTTGCAGGGCGGCGCTGATATTCTACATTCTTCACTGGATATATTTCTCTCTAAATGATTGCGAAGTTAAAATGTACTATTAATATTATAACCTTTATTATCGGAAAAAAAGTTCTTGTCCCTTTGTTTTAATATTAATCAAAGACAAGACTTAACAACTGATTGTTTATATATAACGAAATCAGAGCGCGTTTCTGAAAACAAACCCTCATACAATATGTTAAAAATACCGAGCTGAGATATTCATTTAAACACAAAATTAAATTCCTCAATAAATAAATAAATATTATGCTGCATTACCTAAATATCTCACTTTTTCAAAACAAAAACATTAGATATTTTAACCATTATTTTCAAAAGAGAATTTTTAAAAATTTACCTTTTTTTCTGAAATCAAGTTATTACTTCTTCCTATCATCTACTCCTTTCATTCAACCCTTTCACTCTGCAATTATCAAATACATATCAAAATATCAACTTAGCTTGTTGATACAACATCACGCACGTTCACTTGAGAAATATAACATCTGCGCGTGCTTTGTTCACAAGTCATTCTATTATCTCAAGGGTAAAATAAAAGGGGAAACAAACGAATGAATTAATTTCATTGCATTTTAATTATAGAATTAGACATGTACCTCTTCAGCATAGCTTTTAAGTTTAATATGGCATTAAAACTTATATTATAACGTGTACCAAAAATAACACCGGCGGCTAGCTCAAATAATTTTAATTGGTTGTACTTTCTAATTGAGCACACAGTTACAAGTACATAAATAAACCCAGTTAATCTTTATACAAATACTAAGGGGTTTGCGAGGGGCGGACATTGGCATGTCCTTTCTCCACCGAGGTGGCAGGCTGACTCTGGCACGTCCTTCCTTCACCGCGGTAGCAGTCAGACTCCCGTTAAGTATCCATACGGCCAGGAGAGGGCGCTCTAGTACCATCTTTTGCCATTCGTTATAATATACACTTTAGTTACATAAAAGGAAATCAAGTTTTAAGATTGATCTTTTTAACGTACGAAAATTAGGGGTCAGAACCTTACAATTTATTTTCGGGAATTAATGAGAGGTCTAATTTACTAGCTATAGAAAGAGCTGAGAGCTGGCATTCTGATTGGCTAAGAGATTAAAGATGATTTCCGGTTAACCAAAGAGGGAAGTCTTAACTTAATCACCACTCCGGACCTTTGGTTTTGACCGCCCACTAAAAAAGTCTTCAAAGCTCAACCAATTGGCACACGAAGAAAGAGCAGGTCAAATCTTAGACGGATTGATGGCCTAGAAAAAGATCTCCTAGTTTTGAGAACTAAGAATTGGAGAACGCATGCAGGAAGAAGGCTGGCCTGAAAAAGGCTTCTTGAGAAGGCCAAGGCCCACCCTGGGCTGACGAGATTCTGAGGAGGGAAGGAAGATAGATATATAATAGTAATAATCATTAAAAATAGGTTAGTTAAAAACTATTTTAATTTTTTTTTTTATTAAAGACAGACAAAATAATTCCGGTGCACTACAAGTATCACACGGGGCTTACAGAAGTAAGAAAAATAAACAGAATAAGATAAATAATATATAAAAATAAATAACACAAAACAGAAATTACGAAGTAATGAAACAAAAAACAAATAAGTTACATAGACAAAAATACATTACAAAACAAAACAATTACGAAACAAAATCAATACAATGGAGTTACGAAAACAGAGAAACGAAAAATTTACAAAATCGGATCAATGAAGATATATAAGAATAAAGTGACGGAAACTTTACTTGAAACAAGTTGAAAAAGTTAGGAGGACAGTTGATTTTAAAAGCTTGCAGTTTGACTTTCAGGTATTTTCTCTCTTTCTTAAATTTTGAACATAAAACAATGCTTCTCAAACTTCCAATGTTTGCGACCCAATATTCAATCATAATTTGCATCGCGCCTCCTCCATACAATAGCGGAGTATTAAATTCAATAATACTATGGCATTAAACATACAATACGACTTAAACTTACTCGACTTACTTGCTCAGCCACTGCGTGTATTGCCCTCAGACGTATATATACGTCTTTCCGAAGCTATATCTTTTCTGTGAACTCATATCCATAAAATTATTCCGAAGGCTTTAGAAAGCAATGAAATGACATTGACAGTGTTTGCGAAGAATTCACTTATATCAGAGGATTTGATTATTTATTCCTTATCTACCACCCACCCCTCAATTACACCACATACGCTTACCTGCGTTCTAAACAGGGGCATTGGAGAGCGAATCGCATAATTTTTAATCGGCATTTAAGAGATTAATTATAAACCGTACAAATTATCAAGATAAGTGTTAATGTTGGCATATAATTTTATATATGACAGATCCATAGAGTCACTGGTAATTATTAAACTTGTCCTTAACTTTGTATTGTTAAGTTAATTAATAAAATAAATTGTGCACTACTGATACATTTATAAGTGTATTATATTGTAAATGAGTATTTTATTTTTTATTATGTCAAACTGTATTTGTTTGTTTACTTTCAGTAAGTTAATAATTTTTAAAAGAATTTTTTTTTTCGAATTTTCAAGAGGCTCGTGGCCCCCCTCGTAGGGTTATGACGCCCCCTCTAGGGGGCGCGCCCCACAGTTTGAGAAACACTGACATAAAAGGATAAAATGCTCCACACTTTAAGCCCTACAAACATTACAGTCACAAAGATTTTAAGGACACATGTTAAACCACAATTGAGGTACACTTTAAAATTACCATGGCCAGTAAGGAATTGCGTGATTTTATAGTTTGTAGAAGAGTGATCACAAGAAGAAGCCTTTGTGAAATGGTTGGAAAAAATTTCTTTGTCAGAAAAGGTTAATCTGATTTCGTGTATTGAGTGTTCCAAAGACAGGCAACGTTTTTTTTTTTTTTTCCTGTTTTGTTTTTGTAGAACGATTTCGGAGTATTAAAGTATCGGACTACGTTTGGAACCGTGATTTTGCAAAAGCATGTAAATAGATAATATTTATGATATTTAGTGTCACTTAGATTAGAATACATGTATAAAATTGTTTTAAGGGCATTATGACAAAATTATTTAATTACAATATTTTGGCAAAAAATTCACTTAGAATAACCTTTTTTTCCAAATGTTCTCCTTTTGTAAAAAATGTTGCTATTGTATTAATATTTTGCCTGTATTCAGCTTAGACCTCTGTACAGAGGCCCAACTAGAATTTTTGAAACGCATAACTCGGAAGTCGGTTTATCCATGTTTTACGAAAACAGAAGGGAGGAATTTTAAGAAAATACGCCGATAATATTTCAAATGGTTGTAACTCTGAAAATAATTTGAATTTTTCAAAAATCCATAGTTGAGCCTCTGTACAAGGGTTTGAGCTATATACAGGCAAAATATTAATACAATAAACATTTACAAAGGAGAACATTTGGAAAAAAAAGTTATTTTAAGTAATTTTTGCCAAAATTGTATTTAAATAAATTTTTGTCATAATGTCCTTAAAACAATTATACATTATTCTAATCTAAGTGACACTAAATATCATGAAAATTATACATTTATGCGCTTGTTTTAAAATCATGGTTCCGAAGGTAGTCGGATACCTTAATTGAAATATCAATCCTTCGCATGGTTACGGATTTTGTCAAGAAATCAGCCCCGTCGTTCCCGAATATTCCAGTATGATCACGAACAAAATACTAGGATATTTGAATCCTTAAGACTTTTAACATTCTTTTGAATTTACACAAGGATATTACAGCAAGATTAAAATTCTCAATTCCCTTGTGGGCGTTTGAGGCTTTCAGGGGGCAGTAAAAGACCCAAAGAAAATTAGGGGGCGTTGAGATGGCACGGAGGGGCTTTGGCAGATTAACCAAATATAGTCTAAAAAAGACTACAAAAACACGCTGATTGTATACTAACAAAAGTAAACTTCAATACATTACCTTATGTTGATTGTATGTATTTAAATCATTTCTATTTACGTGTGCAAAAATGCACACATTTCGGAATTCGATAAGTGGATGAAAAACTTAAAGATTTCATTACATTTAGACCTACATTAAATTGAATGATATAGTAAATTTTAATTTCTGTAATACGAGGGTTGGGGCAAAAGTCATAGCAATTATTTTTTTTCTTCACAAGATACCAATTTGGTTGGAAATTGTGACATATAGAGACGAAAGGACAAGGTGTTAACTACATGTGTGGACAATGAATAGCATTGAAATATCGTAACGCACTAATTTATTACGGTAGTATATGCATATCAATATGGCCTTCACTGTGCAAAAGAATGACAACGCAGTACACATAAAGTTGACATGACAAACCTGGGCCTAAAGACCCTCAAAGTAGTCCCCTGCTACTGTCACCACACGGTGCCGACGATGTGGGAGGCGCTGAATACCATCAGCCTCAGTATTTACCACGATGAGTGAATCGGGTCACCTGTTGGCGCACAGCATTAGCAATGTCCTCTCGTGTTGTAAACCGCCTACCAAGTATTGGTTCCATAATTTTGGGAATGAGATCAAAGTCACGGGCGAAATGTCGGGAGAGTACGGAGGGTGCTCCAATTCTTCCCAACCCCAACGTCAGAATAGATGCCGTACACACGCTGATTTATGTGGTCTTACATTGTCGTGCAGGAATATTGCACTGTCCACAAGATCCGAACGTTTGTCCCGAATGCACGTCGTACCTGTCGCACCAGGAAGTAAGTCCCTGTAGTGTTATTTTGATGTAAGCGCGCCCCTCAACACGAGTTATTTCCATCTCACACGACACTACTAACCAGCTGAATGATTTCACTGCCCTCGCTGCGCTACTAGCAGGTATCACAGAGCCATCTTTTGTTCTGCATACACACTATGCCTACAGAACTTCCACACGACACATATACGTTTGTGATCCGTTCACATATCTACAAAAAAAAAAAAAATAGTTGCCATGACTTATGCCCCAACCCTCGTTTTTACGTGTTGTTTTTGTCTGTGAGCAGTAGGAAAAATGTTTCGTCCACTGCATTTCATTATGTATATTATCCAAGAAATATAAATAAATATGTGTTAACCAGGAATTAACGTGTGATTCTTTAAAGGCTGAAACTGTCAATTTATTTTTTTATTTTGAAAGCAATAGTTTATTTTGAATTACTTTATATCATCAAAACCTTCTTTCAAAAGCGTCTTTATAACAGGTAAGCTAAAACTTTTATTCTACTCTTTCAAATAAAGAAGAAGTTTAATAGCCTTTCAATTCCAATAATATCCTATCTAAAACTAAAATATATAATATTACACATTTAAATATAATTGTGGCAATAGCTATTTCAGATTCACAAATAAAAAAAATAAAAAATTTGGGGCTTTAAAAAAAATTAAATTAAAAAATGTGTTCTATTAGTAATAGAATATTATTTAAAAATTTATTCTTGTTTTCACCGTGTATTATGTACGCTCTTATTTCTCTTGAGGGGAGGGGCTGTATCGAAATATTCACTAGAAAAAGGGAGCGTCAGTTCCAAAAAGGTTGGGAACCTATGCTGCAGAATTTCTGAAGGAGAAAGAGAATTTGTGAACAAATCAAATAATTAGAACAGCCTTTATACTGCATGATCCATTTTATGGTATAGTTGATATTTAAGGTATCCGACTACGTTCGGAACCATGATTTTAAAAAAGCGCATAAATTAATATTTTCATGATATTTAGTGTCACTTTAGATTAGAATATGTATACATTGTAAGCGACATTATGCAAAAATTTATTTAAATGTAATATTTTGGCATCTTAGAATAACCTTTTTCCAAATGTTCTCCTTTGTAAAAATGCTTCGATTGTATTAATATTTTGCCTGTATATAGCTCAAACCCCTGTACAGAGGCTCAACTATGATTTTTGAAAAATTCAAATTATTTTCAGAGTTACAACCATTTGAAATAATTATCGGCGTATTTTCTTAACATTTCTCCTTTCTGTTTTTCGTAAAGAGCATGGATAGGCAGAGCTTTTCGAGTTATGCATTTCAAAATTCTAGTTGAGGCTCTGTAAGAAGTCTAAGGCTGAATACCGGGCTAAATGTTAATACAATGGAAGCATTTTACGAAAGGAAGAACATTTGGAAAAGGTTATTCAAGTTCGTTAGCAAGATAACATTTTAAATAATTTTTGTCATAATGTCACTTAAAACATTGTATACGTAATATTCTGTCTAGAAGTGACACTAAATATCATAAATATTATCCAATTTGCGGCGCTTTTTTGTAAATCACGACTCCGGCGTAAGTCGGATGCAATAAAAGGTCAGCAATAAAGATCGGAGGTACATTCATCGCGAATTTACAGAAGGAATTTGTTTTGTATTTATTATTGGATAAATCTCTTGAGGTATTTTTTATTTTTATTTAGCACTTTTTTTTTTTAGGAATTTGAGATTTCGAACGAGGTATTAATATATAACAAAAGAAGAGATAACTATGGAACTTTTATAAGGGTATGCAGAACTGCCAGTTTTAAAATGGTCTAGTAAGAGAATCCGAGATCCTATTTTAGCCACTTTATTTTGTGTTGTGAAATCAAAAATAAGACTATTCTTCTGAATGAATCTCGTAATAAAATACTGTACTTTTTTTATTATTAAATTCAACATTTATAATTATTTGAAAGCTAATTTTGAAAATTTAGCTTGATACCCATTTTGAGGTATATAGGTGTAAAATTAGGAGGTAGTAAGAGGTGAGGGGGTAGCAAAGGGGGAGGGTATGGGTGGGTAGCAAATTATGGGTAGCAGCAAGGGAATTTAGGTATGGGTAAAAATGGGTAGCAAGTGGCATTGTAATATTCATATGCATTAAAAACAAAACACTATTAAGGTATCCGACTACTTTCGGAATCGTGATTTTAAAAAAGCGCATAAATGGATAATTTCACTGATATTTACAGTCCACTTAGATTAGAATACATGCTAAAATTGTTTTAAGGACATTTTGACAAAAATTATTTAAAATGCAATATTTCGGCCAAAAATTAACTTAGAATAACCTTTTCTAAATATTTCTCCTTTTTTGCTTGAAAAATGAATTCTATTATAATAAAATTTTGCCTGTATATAAGAAACTCAAACCTTACTCAGTACAGAGGCTCAACTATGATTTTTGAAAAATTCACATTTATCTTTCAGAGTTACAACCATTTTGAAATAATTATCAGCTAACTTTTCTTAAAATTTCTCCTCTATTTGTCGTAAAAGAACATGTATGACCAAAGCTTCTAAGTTATATATTTCAAAAGAGATTCTAGTTGAGCCTCTATACAGAGTCTGTAAGGCTATATACAGGCAAGAATATTATTATAATAGAAGCATTTTTCACAAAGGGAATATTTTTGAAATGGGTCATTCTATATTTCATTTTGTCAAAATATTGTACTTAAATAATTTTATATTGTAATACTTGAATTTTATATACATTTTTCTAATCTAAGTGACACTAAATATCACTTAAATATTATCCATTTATACTTTTGCATGGAAATCACAGTTCCAGACGTAGTCGGATGCTACCTTATAAGGACGTTTGACGAAATTGTTGGAAAATACAATATTTTTGGCAAAAATTAACTAGAATAATCTTTTTCCGGAAGTAACATAACATGAAAAAGGAAGCTACAATTATATAATAATATTTTGCCTTTATATGGCTCAGTCCTCTCTACAAGGCTCAACTAAATTTTTTGAAAAATTCATATTATTTTCAGAGTTACAACCGATTAAAAAGAATAATTATCAGCGTTTTCGCCAAAATTGCTCCCTCTATTTGTAAAAGAATATGGATAAACCCCTTCTTATATATTTCAAAAATTCCAGTTGAGCCTCTGCTTAGAGAGAGGTCAGGCTATATAAAAAGGGCCAAAATATTTATTATAATAGGAAGCCTTTTTCACAAGGGAGAACATTTTGGAAAAGGAATTATTTCTAAGTTAATTTTGCCAAAATGTTAATATTTAATAACTTTTTTTGTTAAAATGTCAACCCAAAACAATTGTATACATGTATTCCTAATCAAGAGTGACACTAAATATCATGAAAATTATCCATTTATGCGCTTTTTTAAAATCACGGTTCCGAACGTAGTCGGATACCTTAAGGAGAAAAATAATAGGAAAATAATGCAAAATCAAATTGTAGGAAACATATGTTCAAATGCATTAAAACGTTTTTAAAAGAAAAGTAAATCGTCTTTATATAGAGAGTATATAAGCCGACCACAATTAATCTTTAGCTGTTGATATGGATCAAATAAGAATACTTTACATTATATGTCATAATTTTATGTCGATAAGTCAAATAAACCATGAATTTTGCAAAACTCTTTTCTTCTTCGGAATAATCATATATTAAATTTGACAGCTAAACATTTACAAATTTTCTTATTTCACTTTAAATCCTCGTGAAGAGTTGATGTTTCTTCTTAGAATTTATTAAAAAATATTTATTTAATTAAAATGAAATTTTTATGCACAATTATGTAGTTATATAAAATACATGTGAGCATTATTAAATTATGCAAATATATATATATATATATATATATATATATATACAAAGTTTTTTATTAAGCACAATTTTAACCACCAAAAATAAAACAAGTTTAATTTTCCTCTCAGTAACATATTATATAATGCAGCGCAAAATTCCTTTTTTTAGCAGATGGTTTAATTTAAAATAAAAAAAACAATTCATATTTAACGAATACAATTTTTTTTTTTTACTGTATGGCAGCATAAAATAATTGAAACAAAAATAAAACTTTTTCTCAATGTTAAGAATGTTTTACATAAAATAGTATTTCGGAATTGATCCTAATGGAATATTTGTCTTATATTTAACACAAAAATGCAGCAGTATTTATATAATGATATTATCAACAATTCTGAAAAATATCTTATGTAAATTATTATTTAAAAAAAAATCGCTTTGCTCTGCTATCACTCGCAAAAAATTACTTAGTAGCAAGCAAAACAAAGTGTGTATCGTGATAAAATTAAAAATTATCTCACGCTCTCCATTACTTTGACATTTGATCGATGTGAGGAGAAAGTGGGACATTTTTTTCCCCTCTCCTCTCGCGTTTTCAGACAGATAAACTTTTTCGAATTACACTTTTTATTCACCAATGCCAACGACCTTGTAATTGAACCCCGAAATTAGAAGATTTGTGCCCTGAAGAAGTAGCCCCAAACACATTCTGAATCATTAAGCAGGGTCAGTTATTTTTGGACATCGACATAATTTTTATGGAACGAAAATATTTAGGTAAAATGAAGAACAAGTCATTAACAAAATCTTCTGGCGTTTTTTTAAAACTATAAAACTTGTTTTATTCCTACTTAATAGTTTTTACACCTTGGCTTATAAAAAAAAAATCGTTTGACAATTACGAAACTAGCAAAAATGCTGTTACAAAAACTTAACTCTGTGTTAAGAATTTCCTTTAAAAAAGAAATAATACTCGAATAATGATGAGATATTAATGTTGAAATGTTCAGTATTCCTAAGATTTTAAATGTTTCGAAGCAATTTTAATAATTTTTGCTTAGGATTATTTGAATGGAATGAAATTATTCATTAAACTTCAAGAATGAAGTAAGATTACACATTATTTTTTAATATTTTTTTTCTGAAATCGTTTTGGTTTATATTTTTTTATGCAACTAAAATTTAAACTATCCAAAAAGTTTTAGTTTGGAAGCTAATTTTGAAAAAACGAGTGCGGTATGCGATAAAATTTTTTTATATATTGTTCTTAAAATACTTAAAACTATTTATTCTTTTTTATTGATATTATTAAGTTTTCAGCAATATTTATTTATTTGGTGGTTTTTATGAATAATCATTGGATTGCTTATAGTTCACAATGTAAAAAAGAAATTTAATCTAGAAATTTTTTTAAAATCGTTTTAAAAAATTGAAAAGAATTCTATACGATTAAACAAGACGAATACAGATTATAAAGAATAATCTCAATTCTTTATCTCTCTCTTTTATTCTTCATTTTTAACTTTTTCAAGTCATTTCAATAGTCTGAAAAGCCGATAATAGAGTTTACATGTTTTCTAATCTTATCAAGGAAACACACACACACACAGACGGATTTTTTTTTCCTTGAGCTTTTTATCATTTGCCAGTTGAAATAAAAGAAATTAATAAAAACAGACGATTTTTTATCAGGCATAATTAGATAATATACAGGATATATGATGTAGTTTCATCATAGAATAAAAGTTTTTTAATTTATTATTATTATTAATATGGAAATAATTTGAAAAAATACATACAATTAACTATCATCTACCCTTTCTGTTGGACGAATACAAAAGGTATAGCCTCAGATCTTTTGAAAAACACATAATTTTTTTTATAACGATCAAAATTGTTCAAAAGAAAATGAATCATTTTTGGAAACTTATTTTTTAAAACCCTTTTTTAATAAATTAAATAGGATTTGGCACTTTCATCAAAATGTGTTATCTTAAATAGAATAAAATTCATCAATTATATCGTTCAAGAGAAAAATATACGAAAATTTTGATTTGTAAGAGGGGTCTGACATATTCGAATTATCTCAAATACTTTTTAAAGAAAATCATACTATTTTAGAAATTATCATGTACAAAAACTCTTGCATATTTATTTCTTTACTCAACCATCAAATAATATTGTATTCGAAAGAAGCTTTTTGTTGTTATCGATAAAATAATAGCAAAATGTTTGTCTTTTTTTAATGCAAAAAATAAATAATTAATAAATGCCATTTAATAATTATATACTTATATTTAAATAACATAAAAAAAGAGTGTATTTCTTTTCTAACTCAAAATTCGTATATTTTCTGTCTCATAATTCTTTTAAGGAAAAAGGTTAACAATTCAGAACATGTGAAAATGTTACAAATAGAATATTAACATGAATAAATCTAATTATATATACTTATGAGATTCATTTTTGTTAATATAATTCTTGAGAAAAATATCCTAAAAGTCAAAGGTTATTGTTTGACGACTTT
The DNA here is from genome assembly GCA_019973955.1 of Trichonephila inaurata madagascariensis. Lineage (NCBI taxonomy): Eukaryota > Metazoa > Arthropoda > Arachnida > Araneae > Nephilidae > Trichonephila > Trichonephila inaurata. The sequence goes on from BMAV01004825.1 coordinate 23,157, forward strand.
GAAAGCAGTGAGGAGAGCAATTTAAAAATATCCCAACTCCGAAAAATCTGTCTATAAATAAGTAAGGTGGGCAAAATACCAAATTATTACATTAGCTCTTTTCTGCTTTAAATATACCCAATGTATTTAAAGGAACCCTTAACACCGACAATATCTTGTGAAATGCAACAGGCGTGCTTTATTAGTCGGAACCAAAGTTGAGTTGAGTTGAGTTTGGTGTTTTATGGCGCAAGAGCCAGTTTTGGCTATACTGCGCCAAACATTCATAGGTCTGTGGTCTGGACGGGAAAAGAAGAAAAAGAAGAAATTGGATGACAAGATGGAGGGTCGAAAATAGAGAAGGATCACAGGGGTACCCCGGGGTCGTGACACCCGTGTTTACCAAAGACAGTAAAACCCTTGGGAAAAGGGAAAGATCACTAGGGTACTTCGGGATTGTGACACCCGTACCCACCTAAAGAAGATGAGCCCCCTGAGGGGAGTCGGAACCAAAGACCATTCATTGAAAAACAAAATAGCGAGTTAAATCGAAATATATAGAATGCAATAATATCACATCAGTTTCAAAGACAAACAAAAGAAATTGATAGCAAATGATGGGTATAGAGAAATTTTAAATATAAATATATATTTATATTTGAGGTTCTCGTTTATCAATCATTTTGAATTAGTATACATGTTAAAAAAATATAGGAATTCTACTTTTATTCTTAATTCTAGACCAGGGGTCGGCAACTTATGGCACGTGATACAATTCTCAGTGGCACTCAGCAAATAGGTGAATTTTTGAGTGGATGGAAGTTGATAAATTGTTAATGGACCTTAATTGACAAACATCTGTGCTGCATTTATGTTGTTTATTCAATTCCTCTACTATTTTAGCTCACACTTTCTATATATTTATTTATCTTAGTGGAATTTTCAATCGTTAATAAAATACATTTTAAAACGCTCAATTGAGCTGAAATTTTGTGTTCATGATTATTTTGGATGACAATACAATAATTTAATTATAATTAATAAAAATTAATTGATTAAAACTAATTATTTAAAGAATTACAAATACAGCCACGTTGGCTTCGTTTTTGGCGACTTAGCGATCCTTTTGGCTACTTGTGTAAAAACTTGAAAAAGTTTTTTGCTCACATTTTAAAGCATTCAGTTGAACTGAAATTTTATATACGCGATTGTTTTGGATGACAATACGATACTTTAATGATAATTAATAAAAATGAATTACCACTTAATGTTGTGATTTTGTCCTATGTATATATATATTTGTATTAATTGTAACTATTTAATAAAAAGTAGCTAAAATAAAATGTTTCTTTGTTGATCTAGGTAGGAATTGACTTAAAAATTTTTTTTTATATTACTTGATTTTATATTAAGAAATATCTTTAAACGCGATGCAAAATTAATGTATAATAATACTGCAAATCTACTTTATTGACCTCTATTTTCTAACTCTACATGCATTATCACTGCATTCGAAATGTATCAAATATGTCCTACAGTGTGGCACACTGAATCATGTTGGTAGATTGGTTTGGCACGCTAGAGCTAAAAGGTTGCCGATCCTCTGTTCTAGACTATAATGTATCTATTTGAAAGCAATGAAATGCATCCAAAAGAGACAAAAATAATAAAGATTTCTCTAGTACAAAGTCTGTTCAAAAAGTATCCGACTTTTGGCCAGAAAAAATATTTTAGTTTGCGGAATTAGGATCCTAATCAAATTAAAAGTGGGCCCTTCGCGCCTTCATACACTTAGCCCAGCATTCCTTCCTCTGCCGAAAACACTTCTGGAAGGCTTCTTTTGGAATGATGTTCAACTCTGCCGTCACGTTCTGCCTTATCTCATCTCTGCTCTGAAAACGGGATCCTTTCAATGGAATTTTCATTTTCGGAAACAGCCAGGAGTCGCAAAAAGCCAGGTTCAGCGTTGATAGTGTTCAGTAGTTCCTGTGTAACTGCGAGACGGAGTTTTTCTGTTCCACGGACAGAAGCTTTGGAACAAATTTCGCAGCCGTTCTGCGCATGATCATATAAAATTGTATGTGGAGAACCCGTATTGATCTCTACTTATTCAGCAGTCTCTCGTACAGTCAAACAACGATCTTTTATTATCAGATGTTCCACTCTTTCAACAAAAGCTGCTTTTCGTGTAGTTTGTGACCTCCCAGAACTTTGATCACTTTCTACCGACGTGCAGCCGCTTTTAAATCGGTTAAACTCCTCCTTAATTTGTGTGACCCCCACAGCATCGTCTCCAAACACTTGCGGAATCTCTTACGAATTGTTTCACTTAGAAAATCCCCAAGCTTTTCCCGAAAAAGATGCAGTATCTCATCTCGAGTCGTTCGGTCCTCTTTAGAGAAATAAAAATCCAACGAACACGAAAACATTTTTCTAACTTGACAGCCTGCAGGAAACGACTGGTACACTATAACGAAGGGGGAAAAAATTCAAGCATATGCATTAAGCTGTCACTCTCCACTAAGCACAATGGTGCCACTTTAATTCAAGGTCGGATACTTTTTAAACAGACCTTGTATTACGTTTTTTCCCAAATTTCTAAAAAAATTTTTGAATCATTTGGGGATTTTCAGATTTTTAACCCTTTAACGATTAAGCAAAAATTTCCCCTCATTTTAAAATTGGCGATAGTCGCATTTAATTATGATCTTATCTGCAATTTTTGGTGCTAATTTGTGTGTAATATCCGAGTACTTCGCGCCAAATTGTTACTTATATTCGCCAAGATGGGCAGTCGCATTACAAAATGGCTATCTTGACAAATTTATCGTGTGGTAATGTGGCTGTGTGCCGTGGGGATGACACATATTGTAGTAAATTTTTTCCGTCGTAACCCTATTAATTTCAGACTTTTTTAAATTCGATTTCTTTAAAAATGGAACCATTTTCATTGTAATCAGTCTTTAATTTACTGCTTGTCTTCTGTTGTATTTTGTGCTACTTTCGAATATGTATATTTCTAATAACATTGGTGAGTACCAGGATATTTTTTTAAAAAAGAATGAGGGCCGCGTACTTTTAACTGTTGTTCCAATTGCGCATTTCCACTTTATTTTACTTTTAAATAATGCAATTTTAAACGTTCCTTGCTCGATTATAATCATTAAAGGAACTCGCAGTTTTTAGTATATAGCAAATTATTAATTGATATTCATTACTGATTAATTTTAATATATATATTATGTATTTATTTTACGTAATTATATATATATAATTATATAGTACAATTATCAATACATTACATTATATGATTATTATTATATGTAATAATTATTATTAAATTATATTACATGCACTGGCGTATCTAGTTTTGAATGGGCCCCGTATCAAAACTCCTTCGGGGCCCTTTTTCATAAATGAAAGCCCTGCTAGTGGTACTATAGTTATATATATATTGAGGCCCTTATCATTGATACGAAGGTAGCTACGCCTCTGATTATATGGCTATAATTATTATTATATATTCATGTTTATACTATTATATTACATTGATATTAATTACAGATTTATATTGGTTATTTTCAATCTATTATTTATGTGAAATATACTTCAATATATTTCAAAACACTTCTTTGAAATTGTTTTCCTGTCGATTTGTTACAGCTAGGTCGCCATCTTGGATTCCATATCACTCGACAACAAGCGCTGCTTGGCGCGTAGTACTCTTATATCAAGTTAGTTCCCATTTTTAAATTCCCCCCTACTATTAGTTCACTCTCTCCTATATATATATATATATTGTTCAAATTTTCAATCGTTAATAAAATACTTTCTACTCATCCACTCAAGTTCAAATACATTTTTTTAAACTTGCATTGGATGACACTTGATGTTAATACAGTTTTTGCAAATATTAGTTCATTAATTAAATTGAAAAAGAATAAATAGTAACAAACAAAAATGATAGTTTAACAGCATATATAGAAAGGAAAATCGTTCACTGTGTCTCTGTAGTGCAATAGATAAAGCGGGTTCGAATCCCACCTAGGATGGCCTAATTTCTGAGAATGTGATTTCTTTTCTACTGTGCTATTAAATTAAAATAAAGTCCAGTGGCCGAGTGGTAGCGTATCGCGCTTCCACAACCACAGGTCCGGGTTCTATTCCCGGGCTGGGTAAGGTCGGCTCAGCCTTTCATCCCAATGCAGTGTGTCGATAAATGAGTACCAAGCTTGCTTGGGGACTTAAACACTGGGGTGTCACTTCAGACTGACCACGTGATCGGGACATCTGCTCATTCACCTCAGCGCCCAATTGTCACATATACTAGAATGGGCACAGTAGGACCTGGCCCCCATGGGCTGTTGTCCCACTGAGTTTGAGTTTATTTTAGTAGAATAATTAAATTTAATTAATGGACAAATAATAACAAACAAAAAAAGTCCAACACCCTATATTGAAAGGAAAATGAAAAATCTCTTTTTACACTGCTGGCCACCGTAAATGCAACACCCTCAAGGAAGCATGCAAATAACATAAGATTTACTACATGCATTAGCGGAGGTGAGATATGCAAATGATTAGAATTTCAGCGCAGACACACATCACGCGAGCCTGTGGCGCCAACTCAAAGCGCTATTTAAGGCTTGAAGATTTCGACGATTTCAAGTTCGGCAATTGTGTTTTTCTCGTGGGTTTTTTCAAAAAACGATCAGTTATGTCTCGTAGAAAACAGCGATCAACTTTTGATCAAGTATCCGAGTTTGACAGAGGAAGGATAGTGGCCTACCGAGATTGTGGATTATCTTTCAGGAAAATTGGTAGTCGTGTTGGACGAAACCAAACAACTGTAATGCGGATATGTGACCTTTGGATGCAGGAGTGTACGATGGACCGACGTGGTCGATCGCATCCACCTCAGTGCACCACTTCACGTGAGGACAGTCAAATTGTGCGCATGGCAGTGACGGATCGCACAGTAACATCACGAACCATAGCACAGCACATTGAGTCTGTAACGCATCATTCAGTGTCTGTGCGTACCATTCGACGCCGTTTACAGTAGAGTGGTCTGTCCGCAAGACGTCCATTGCTTGGTCTACCCTTGAAGCAGAACCACAGACGTCTCCGCCGTCAATAGTGCGATGAAAGAAGGATGTGGGCGGCAGAATGGAATAAAGTTGTCTTTACTGACGAGTTACGCATCTGTCTGCAACACCACGATGGTCGGATTCGAGTCTGGAGACACCGTGGAGAGAGGATGCTGAACAGCTGCGTTATGCACCGCCACACTGGTCTTGCACCGGGTATTATGGTATGGAGCGGTATTGGATATCCCTCTCGCACTTCTCTAGTATGCATCGCTGGTACTTTAAACAGCCAGGGCTACATCTCCGAGGTGGAGCCAGTTGTCTTTCCTTACCTTCAGGGCTTGGCCACAGCCGTATTTCAACAGGACAATGCGCGACCACACGTGGCACGCATTGTCCAAAGGTTCTTCGTCAATCACCAGATTGAATTGTTTCCCTGGCCGGCTTGCTCTCCGGATCTTTCGCCGATAGAAAACATGTGGTCTACAATTGCTCAACGATTAACCCAGATTACACCCCCAGCTGCCTCACCAGATCAACTTTGGCAACGTGTTGAAGCTTCTTGGTCTGCTGTACCCCAAGAACACATCCAAAGTCTCTGAATCAATGCCGAGGCGTGTAGCAGCGGTATCTCCAACAATGGCGGCAACTCTGGCTACTGATTCTGGCAGGAACCACACTTCACAGAAGTCTATAAATTTAATCATTTGATACTTGTTCAACATGTTATCTACAAAATAAATTTTGTTGTGCTATCTCTTGTCTTTCTTGGTGTTGCATTTACGGTGGCCAGCAGTGTATTTTGTCACTTAATATTGTGATTCTGTGTCCTATGTATATACATATTTACATTAATTGTAATTATTTGATAAAAAGTAACTTAAAATAAAATTTTTCTTTGTAGATCTAAGTAGGAGTTGACTTAAAATTTTTTTTTTATATTACTTTTATACACTAAATGTGTCAAAATACAACGCATTCCGAACGCAATTAACTAGTACGTTTAGAAAAAAACTGTTAAATCAATTGGAGATAATGATAAAACATTTGCGGGCTGTATTCTCATTACATATTTCAGTTTATTTTGCCGAGAAGTAGTTAATATATTACTGTGTTTTCTCCCATGTTTTATGTTATTCAATAAATATAATTTTGTGCAATAATAAATTATATTTGAACAAATGCCTGATGAAACTACTCGTGCGTTTATTTATTTTCGTCTAAACAAACGAAAAAGGTTATATATTAATTTTTACTCTTTAACAAACCTATGGTTCTGTAACGAATAAAGAAATATTTTCAAATATCAGAGACAAAAAATAAATTCCATTATTTTTTTTGTTCTTTCAAATGCACTTTATTGGATTGATATTCATGCTCTAATCCAGGAATCGGCAACCTATTTCACTTGTGCGAGATGTGGCACACAGTACAATTCTCACAGTGGCGCTCTGCACTACTCAACAAATTTGTCAATTTTTGAATGGATAGAAGTTGATAAATTTGTAACGAACTTTATTTGACATCTTCTGAATTATGGACATTTACGGAATCACGAATATAAATCTAAGAGATCATTCTACAGATAAATTAACAGCTATTTTGTAAATTATTGAATGGCATTACTGGAGAGATTTAATTGCTTGAAAAGAGATAAAATAGTATGTGCTCTGCTTTCCGCTTTTGATTCTACATATCTACTAAGTATTCCCGGGCTTGGCAAGGTCGATTCAATCTTTCATCCCCACAGTAGTGGATCGATAAATGAGTAGCAAGCTTGCTTGGGTACTTAATAGGGGTACCGCTTCAGACTGACCACCTGACGGTTGATTGATTGAATATTAACGTCGCACTGTTCAGATACACGAGGGCTTTTGGCGACGGATCACGTCAAGTGACGTGGACGACACCTGAGCTGGCACCCCCTTTCCTAATTACCACACCACACCAACGAGAGGGTGGCCGCGGTAGCCGAGTGGTATAGGTATCGGATCGTGGCTTACGTTGTCACGAGTTCGAGCCCAATACCACTAAAGACCCGCCGTGTAGGGCAGCGATGCACGTTAAATCTGTCGAAAGCTGAAACATCCTCCCGTTGGTGTGGTAGTTAGGAGAGGGGGTGCCAGCTCAGGTGTCGTCCACGTCACTTGACCATGGTTCAAAATTACGTGGTCCGTCGCCAAAAGCCCTCGTGTAGCTGAACAGTGCGACGTTATTATTCAATCAATCAAACACCAACGAGAGGACGTTTCAGCTCTCGACACCACCTGATCGGGACCTCTGCTCATACACCTCAGCGCCCAATGGTCACGTGTACTGGGATGGGCACAGTAGGCCCTAGCCCTCATTGGCTGTTGCGCCAGTGAGTTTGAGTTCTCTCATCTACTAAGTAAAAACTCTTTCCTCAATGAAAACATTTAAGAGTACGCAAAAAAATTGTTTAACAATTGAATGCTCAAAATCGTGTCAAATTGAAAGTCACAAATTATACCCCTGATTTGGCGATATGAAAGTAGATCGGTGCAAGCCATAGGTTCGCATTAAAATTTTATTTATCTTTTTATTTAACCAGAGTGAAGGGAAATATAAATACAGTCGGACCTCTATATAACGAAGTCGCTAAATCCGAAAAAAGTTCATCATATGGAAAATTCGTTATATAGAGGTTCATCTTTAAATTTTCTTCAAAAACCCCAAAAAACAAATTTTAAATTCATAAACACTATATATTTAAAGAAAGTAATTATTCACACCTTTTTGTAAATTAATAAACATTTATTTTCTGTCTCTTCCCTATTAAAAAAAAAAAGGAAGACAGAAAAATTCAAGAAAAGTTTTTTGACTTCTTTATCCACTTCCAGATGAATTAAAAAATTTTTCTTTGGTGCTCAAGATCTTACGTTTTGGCATTTTTGAGCTACAAGAAACGAAGTTACCAGTACCCCTGATCAACACTACAAATGAGAATGGAGACTAGTTTTAGGACACGAGACTTCACTGAGAGTGAAAAGGGATATCGAACTGGACAATGGAGGTTGAAGGTTACACTTCTTGGATGAAATGCCCAGAATTCTAATGCTCTCGGCGAGTTAGGTCCCTATTGATTGATGGAATATTAACGTCGCACTGTTCAGCTACACGAGGACTTTTGGCGACGGACCACGTAATTTTGAACCGATGGTCAAGTGACGTGGACGACACCTGAGCTGGCACCCCCTCTCCTAACTGCCACACCACACCAACGGGAGGACGTTTCAGCTCTCGACAGATTTAACGTGCATCGCTGCCCTACACGACGGGTCTTTAGTGGTACTGGGTTCGAACTCATGACAAGGCAAGCCACGGTCCGATACCTATACCACTCGGCTACGAGTTAGGTCCCTAATAAAACCAGTTAAGGATTTATGACTACCATTAAATGTATTGAAAAAGAGAGTAATTTGAATTGTCCAGAAATACTTTAAAAATAGAGAGAAAAGAATTGAATCACAAGAGAAAAAAGTTCGTTATATAGAAAATGCACTTCGCTATTGGGAGGTTATTTTACGAAGAAAATCGTGAAATGTTCTTGGTCCCAGGAAAAAGTTCGCTATTTAGAAAAATTCGCAATAGAGGTTCGTAATATGGAGGTTCGACTGCATTTTATGTTGTCTATTTTTTATTTTAATAAATATGTGATCAAAAATACAAAATATTTGTCCAGATTTTAATTTTCGTTGAAGAGAAATATTTACATTTTATGCTGCTTATTTTTATGTTAAGGTATCCGACTACGTTCGGAGTGAATATTAACGTCGCACTGTTCAGCTACACGAGGGCTTTTGGCGACGGACCACGTAATTTTGAACCATGGTCAAGTGACGTGGACGACACCTGAGCTGGCACCCCCCTCTCCTAACTACCACACCACACCAACGGGAGGACGTTTCAGCTCTCGACAGATTTAACGTGCATCGCTGCCCTACACGGCGGGTCTTTAGTGGTACGGGGCTCGAACTCATGACATGCCTGCCATGGTCCGATACCTTAACCACTGGCTACCGCAGCCCTCCGACTACGTTCGGAACCGTGATGTTAAAAAAGCGCATAAATGGATAACTTACATGATATTTCGTGTCATTTAGATTAGAATACATGAATAAAATTGTTTTATATAAGGACATTATGACAAAAAAAATTATTTAAATACAATATTTTGGCAAAAAATGAACTTAGAATAACCTTTTTTCAAAACGTTTTCCTTTTATAAAAATTTTTTCTATTTTAATAATATTTTGCTTAGATAAAGTAAAGACTTATCCAGAGAGTCTGAACTACAGGAATTTTAAGAAATTCACATTATTTTCAGAGTTATCCCCAATTGAAATTATTATCGGGGCGTTTTTTTCTTAAAATTTCTCCCCTCTGTTGTAGTAAAATACGGATAAATCCACTTCTAAGTTATATATTTCAAAAATTCTAGTCCAGCCTCTGTACAGAGGTCCAAGTTATATACAGACAAAATATTATAATAAAAGCATTTTTCATAAAAGGAGAAAGTTCTGAAAATTGGTCTTTCTATGCTCATTTTTCGTCAAAATATTGTACTTAAATATAATTTTGTATTGTAATAATATTCTTAAAACAATTTTATATACGTTTTCTAATCCAAGTAACACTAAATATCATAAATATTATCCATTTATACGCTTTTGCAAAATCACGGTTCCGAACGTAGTCGGATACCTTAATAAATATCTTTAAATTATGCAAAATATTAATGAGTAAAAAACACACAGAAAATCTCAATATTATAGACCTCTTTTCTCTAACTCTGCATGCATTATCACGGGAATTGAATGGTTTCAAAAATGTTCCACAGTGTGGCATGCTGAATCCTATTGATAGATTGGTTTGGCATACCACAGCTAAAAGAGGTTGCCGACCCTGCTCTGATCTAAGTTTTTCTCTGTATGATTAACATTACGTTCTCGAATTCAAAATGGCCGCGATAGATGGTAACCTTAAGGTTTCTTTCTACCAGTCACTGAATTTATGAACGATCGTTAATCGTTCGAAATGCCCATTTCCTTCTCAAATCTAGGCTACAGTATTCATTTGAATATATTAAAGAAATTTTTGAGGATTTACATTCTCCGAATCGGAAAAATATTTTTAATTGAGAAAGCCTACAATCAACGCATTACAACAAAAAGACAAATCCTATTGAAGCCTTCATTATTTTTTCCCGAATGTACGTTATTCCATGAAAATAAAAGTTCAAGGCAGAAAGTTTGAAAATATTAAGTATTCTGTGGTACCAAAAATTACACATTTCTGGATTAAAAATGATTTGCATACAGAAGCATTTACAAATAATTGAATTACTAGAAATAAAAGTTAAATCCTCCAAGACTATTTACTTTTAGAATGTATAATTTTTATTTCATTCCGCACTGTTTCTCAAACGAATTTTTTGTCACTTAATAAATTACTCGCACAGTTAAGACATTTTCACAAAATTAGTCATAGAAAAAAGTAACTATACTTTCCTAACAATACAAATATAACCGCTTGTATTTTCAATTGAGCACTTAAAATATGATAATTTTTAAACTATGTAAAGCTTTTCTCAACACATCAAGGAAACAATTTGATATTAAATGCATATAGGTCAAAAAAATTTACTCTTTCTTTAAAAAAAAAAGCCTACAGATTATCAATTAATACAGTACGATACAAATGTATGTGTTTTGCCTACAATACAAAAAGAAAAATCAGAAAACTTAAGTGAAAATGGTTAATGGAGGTTGAAAATTGATTAAATGATCTTTCAGATAATTCAATTCCACATCAGTTAATTTCAAAATATTTCAATTGTAAATGTAAGTTTTCAATTTGGGAAAAGAAAAAAATCTTGAGGAGCACACACAAAGATAGTTTTAACCATAGGGTTAATATAAAGGTATAGTGATCTCCCCCCTTCAACATTTGTAATGAATTTTCTTTCACTTTCAATGCCAAATAATGATATCGCTTCGTAGACGGTTTTTCTAAAAAAAAGTCAATCTGAAAAAAACAGCAACCTCTAGTATGCTCCGGTGTTAAAATCTTTCACCATTGTAAATACGACTCCCCTTTGGGCACCATCCTTCACCCATTGTTCTGTGCTGGTTTTTTGAAGTACTTTATCCAATTGTCCCTTACATAAATTTATAGAAGAATTGAGCCTTTTTAAGTCTAAAAGTAAAATCTGTATAAATAATTTTGCAAAACAGGCATTAATTTTTAATCTTTTGCAGATTAATTTTTCACAAGGGCATGCATAGTTATGTATAGTATTGGACTAAACTAGGGATCTTCAACCTGTTCCGCTGAAGGAATTACAGTGTCCCCACGTTTGAATTTGAGGCAATTTTATAAAAAAATTGCCTTGTCAGCTTTTTGTCATAGAACCACTTTCTTCTCTTATTCTTGGTTTTTAAAACATTCCATTTATATGTTTGATATTTATTAAGAAAAAATATTTTGAAAATGGTGAATGTTTCAAAAATTTCACCGTATTCTAAATACTTTTAAAAACTTCAATTTAACTTTTTGCAACCAACATATATTAGTTATACATACAAATAAATCTGTAACAGTGTCTCTTCACTAAGAATCAGTTAGTCTTGGAAGACCCCCTTTACATAAAGTTGCTGATCACACTATTTTTTGACAGCCGTGAGGTCCGCGGATCTTTGTGAATTTTTTGATGTGGCCCTCAGGTGTAAAAAGTTGAAGATCCCTAGGCTAAAGGTAAAGCATAAATCATTAAATCCTTCTGCGAAATTAGCAAATCCTTCACAGACACTGTCAAAATTATTTTATTGTATTGCAAAGCTTTCAGGACAATTTCACTGATAGTAGTGCATTGTACTTCAGAAAGACATGTGCTCCAGGGGAAGTTGGATGCGCTCACTGAGCAAGGAATATATATTTATCACCACTGCATATTCTAACTGGTCCTCTCTGATAGTGCTTTTATCTTTTAGTTCAATATCGAAATCTATAAGGAATACAATAATGGGCTAAATTCATGTGATGCTGTAGTCACATGATAAATGCAAAATGACATGTTTCCAGCCAATCAGTTCATGCCCTTCACGGTTGTTTTTTTACATAAATTTTCTTTTAAACAGTACATATTTGTTTGACAATAATGTACATAGGTAAACAAAATGCACTTGATTTAAAACCCCTTGTATAGTACAAGTTTTTTTAAAAGCTTTTTTTTTTAAAATTGTGTTTACCTTCATCCATTTATCAAATTTGTAATTGTATCTGGATTTTACAAATACAATAACAAGTATAAGTATAATGCAAGCTTTGAGTTCAATCGAAAACAAGCGATTACATTTATCGTGTGACATCTTGAATTTAGCCATTTCATGTATTTTTATTGTTTAAAAAAATAAGAGTTATAAGCACAGAACAAAACTTATTTTCTAAGCAAATTTCCTTCCTCCAACTACATTGTATTGTCAAATATTCATCTTAATACAATATTACAGAAATAAATTAAAAATATACAGTATACAAAATTTATATTTGGCATCTTTTTGATGTTTTCCTTTCACAGAACAGTAACTTTTCTTGCATATTATTAAAACATCAAATTTAAATATTTCATAAAATAGTTTGAGACAAAAGCTATATCAACCATATCAAAGGCAAATTAATATCAATCATATTGGAAAGCCTGTGTACTGCTATAAAAAAATGCCTAGTACAACAAAAATTTTATACTTAAAATTTCACTTAATATACATTACAGTTACACACCTTGACTAAATATATTTTTAAATAATCATAAATATATAAAACTGCATATAATATATTTTTTTCCCAAGTCTCAAATAAAAAATTCACTTTAAGCACATCTCAAATCTATCTATATATATATATTGATTTATTAATTTTTTAGTTTTATACATATAAGGATTATTTTTCTTTAACATAAGAAAGTACAAGATACAGGATTATGTAACAATATCTTATAAAACAAATACTGCACAAAAAAGGTTACGAAACGAATCAAAGAATTAAGACAATTTTTATAACAAACTTTTTTTATTTTCTTAAAAAGCTTGAATATACGTGCCAGACCTTTACATTCTAAGGATGAACAACAGTTGAAATATATGTTTAAGAATTTAGGATTTATTTTTCACATGATACATCTAATTTTTACAATTTTCAATGTTAAATTATCTAAATGTCCCTAATCACTTTTCTGATTCTTCTGCGAGCTTTTCAGCCTTTTGCATTACTTCTTCAAGTGGTCCAACCATGTAAAATGCTACTTCAGGTAAGTGGTCCATCTCGCCTACAAAAAAGTAAATTTTTTTAAAATTATTCAATGGATATGAATAAATATTTCTATAAGGAAAATAAATCATAAGAGTTGAAATTTTATAAAAAATATCAAATATGAATTTATCGAATTATTGAAAAATACACAAACTAGCATACATCTAGAATTCCATTAAGTTTGAGCAATTTTTTAAATACTTATTATGTACAAAAATATAAATGCAATGGGTTCTATGAATACAAAATTGGCAAAATCGAAAAAAAGGAGGAATCAATGAAGATAAATATAAAATTCCTTTCAATGGGATTTTAAAAACTTAATAAGCATTCAAAAATAAAGGTAGCTTTTTATCCACATAACATATTTAATAGTTAAATGTATTAAATATATTTATTAAAATGATCATGTAGTAGACTTTTCATATCAACATCAGCCACAATTTTCCTCCAAGAATGTCACCGTTTTAAAGCAAGCATAGCAAAAAGAATATTCGTGAATTACTTAGTTTTAGACAAACCAAAAACTTCAGAATTGTACCAATTTTAGAATTCTTTAAAAAAGTAATCAGTAAAATTTTTCAACATATTACCCTTGATTCCAGATGAATTTTATTCAGAGAATCATCACCTCATAAAATTTTAATTCAAATTTGACAAACAAGACCAATTATGGAACAAACATTTATTAATTTCCTACAAACCTCTTAATTTTACTTAAATTATTCCTCATTAACAATTTTTATGATTATTTGAGCAATGACTATCAAGAATTTTTTTCAAAAGGATAAAAGTTATCGCGAACCAAGCAGCATAATGGATATTTCAGTCCTGCAAACTGTTTTGGATTCAAATGAATATCTTAAGTCTCAAACTTTTTATGTTCTTAAAATCAATTTGTCACCTGTGTGGTTCATTAATAAGTGGTGCCAGGAAAAAAAATTAACTTTAAAGCACTACTTTAATTTTATACTTCCCTTTCTGTTGGTCTTCATTTAACTCGTACAGTAACATTTTTATATTTAAAAAGTGAATTGACAATGTACAAGATACAGTCTAAAAATTAATATGGCAAGATTTCTCATTAACACTTCACTTCAAAGCAACTTGAGCACTATTTGCAACAAACTTGGGTCAAATGATAAGGACAAACAAGTTCCCTCTGAGTGAGCTGACTAAGTGAACTGGAGCTCCTCTCTCTAAATTTTCATACCATTATAAAAAAAGCACACAAACAATTTATATACTGTCACAAAAAGAAATCTAGCACATCTCAAGTTCAGCAGTGTACGTCAGCAGTCACTCAATAGGAATGTGAAAAATATTGTTATTTGCCAAGTTTCCTAAATCTTAACTGGTCTATGCATAATAATTCTATAAACTCATAGTGACTTAAGAAATCCAGTAACTGAGTAGTAGTATCTCCATATGCCACAGGTCTGCGGTTCCAATACCGTACTGGGCAAGGTCTCCACCAGCCTTTCATCCCTTCAGTGAGTCGATAAATGAATACAAAGCTTGTTTGGAAACTAAACGCTGGGAGTTTTGGGTCAGACTGACCACCTGACCGAAACATCTGCACATGGGTCTCGTTACCTAAGGTCAAGAAAACTGAGATAGGCACAATAGGCCTTGGCCCTCACAGGCTGTTGTGCCACAGAGTTTAATTTATTGTGACTTAAAGGTTATACTCAGTTAAAAGCATCAAGTATTTATTCATATTACAAAATGTACACCAGTGGGATGTAGATAAAATTTTGAAAATGGAGAAAAAGGGGAAAAAAATATGGGGTAAATTTACATGGAGAAGAAATAAAATTAGAATACAAATAATAGAGCACACTGAGGGCATGTTACAAATATTTTAACCATACATGATAAACTTCATGGGAGAAAGGATCATTTGGGCACCCTCATGTTCATGAATCTTGTATTTATCAATAGAAGGCAGTTCCCACATGGGAACCATAACAAAAATCGAACAAATTGTTACATTAAAATTGTTAGAATAGGTAAACACAATGTATGTCAATGTATTATACTTAAACTCATTTGTATAGTATTTTATAAATGTAAATTAAATTCTGTTAATAAAGATATACCAATCACCTCTGAAAAATGTTCAGCAGCATGTTTGGATCCAGTTTTCAACAAAAGGAGGAGACAAAATATCAAACAAGTAAAACCTCATCACATTAAACTTAACCCGTCAACTAATGATTTATAAAAGTAAAACAATTTTCTCCCCAGTGCCACCATTTTTCACATAGACACACATATGTGGTGTACTGGGGAAAAGAAAAGGATAAAATAAGCAAATTTTTCTTTGAATTAAGTATATTCTTTGGATTCGCTTTCAAGGTCATTTATTACATTTCAAATCCTTCAGAATAGTTTTACTGATAGTATCACAAAGAAAAGTATCGTATTTTAGAAAGATGTATATATATCTTCTAGCCCTTAATGCACTGGATGAGGGAGACATATATACACTGGCGGCAGATAAAGGGTTAATTTGCATTTAAAATTTTAAACTATTAATATATTGCAGACATGTATGAATTTTAAACAAATGTATAGAAGTAATCATCTTACCATTTAAAATGGCCTTGAAACCTTTGATGGTGTCAGCTAAAGGTACAAATTTACCAGCTTGGCCAGTGAAAACTTCAGCTACCTGGAAAGGCTGAGACAAGAACCTTTGGATCTTACGAGCTCTTGATACAGTAAGCTTATCTTCTTCAGACAATTCATCCATACCCAAGATAGCAATGATATCTTGAAGTGATTTGTAATCCTATAATGGGATTTTTCTTTTTTTAAAAAAAGGACTAAAATACTTTAAATTTTACCTTCCTTTCAATAAACTAACTTCTGAACCCAATTGACTTAAGATATAACACTGTTTTCTTAGTACTTTAATCAAGACATTCAATAGATAATGCATAAATGTAAATTTGTATGAAAATTGTACAGAAAAGCACAAGAGAAAAAAAATGCCAAAAAGTATTAATATTTAATCATTAAAAGTAAGACAAGTAACTTCAAAATTATACAATTTAGCCTGCAATTTCCACTATTTTAACTAAGCTATTATGAATTTATCTAATTGTAATTACTAGAAAATTCCAAAAGGAACAGTATATAGAAACAAATGCTTAAAAATTTTTATACATGACAATAATTTCAAATAAGAGCTTCAAAAAAATTTTAAAGTTATACTGTATAATTTATTCTAATTTAAATGCCGGCTATATGAATTATCAAGTTCATAGCAAACACAATTAAAACTAAAATTTTGTATGCTGAAATCAATTTTTAAAATTCCAACATAACAGACACATCACGTAATAAATTTTGTCACAACTTGTTCATTTTAGTTTTTGAAATCAGTAAAATGATTGTTAATTGAACATATAAATATTTACCAACACATTTATTGAAATTTTACTGGTGTGCCAAAATTTATTCTTTACAGTAGGATCTTAAACCTTTAACACTTGAGGGCCATATCAGTAAATTCACAATGATCCACGAGCTACATCAATAAATTTACAATGATCCATGGGCCACACAAATGTCAAATAATGTAGTCAAGAAATTTAAATATGAAAGGGAGGTTTGTTTTACAAGACTACAACTGAATTTCAGGGAGATGGCATTAGAGATTTGTGTATACATCAGTTTCAAAAATGTTAAATGAAAGTCAAATTAAAATACTTTGCGAGTTAAAGATAAAAGTCCACCTTTTTGCTGAAAACTTCCGAGATTTATAGTCATTTTTTTTATACCTAAAATTATTTAAGATACAATGAAATTTTTATCTCAAATGGATATTAAGCATATCAATCAAATATTCTAAAGTATCAAGAATAACTGAAAAATTGGAGTATTTTACAACAAAAAGCAGACAAGGCAATTTTTTAAAAAAATTGCTTAGATTCAAATGAAGGGCTACTAAAATGCCTTCAGCTGGTCATTTGTGTGTGTGTGTGTGGCCCACAGGTTGAAAACCTCTACTTTACGAGAATACTTAAACTGCCACTTTAGGTTAAAATTTCACAATAAATCACACAATGGGCTTAAAAAACCAGATTTAAACTATATAATTTGATTTTTAAGTTTTATAGAAATGTCATTTAAAACACGGAAACTTTTCAAAAAATTGATTAATCAATGTTTTCAAGTTCACCGAATGATCAATGTTTCTAAGTTCAGGACACAAAATTGATAGTTTTGTCTATATAGAAATAGTTATTAATGAACAGAAAAAAAGTAGCGAGATGAAAGTTCACTTTAGAAAAAATCTACAATATCAGCCTCTAAATACTGAAGAATATACAGAATTATGTGTGTGTGTGTGTACTAGTACAAATAATATCTCAATTCAACATACTTGTAAAATTTTTTGTACACCACGGGCAGCATCGTAATGTTCATGTCCTACAATATTCGGGTCCATAATCCTAGATGTGGAATCTAGAGGATCTACAGCAGGGTAAATACCCAACTCAGCAATACCTCGGGATAACACAGTGGTAGCGTCCAAATGGGCAAAAGTAGTGGCAGGGGCAGGATCAGTCAAGTCATCAGCAGGTACATAGATAGCCTATACAATTAAAATAAACAATTTTCTATTTTAAAATCAGAAAGCTATTTACAAGATATCTTTCTTATAAATGTGCATTCATTTGAAATAAAGTAAACAAGCAGCAAGTTACATGTCTATTTTTATATATAGCTTCAATTACCTGTACAGATGTGATAGATCCCTTCTTTGTAGTGGTAATTCGCTCCTGCATGGTACCCATATCAGTTGCCAAAGTTGGTTGATAACCTACAGCAGATGGAATACGTCCCAACAAAGCTGATACCTTTAATTTAAGAAAAAAATCATTTAAAATTTTAATATATTTAAAGTTTTCATTTCTTTAAATCGATAAAATGTATTAAAAGAATCTAGTTAAAAATACACGAGTATAAAAAAAAGAGAAAGAGGAAAATCCCATTTTAAAAAATACTCATTCTTCTAATATCTTACATATAAAAAAATATTATATATATATATATATATATATATATAAATGTAACTATTAAAAGTGATCCATTTAATAAACTAAGACTCATTTTCAAATATTGCATTTAAAATAATAATTCTTGACATTTATACAAATTTCAGATAAAGGAATTGTGTAAATATAAAAAAATTAAACTTTGCTTTTTAATTGTATAAGGAGTGTAAAAAAATCTACAGCTTTTAATCTCTAAATAACCTTAACTTTTTATATCAAGAATGTGAAGATATTTCAAAACAAACCAAAAATCATATTTCTAAAAATGAAAAAAATAAATGTTAGTTATGAACTTCTCTAATTAACAAAGAATGGTTGGCCTTCAACAATTTTTACAGTAAAATTAAAAATTTTATGACTGAATTTTCAGAAGTATAAGATGTGAATTATATAATTACTATAAAATTATTAATAAAGTATGAAAACTAAATAGTTTTTCTATAAATTATTTACAGCAATTTTCAGCACTATACACAGAGAGCTACATTGCTGGCCATTAATATTACAACACCATGGAGGGATGATACAAATATAAAATTTACATGAAAAGATGATGGAATATATAAATGATTAGCATTTGAGCCCAATCTAATGACACAGGAAGGAGAAAGAGCACTTCAAAATCCGATTATAAGAAAAGTTACATGGCCTTTTCTCATTCGAGAATTGCATTTGAATGTTGGTTGTTAGTATGACATGTTATGCCTCACATAAGGTGGAGAAAATGCTACCGGCATCTGTCTGAATTAAAAAACACATCAGCCTATCCACAATAAAGATAATTGCATTGGTCATATGGACATGAAATAAATAAGTTCAGGAGGGTTATACTGAATGCCATCCAGGACCTCAAAAGCATAATGCTACTAACACACAAGACATGCTGTCAAGGCAGCCTTACAGGATCATTCAGCCACATCAAGTGATTGTACAAAGAATGTGACATCTAGAGAGGCATGAACTATCTGCACAGCAACCATTTTTGCAACTTCCCTGGACACCGCAACAGAGAAACATAAAATTAGTGCACCCAACAACAAAACCGAGTACAAGAGTGGCATCACATTGTCTTTTCAGAGTCTTGGTTCTGTGTGTACAACATCATGGACATATCTGTATATGGAGTACCAAAGAGAACATGTCACTAGCTTGCATTCAATATCATATGGTCCCTACACAATGATACTAAACATAAGCAGCTCTTTTTTACATCATTGATAATCTGAACAGAAGCATTACGTTTCTTAAATCTTAAGGCCTTGTTTTAACCCTTTAACGTTCAGTGGTTTCACACCAAAACCACACATTAAACATTTTTAAAAAAATAAAATTAAAATTTTTTTTGTCTCAATACGTATTGTTTTCAAATTTTTGTTCTTTTTTCTATCAATAGATGACAATATTACGGCTATATTTAACGATTGAAACCTTTTAAATAGAAAAATATTGACATTCCTTTAACTTTGGAAAATTCCTTTAGCTTTAAAAAAATAGTTATTTTAAATTATAGCATGAGGTTTTACTATACTTCTTTCTAATTATTAATTGCAACTTCCAGTCATTTTGATAAGTACACAGAAGAGTTGAAAAATGAAATTAAAATCTGTGGTTTCACTCCAAAACCCAACTCCAGTAAGGGACGGTAATCTCCAGGAACGGGTCACTTTCATATTCCTCGCCACCTCTCATTGTCAAAGCCACACATCTGCAACCCCCCGCCGACCTCAATCGCATTCCATGGGTACGTGTGAATAATTTTCCGGCACTTCTGTCTATCCCGACATGGGCCTGCATCCAACATCTGGAAGCTATAATTCCTAATGTGACATTTTCACTGAGTTTACTTCTGAGATTATCCTTGGCACCAGTACATTTCTATTCAAATTGGCTACGTCAATACGATGGGGGGAGGGACTCAACACAAAGGAGTTATAACTTGTAGTTTCGTTCCTATATATAGTGTTTGAACTAACAGGTGTCTGTAAGTTGCGAAGAAAATAAGCAGTAGCTAATTCAAAAGCGTAAGGGACACAATGGTCCATTAGATCAAGTAGCTCCATACTTCAATATTAACATGTATAGATAAAGTGAGTTCTGCTAATGAGCTGACGTTACAATATTTTAGGGCTATGAGCTCAAAGACAAATTTTCCTTAGGCATTTTGTATTTGGGCTGTTCTCAGAGAAGACAGAAATATCAATCCAGCATTTTCTTGTATTTCTTAATATTGGTGATGAGATGTTTTAAGTACTTCTTTGTGTAATTTCTGGTTATTTTTTTTAAATGCCTAGAAAAGGATTAACCATTCCAGAAGCTCTGGAAGTATTTCACAACTTACCTTCTGGATATTGAATCCGATGAATCATCGCTCAGTGTAGCAGAGGATGTTATGACTGCAAAATCATCTTCAACTTAAAATACCGATATTGATGAGGAAAAAGATGACATAAATGTGCCAGGATCATCCCGTATATTTAAAGTTACTTGGGAAAAATAAAGCATCTGTAAAGATCCAAAATATGCCTTTTACTGAACAAAGTGAGCCCTCAGAGGAAATAACAGCCCTTCAAGATCCTTCACTGATTTCACCGATCCTTCACCAGTAGACAGAAAATAAAAATAAAATGGAGGCATTGTATATATTTTTTATTTTTTTTTTATATGACAATCGTCAATTCATATATTCTTTGGTCTCTGATGCATGGTGAGAAAACCCCATACGATATCAACTTGAAAAGTTTTCGGTTAGATTTAATAACAGGCCTTGTGTCAATAGGACATCAAAAATTTCCTGAAAAATGGTTTGCGTCAATTCTTATTTTGGACCCATGAAACTGAAATTCAGGAAGCATACAGTTTCTGAAAAGGACAGACTTAAATATTTTGGCTTCATTCTAACTAAATCCAAATCCAGAAGATTATTGCTATACCAGAGCGAAACCTCACAGAATGAGATGAATGTGCTCTAACTGTGATGTCGGATTATGCATGATAGCAAAAAGTAATGATAATGTGACACATTTCGAAGAATTTCACAAGGACTGGAAATTATATCTTTTTTAAATTTTCTACATATATAACATTTTTAGTTATAAGTTTGCATTTAACGTCTTTTGATGATTGATTTGCGCTGTGAGTGTGTATCAAGCTATCTAACAGTTATATGTATGTTTATATTTTTAGTATGTAATTTTATGTCCGAATTTGTATTAAAATTATAAAAAAGCTGACAAATTTTAAAAAAATAATTAAAAACTTATAAAATTATTTTTTTTAATTAATTCCGTTAAAATATAAAAGTTTTATGGCCTTAAAATATTAGATTTCTTTTTCTAAATAGTCTTTTGGATTGGTTAGTTTGAATAGAAAAAATGGACCATTACTGCTCAGTGGTTTCACTGTGAAACCACAAATTTCTCGAAATTGAAGAATGCTAAAAAATTTTTCTTTGTATATTTATGATCATCATCATGTCTAATAGTCATTTTTTAAGTTATTTTGTTAATTTTTCAAAGGGAATATGTAATGAACTTTAAAGGGTTACAGGCCTCAGAGACATCTTTCAATGAGATAATATAAGACCACATTATACCTGTCTGTCCAAACCTCTACCTCAACAAGTTCTCCAGATCTCTCACTAATGGAAATATCTGGTCAAGGATTACTGAGCCACAACTGATGAAATGTGACATTGAATTAAAGTGAGGAATGACTTTCCTATATTTGTCATACAAGCCCAGTTTAACTTGATACCTAAACAGGTTAGAGATGCTTTAGCAGTCAGAAGCTACAACTGTAAGTACTAATTTCAGAACCATTAATCTCACAAACTGCCTACAATTTTTTAATCATGTTTTCTTTTTCTACTATGCTGTATACATATAATAAATTTTATTATTTGCTTTCCTTCCTGGTGGAATTTTAATGACCAACAGTGCACAATAAATGATACATATTACAATTGTAAAATTTTTACCTCTGAACCAGCCTGAGTAAATCTGAAAATGTTGTCAATAAAGAGCAACACATCTTGACCTTCTTCATCACGGAAATATTCTGCAACGGTGAGACCAGTCAAAGCAACACGGGCACGAGCACCAGGGGGCTCGTTCATTTGTCCGTATACAAGAGATACCTGTAATGTACATTTAAAACCTTAAAAACAATTTTAAATTGATATACACTAACAAAAATATTAACTTTCCACATTTACATGCAAAATACATATTAGATAATTAAGAATTAAATATTTTAAGTTTGGATACAAATTATTCATGGTAAAGTTTTGATATATGCTCCAGTCTACATATCAAAATAAATACTGGATAAGTAAAATTTTAACATATACTTTTCTGCTACATTTTATTTTAATACTTTCCCCAATTACAATACAAATTTAACATATATTAGGGATCAAGTACAATCACATATCATACATATAAGAAAAATTTTTCTTCCTCCAACCTTTTCCCAAACAATTTATTTAAATATAGTCAATTTTGAAATTCATATAACATCTATGAATGGAAAAGCATAAATGTTTAACACTTTCGGGACAAAGGACACAAATGTGTGCACATCGCTAGGGCTGGAGATTTCTTTTGAGAGCGTCACTCACAGGCTGGAGGGTTTATTGTAGTTAAGCCTAAATCTATAAAAATACTGAAATATAAATGTGTTGTTCAATATTGTTCTGTATATTATACAAACAGCATATGTTTTATATATTTTTATATTGATATATCTTATTTACTGCAGTCACTTTATGTTTAAGTACATTTTTTAAACATTGTCAGTATTTATTTATCCTTTAATGACTAGCATACATTTGGAAATAAATGTTTCTTAAAATTTTTTTAAGTATGAAAATTTTAAAACAGGAATCTATGCCGGGTCCTACATCACAATTCTTGCACTCGTAATAAATCATTTGTTGTTTGGGAGTTTTTTTTGCAGGAATGTGAACAAACAAAAACTAAATTTTCTATTGCTGATGGCTATAGAGAGGCATTTTCTGTCAATGTAATTGGCAGACAGATGTCTGAAATATAAACATTAAATTCAAAATGAACAGAACAATCAGAATATTATTTGTCACTACTCTCAGATTCTAATCCAGAATTAATTTTGCATCAGTCTGCTATCCCAAATTCAGTTAAACATTTTTGATGCTTTGACCTTGCAAATGTTTCTGGTAGACAAAATTTATCTGACATATTTATAGACACATGTTCATTTCAAGCACAGTCATATAAAGCATTCAATTTGGAAATATTCTATTTGTTTATAAATGTTTAATGTTTATAAATCAAAAGCCACATGCATGTGAGCAATATTTCTCTCATTTCAAGTAGAAGGTCAGATCTTCAAGTCTCAAATTTTATGAACATTAAATGTCATCTATTGCCAAAAAAACAGCTTTCAAACATTCTGAGAAAGTGGCACAGGGATGCGACGATTGGCCCTGGAAGGAGAAATGCGCTGGCACAGAAAGGTGATGTTCAGGAACTGCGAGTGTTTCACGATAGCGCATATACGTGACAGTCGGCCCAAAGGGTTAATAAAAGGATGCATCATAATAAACAGATCCACACAAACTTAAGATTTTCTATTAAAATAAGTGAACTATATATAAACATAAAAAAGTGAACTATATGAACCATATATATTTGTATATAATTATACATAGTATTGAATTTTTATCAATACTTTGATATGATCACTCTTTATCTAAAAATACTGTATGCAAATTGAGAAAAGGAGTACAATGTATCTAATATATATATGATTATGCTCCAGCAAAAATATACATGACAAAATTCTTTCTGTAATACAAAATATTCACAAAGATTATTACACTCATGAAATTTGAAAAAATATTACACATTCTATATATAACCATATAAAAAAACACAAGATAATATAAACCTAGGAAATAGTTGTAGATCTAAAGACAATTACCTGGGTTACCTTTCAAAATTCATAAAAACTACCTATTAGTTTTTTCAATCTTAAAAAAATTATCCAAAACTGCGTAGAAATTCCAACCACAAAAGTCAAAACATACCTTAGAAGTTTTATCTTTTAAGCTGATGACACCTCCTTCAATCATTTCATGATATAAATCATTTCCTTCTCTGGTTCTTTCACCTACTCCGGCAAATACTGAATAACCACCATGGGCTTTGGCAATGTTGTTAATAAGTTCCATAATCAATACAGTTTTGCCTACACCGGCACCACCAAAGAGACCTAATTTATAACAAAAGAAATTTTAAAAATTAGGAGGCGAGAGAAGTCCCATTTCAACAAGACTTATACAGTTCACATAGTCAATTCAAAATATCAATATTAATTTTAAGTGGAAAAAAATACAACTGAATAAATATTTCAAACTTATTAGTAATAAAAAGTGCATCAATACTATCGATTCAATTCAATTTTAAAAAAATTAAAAGTAAATTAAACTAATAACAGATTTACATACTCATGAACACAAATATATAACCAGAAAAACTTACCAATTTTTCCACCTTTGGAATAAGGAGCTAATAGATCTACAACTTTAATTCCTGTTACTAAAATTTCTTGCTCAACACTCATTTCAACGAATTCAGGAGCTTCTTGATGGATACCAGCAAATTTATCGGTAACTACAGGACCCCTTTCATCAATAGGTTCACCAATTACATTAATAATTCTTCCTAATGTTTCAGGACCCACAGGAATTGTGATTGGTGCATTTGTGTCAATGACTACATTTCCTCGAACCAAGCCTTCAGTACCATCCATAGCAATGGTACGGACTGTGTTCTCTCCTACAAAAAGAGAAAGAAAAAACATGCATGAAAAAAGTTACAAATAAAAAAAAACATGCAGTGTGGATTTTTATTTCTAAAAGCTTGTTTTGGAAAATAAGCTAGAAAAGGTAGATAGGAAAAACTTAGTAGAAATTAATATATTTTTATATTAGTACTTAAAAATTTATACTTAACTATTTATCAATTTTAGAATATACTGTTTTTAAAAAAAATAGCTAAAACTTATCACAATAACAAAGACTCACTATCTCAAAATAAAGGACCATTTTAATTTGAAAGCAATCTAAAGCCATCACTTCCTTATGCATAAGCAAAATGGACCTAATGATGTACGTGTGTGAGATTTAGATCTTATCAATGATGAAAAAATGATTAAATGTTGAAATATTTGTGGCAAAAATTCAAAAAATTTTATGAAGCAAATCATTTGATTACACTGAAAAGTAACAATATTAAAAATTTCTACACTTAAGTATTAGCATCACCGCAGCAAAATTTGAGCCAAGCAAATTGTGTGTGTGCCCACTTCTACCAAAATCTTTGACTGGATCTTTTCAAATACAGTACACAAGGTCTTTTTGTTGTTTAGATATCACAGTGGGATTCGTATGACACAAATTTGTGTCTGCTGTAATATACAAGCACCAAAACAACTTAGTTTGGATATAAAGAAATTCTATAGAAAAATGAAAGCGTTTTGTATGGTTTGTAACAAGATATTCCATAGATCAATTATACACAACTTTGTATGCTGATCGATCAAAGTGAAAACAAAGAAATTAAGATATATATTCTTTTAAAAACATTTTATTTAAAAAATTAATGATCAAACCTTTTTTAAATTTCATATATAATAAATAATATCTAAAAGTTAGTCAAAAATTTAAAAATACAGTATATGTACTATTCTTAAGATTTCAGAAGAAACTCATTTATGTGAAATTTCATTAAAGAAATACCTAAATGCTGGGCAACTTCTAAAATTAGTCGAGGTTTCCTTCCTTCTACTTCTAGGGCATTTAAAATTGGAGGAAGTTTGTCATCGAATTGGACATCTACAACAGCACCAATGACTGCAACAATTTTTCCCTTTGCTTGAGCTGCAGTCGCAGCAGATGCATAATTTTGATTGGCTGTAATTAAAAAATTTATAAATCATGTTCATAATTTTCATCACAAAATTTTTTGTTAGTTGAAAACAAAATTGATTACATATAAAAAGCTCCTTTTCTTCAAAATAAATTAGGCACATAATTACATTGTTTTTTGTTACATTTAGATAAAAATTTTAATACAACTTTTTTTACATTCATCAAAACTACATAAAAATGCAGCTTTGATCAATAAAATAATTATGTTATAATATTTTTTTCTTTTTTTACATACCATTTATATAAGCCGGAAAGTATGCATATCTTACCAATTTAAGTATTACTGTTAAGAAGTTTTAATGATAAAATCTCAGGTTTTAATAAATGTGAAATTTTAAATCCGAGTTTAAATTTATTAAATAATCTGTGGCTGGAGTGAACAGAATACCACTCAAATTTATAAATTTTATAACAATAACTATTTCATTCTATCAGACTATTTCTATAATCCTATCAAACTGAAATGCAAAATACTTAAGCATGTGTTCTCTATTCTTAATTTATTATAATGTGGTGTTTTTTTAAGAGGAAAAAAAAGCATTACATAGCAGGAGATTTTTGTTTTGCTTATTAAAGTTAAAATCCATTACCCGATTCTTTATGATTGCTCAACAATTCTTAAATTCCTCTGTTTCATTTATTTTATTTAAGCATTCTCCCATTTAATTTATCCTTAACATAGTTGAAAACTCTTCAACGATTTGTAGAAAAAAAGAAAACATTCATGGCTAAAAGTTTGATTTAGGATAACATCAAATATTCAGTCTGAATTAGATGAAATACATTTGGTTGCAAAGGATTCAACTGATAAAAACAAAATGAGAGGAACAAATGAGCATCGCATAAGGTCTAAAAAAAGGCTCGAAGAAAACAGTAATATTTGATAAATATGCAAGATGAAAATGTAAACTATGATTATATTTCTTTGGAGATTGATATCTCGAGGAGAATACATTAAGGACACTTTCGTGAAGATCATTAACAATATATCATTGTATATACATGTTACTTCAAAGGGTGGTTTTAGTAAATATGTATATTGATAATTTTGGATGATTTGACATACACCCAATTCTGAACACAAACTAAAAAAAATCTCTTTGTGCAACTTATTTTGATTTAACATCGCCAACCTGAATTCTAAGAAAATTTTGCTTAATTTTTATAACCACAATATTAGAGACAAGGAATGCAATGCAATTTTTATTTGTGAGAATTCTAATCTTAATATAGATCTTTGCTTTGTGAATATCAAGATATCAGGCCCACAATAACAAAATCTGAAAGAATTAAACAATAGTTTATCCAAAATTATAATAACAGAACTCATTCTTATATACACTAAAATAATGGTATTACAAGAGCAAATCCTAATTTTATTAAAGAGATTAGAGACAGAATTCCATCAATGGAGCCTGAAGACAATAACCAAGACATTCAGAGTGATAGCACTAATATAATAATCTTATGCAAACATATTTATTACAAGAAAGTGACAATGAATGAAAAGCTCTTATATATATAATTTATTATTTTGCCTAATTTTCATATTTATGCATTAGTGACATGTTTCTCCTTCCTTTTCAAACAATTTCCATGATGCATGGATAATGTTTGTAAAACAATATGTTTAAGATCCTAACAGGAAAAAATCATGCTTTAATGTATTTTTGTTGATTTCTTACAACTAGAACCAATCTTTTTTTCTTCATAGAAGCAAACAAGATTCTTTTTCAGAGTATATACTTTAGGAAAGTATCCATCATGCAAAAACGGAATTAGGCGTATATTAATAGTTTGCCAACTTATTTTAGAAATCACCAAAAAAATTGCCAATTCCACATATAACTCACTTTAACCAATTTAAGTAGAAGTACAAAAATTTAGTCTTATTATTCATTAACATTTAAAATTATCTACAAGAATGTAAATCTGAGCTATATATATAATGACAGATAAGGGTTAATAAATTTAATACAGCTTCCTATTAATTTAATGAAATGCTTGGAGTGTTTAGAAATTTTAAAAAAATTTCAAAGACAGAACTTTATTCTAATTTATCATATATCAGCTAACAAATAAAAAATGTCATAAAATTTAGATTCTGATAGTAATACAATACTACAAAACCCACCTGAAACTAACACTTAAAGAGCACTTTTAACAATTGCATCTTTAAATATTTTAACTTTTTTAGTATGGATTCTAGAATGACCTTAAGATATATGAACTACTCCTTTTGACCAAAAGCCAGATAACATGTTTTTATTTATGTGCCCCAGCTGTTAGTAATAGTGAGGTATTTAAATTTTCAATTTATAAAAAACTCATGTTTTTCTTCTAAAACCCCACTTTGTACAAAACAAACATATCTATGAGACAAATCCTTGTATGAATCAATTATATTTTATCATGAGATATACAAAGCTTTCATCACATTAATTTTAAAATTTTTTAAGATGAGCAAGTTAAAACTAATGTAAAATATAAGTATGCTAAAATATTACAAAATAATTTACAGTGAACACAAAAATATTCATTAAAAATTTTTTTGTATTTATATATATTGGTTGTAAGACATTGAACTTAACATTATCAAATTAACCTTGACAAATAACCTTTAAATATTCAAACACAGCAATTTTAAAAGTTATCAATTACTGATGAATTTTTTCAAATAATTTCCAGTTTTTTCCAACTGTATGAATCTATTGCATTTCAGCTTCTCTTTATTTTCAGTATCGAACAATTAAAAGAATAAGAAATATGATATAATTAAAATAACACATGTCTAAAGAATAGCAAGAACTGATCAATAAATACATCATGTGCTACATTAGGAAGATTTTTTGAAGCCAACCTCATAACTATATTTAATGCAAATTAGAACTGAAACATTATTGCTATGGCTGGTAGTAAAACATTCAATTTATCGCCTGCCTACAGTGATCCTAATAAATAAGTTTGGAGGAAATTTATATTAAATTAAAATGCATTATATTCTACAACTCAAGATGAGTATTATACAAAAAATCAAATTATCTTAACATATATAAATGGGTTAAAGTGTTGAACAGAGTGCTTTCTCAAAATGAATATCCTCATTACATTGTAAAATTCAATTCAAAATGTTTAATATAATCTTTGAAGTTTTGTCTCCTACATATATTATAAAACTTATGCAGCGAAAATTAAATGCACATGTAGCAATTTAAATCTCAAATCCTCAGTTTCTATTTTCGTTATTGTTTCCATTATTTTTAAGAAATTTAAAATACCAGCACATAAAGCTGTTATCAGAGGTGAAATTTATATTTAACTATTTCTTCAATTTTATTATAGTGATGTTCAAAAATACAACCCAGAAAGAAAACAAGACATTACTTTTCGAATATAGGATCTAAATGTTTCGCATTAGATAGAAATATTGTGCAATATGTTATAACTTAACAGAAACTATTTTATAATTGCTTAGTTTTCTGTGTAAAATTTTACACTTCTTAAAATAGACTTTATGTGATGCAAAGTAGATTCGATTTTGAAAGGATAAATTGCTAACACTAATCGAGATAACATCGAAAAACACCTAGAGGAATGATAGGATTTTAAGACATGCAATGGAAAGTGAAAATAAATGTATCTAAAAATTCAATTAAAAGAGTTAAATAAATTGCTATCATAAAATAGTGGGTTAAAAGCGAAAAAGAACACAGGAAATTTTTTTGTATTTTAACCGGTTAGTACTTACATGTGGACCAAATACATGGCAAGAATTTATTGCCTTGTCCGGCTATTTTAGTTATAGAAACAGATGGTTTAGCTACTTTAAGTAGCGAAGTAGAGGCCCTCGAAAATGCTCTAAGCATGTTTACAGATAGATGTAACCTAAAATACAGTTTTAATAAGGAGTAACTTTAGTTTCCAATATGACCGATACGACCTCTTAAGTCGTCGGACACGCAGCGAGCCCGGATGAAAATTGGTGATGCCATCTGCGAATTTATATATCATAAATAAGAATTCGTATGAAGCACTTTTCATAAAAAAAAAATACTAATATTTTAAACTATGCAATAAAAGGGAAGATGGGTTTTATTACATTGCTATAAATCAGTTTAGAATGGGGGATTTTTAAATAAAAATTCTTTTGTAAAACTCCCTACCAGCGGCAGGCTTTTATAGGAGGAGGTGGAGCTACATTTGAAAAATCACGCAGACGAAAGAAACGAGGCGTGATCACTATGCTAAAAATCACACACACAAACAAATATTTCTCTTCGTGTATAAAGGTTGAACCTTCAACCCCCTTTTTTTGGTACGCCACTGCTTCCAACTGTGTATGAATAAGAATTCTTTAATTATGTTGTCAATGCGACAATAAAAATCGTTATAAATATGCTTTTATTTGGAGTTTGGATTTTAGGAAAAATTTAAATTGCAAATACAAATGCAGTCACCGTTAAAATATAATAAGTAACATGAATAATAAATGCGGGTTACACAAGATGGATATTAACATGTAAAATGAAGAGGTTTTTCTTTCTCCTGAGAGATTATACTTCAATACAAAACAAAACAAAATATTTCCGTTCTTTCTATGTGTCTCTCGCTTTGCAATCATAAATTTACAAGCATTAAAAATTCCTTGAATTAAAACTTTCAAAAATTTTTTTTTATTTGTAATATTTAAAATTGTGAACTGACTGATTGTTTTTAAAGTCGCATATATTACTATGTAGTTAAAAAAATATTAAGAATTCATTTAGTTTTGAGTAACAAATAATATATGTTTCAAATGTTATACGCATTCAAACACGACTTAAATCAATTCTAAAGCCAAGGCTCAGAATTCCTGGAATTTCAAAATAATCCGAAAATAATAATAATAGACCTTGATTTTTTAAAACTTTTTTATCGGTTTCTTTTCTTGTATAATTTTAAAGGAAAGTATATAATTTTTGGGTCATAATTGAAATTACATCAACTCAGTTACAATGAAATAAAAATATTGATATTAATCATTACACTCCGTTGTCCCTTTTGAATTCTAACATATCACTTGGACGTCTCCACTGAAAGGACATCAAAATTTATCAGTGATTAGTGGGAGTCAACTTATTCCAGGGCAACTTTATGACAAAAACAAATTTCCTTTAAATTTTCTGTTAAAATGGCTTACAAAGTCAAATCAAAATATGGTACATTTACTAGGAAATATAAGAAAAAATATCAACCAGTTTTAAGTGGGATGAAAACATGTTATATCCACTATTGCATAATTTACTATAAACCATAAGAAAAAAATAAAACGACACATTACAATTTAGTCAAAATTTACATATCAGTTGAGTTATTTTCAAGAATAAAAAAACTATGGAGTTCTCCCTCCTATTATCGAAACTTTCATTTTATACTGACCTGCAAGACGCCTTATGTCCGTGAGAACGTTAGTGGATGTAATTTTTAAAAAAAATTCAGGAATTAAATCTCGTCGGTCTACATCTTTGCCCCGCAATAGAAAGAATAATAAACTGCATATTCTCAGAATACGAGAAAGAGAACAGATGTATGCTTTGTTCTGTCATGAAAGCACAAGTGATGCACTTGTTAAAATGTCAAATGACTTATTGTGAGACTTGCATTAGCCTGCAAAACATGTTGAAAAATATTTTAAAATCTGTGATACCGTAAAAAATTATAAGAAATAAAACTTTTTTCGTAAATATGTCTTTCATATTTCCAAATTTATATAAACCAAATATCATTATAATATCTTATTTTGTTCTTAAGCTGTATTATATAATACAATGTTTCGTACTTTCATGGTTTTGAGGCAAAAGTGGTAGGTAAAAATCCGATATGGCTCAGAGTGCAAAGAGTTAAAGATTTAAGAATTTTATTGATAAGGATTATGACAAATCTATTTTTTGTAAGGTTACTTAAAACATCCTAATGAGTTTTATTTAGTAAGTAAAAGTATTTAATGACAAATAAAAATATTCTTCCGAGACTACTTATACAGATTTCGAAGTTAAGTAGGATATTTTTAACGGACAAATATAAAATAATTATTTAGTTTATTATTCTTACATCACTTTCTGTTGCATGTAATTAGTTTCATGTACTAAAAATCTATTTTAAAAAATAAAATAGTGTGTGTGTATGTGCAAATTTTTTTATAACTAAAAAAACACATTTATGATGGACGTTTAACAAAATCTTGCTTTTACCTTTAAAAAAATGCATTTCAAAACTCATCCCAAGAATTAAAAAGTATTTTGAAACTTGAATAGTTTAATTTGCAACAAGGTAAACATTTTGCTCAAAAGTAAATTGAATAAAAGGGGAAAAATTCACTAATTAAATATAAAATTTTCCTTTAATGAAATGTTTACTTATAAGAAAAGATTAAAATTATTCTACACAATTACTACACATTAGAGCCCATAAATATCTAGCTCTACATATATACAAATGACAAGCTATCCAGATAATTACAAAATCTGTTTAGAATGAAATAAATATAGCTTAATGGTTTACGTTTATATATAACAATTTTTTATCTTCTTTTATAAGCGAAAACTACCATTACATATAATTTTAAAAAACAGTTTGTTTTGAATTTTTTAAAAAACTCAAAATATGTTCGCATTGGAATTATTTTGGTAACTAATCAAAGAGATTATGAATGAGTTGCTAAGCTTAGTGTTTAAAAATCTAGCTTTTAGCACAAAAAACTAGTACAACACAAAGAATCATTGCAATAACAGAATTAGAATTATATAAATAAGTGTGCATGTGCATATACAGCAAAACATTAATTAAAGGGTAAGTAATGCATTTATAAAATGGAATGCATAATAAGTAATATTCTAGATTGATATCTGAATAAATTTTTAGATGAATCAAGCACATTAATTTAACATTCAATTTGCTATAATATAACACATTCATACAAGACTTTAAAAATATTTTACAAAACAAAAAAAGTTTTATAAATAAATTGACTGATTCTAATATTTATGCATCAGAATGCCAAAATTTGTTTTAATACAAAATATAGAAATTTAATTGGTCTCTCATTCATAAAATATCTATATGGATATTCAAATAAAACAGTTCTGCATGTTATTTCACACACACACAAAATCATATCCTCCATTTTAAAGAAATTAATTCACTAAGATTTCTTCTATTCGAATTTATAAATTTTCATAATCTCAGTTGATGGATTTTACAGGTTACACTTATTTTACTCATCATAAAATCAGTACTCCAATAAAATCTATTCGCATAAAATTCACTTCTACTTACCATGCCTAATTTCATTCAAAAACAAATACATTTATATTTTAATGCAAGTTTTAAATAATTTTTGGAAGGGTGACACTCATTTTTTCTAAGCAAAAATGTTATTTTGATAAGAAATCAAAGAAAAAAAGTATTATATACAATTTAGGTTGGAAAAAATGCAATTTTAAGCAAGATTGTTTTAGCCAATTCTATTCCAAGACATGATCATAAACATCCACAAAATTATGCATATTGTTTTAAAAAATAAAAATGCATAATTCAATTTGAGATTATTAAATGTAATTAGAACTATACTTTTAATATGAATTAATTTTATAATACAAATATAATCATATAATATATTCATATTTACAAGTATCAGCATTGCCATTCTTCTGTACAATTGATTTACTGGTAGAATTGATTTTATTCTGTTGATACCAGCATCAAATTCAATTAAGTTGCACTAAACATTTGTGTTCTAGGTATAAAATTCTCACAGAATAACTTTGAAAAAAAGATTACATGATATGAGTTTATATCTATTATTTGATTTATGTTATGGAAAGATTTTAAGGCTTTAATGCATTTTATAATCTGTAATTTCCTTTATTTCATGATATGCGTATTAATCAAATCCTAATTTTTTTTGTAATTTCTGATTTATGAAACAAGAACTCTGTCAACACACAAAAGCTCAAAATTAAATCAACAGCATAATTATACAAAGCTAATAACTTTGTTTACAATCTTGATATTAAAAGATAGCAAAGTAAGCATTTAATTCACAAATTTAAATGGATTATATGAATTATCATTGAATTTTTAGCTTTAGAAGAAATTTGTGTAATACTTTGCTTTTGTCTGTATATTTGCATTTAAATTATATATTACTTCTCTCCCATCCAAAACCATAATTTGGAAATCTTGACTTTGCTATTCAAATAGCAGAATAATCTCGTCAAAGCTGCACATTATTCAGTGATTTTAATAATAAAGCATTTGCTAGTTTTATGAAAGGAGCATTTATCTTACAAAAACTTAATGATAGAAGCATATCAAAGCAAAATATAACAAAAATTTAAAATATAAATATACTTATGGACAAAACTACTTCAAAACAAAAACACTTCATGATTTTTTTAAGATAAAAGTTATGCAATTATTATAGTTGCAAAAAAATGTTAAATATTCATATGTATTTCCTTTATGTTTATATATCTGTGCATGTACGCAGATATTTGCTTTTTCAGGGTTTAGATTTCCGCATTTGAAATGTAGATGGAAAATATTTTTAAGAATCTATTTCCCTAATTATTTGAGAACTTTGACCTAAGGGGAGTGGGTGTGTGTAATTTACAAATAATAATTCTTAAATTATAATAATTACACAAAATTTTAATTTAGAATGTTGTGTAAAGCATTTATATAATATTTATAATTTTTGAAAGAAACTAACAAGATAATTTATATAAATAAAGATATGATCAAAATTATCAATATATATTATATGTAGGATGTAACAAAAATGTCATTTGTGATATTAAATGTTACTTGTTCCCCTTTAGCATCTTTGGCACAATTTATAAAAAAGAAAATTTTTTGGAAATTTAAATTATGAAAATATTTTTCTTAAAAATAAAGAATCGGACACAATATCATAAATATAAAAAGATAAAAATTTATTATATTAAAAGCAGTTTGTAAAATTGGCAACATAACAATGGTTAAATGGACGTTTTTTTGATTATGAATACTGATATATACTCAATGGCACATTTCTTTATGTATCAATACTTTGGATTTCATCAAAATCCTCTTCTCGTTTTGTTTGAGAATCTTGCCCTCCTTTATGAGTTTCTTCTGAGAAGTCATCAGATTTTACATTATCTTTAGTAATGACATTTAATTCTTCAATAGTCATTTGATCTTTGTCAGGAGGACACTCTAAGCATCTGTAAAAAATAAATAAAAAAATGAATACTAAACAAAAAGACAAAAATTGGAATGATATTTAATTATATTGTGTAAAAAAAATTTTTTCCCAAAGTATACCTAACTTTACTGGATTAATTCTCAAATAAAATTTTTACTAACTGTACATGTATATTTGGTAAACAGTACTCAAATTTAAATAATGCAAGTAGAAAATAATTATTAATAAAATTGCAGTCTAGTAAATAAATGAAAATGAAAAAATGGCAGAAAAAATTTATTTTGAATATCATTTTTAATACTGAAATAATCTCATATAATGATAAAGCTATGAAAATATTTGAGGAAAAATTTTGAAGACAGCTTTAAATGTTTATGCACAATACCAAATAGTCAACTTTATTGCCAGTTTATAAGTAAGGAATTTGTGCATTGATATATAAGGTTTTCCATATAACTGTTTCAAATACTTAAACAGCTGTTATTATGTGTAACCCATTTCTAAACAGAATCTAAATCATCAAGGTCATATAGCAGTCAGCTCAAAAGATCTCAAGAATGCAAGAAGAGTATCCAGGTGGTATAGACCAGGATTGGAGAAACTTTTAAATTGGAAAGTATTAAATAATCCAATAAGGTTACACAGTTTAACAAGAATACATTCTATAACCTTTATTTTTAGACTTAAATATGTAACATATTATTTTTAAAAACTTATATTATTACATACACTAACTTTGAAACGTTTTAATATTTATTACTTTTAGATTGTGAATGTAAAAAACAATAATACTAATATATAACATAATTACATATTACCATAACATGAGCATAAAGTAATTGTTAAATTTATATGATAAAGAAAATCTTCTAACATAGTTCCTTATCCTACTGCTAAATTTGTAAAAATATTGATGAAAAAGAAAACATTTCAATAGCAATATTTAGATTCATGCTAAAGGATGAATGGATTTATAGCCAGAAATACATTAAGAAGCATATGACCTAAAACAAGATGTTCTTCATCCCAGGTATAATTATTTCAAATATAATGTTTTTAATAATGCTCAAAGAATTTTTTTCTATTCCATCTTCAAGGCTTTATCGATTATTTACTCCAAGTATATATGCAATTTGGAAACAGAACTTCTAGTATTTTCCCATGACATTTTTTGCTTATCAATACTTACTAAAAAATATACATTAATTCTTGTCTATCTTGAAAATGCTTTTCTACATTCTTCTGACAAAACTTTTCTTAATTTATTGCCTTAGTGGATTATTTCTTTCCCTGCTTGTACATTTCAAATTTTGGACATCAAATTCCAAGATCTAGAAACATGACTTGTTTAAGGAGTTGAAAATTAAATGTGTGCTGCCCATCCAGTATAGTGGTTAATGATGCTGACTGTTGTGCCGTAGGGCCAGGGTTTGAATCCCAGAGAAAGCATGGATGTTTATAAATGTATAATGCCCTTTTTTGGCATGTGGGTAATCTAAAAAACCATTTAGTGTCAAGTCCTCATATGAGGTTGGTGGAAAGGGAAGAGAGGTGGGAAGCTCCTGACCACCTCCAGGGTGTTCTCTCAAAATCAGGGTAGAATCAAACCCAATCATACTGTGATTTGTATGGTGTTCAAAGTTCTGGCTAACAACAGGCATAAAAACTAGCCCCTTCACATGATGAATTTTGGGGGTCTCAATCTGACATTGCT
This sequence comes from Trichonephila inaurata madagascariensis, assembly GCA_019973955.1. Taxonomy (NCBI): domain Eukaryota; kingdom Metazoa; phylum Arthropoda; class Arachnida; order Araneae; family Nephilidae; genus Trichonephila; species Trichonephila inaurata. Next base: position 60,544 of record BMAV01004825.1, read on the forward strand.
TGATCAGATGGTATTAGCAATAACAAATTAAATGTTTCTTAATTTTTATTTTATTCTTTGTTATTTATACTTTATATAAAACCCTTAATTCTTTATTATATTTACAATTTCCATTAGTACCATTTACCTTGTCCTTTCCCTATTATTTCCACACTCTTGAATAATGTTTCAATTTTTATACAAAAAAGCTGGTTAAATATATCTCTAAGTAAAATATATTTTTAGATATATTTCTTTCAATACAATCCTGTTAACTATAATATTTAAAGAAAGTGATTTTAAAAATTGTAAGTGATTGTGTATGTCTTTTAAATACTTCATCTAAGCTTAATGAAAGAGCTAAACTTTGCCCTTCTATGTGATTTACAATTTTTCAACTAATGCAATTCCATTAGTCAAACCTGTATCAAAACTGCTTCAAGAAAATTTATATAAAATACTTAAGTATTTCATAAGCAAAATCTAGTATCTAAATATTTTTTAAGTACAATTAACAATTCTAGAAGAGGTTAAAATTATTTGAAGAGGATATTTGAAATTCAGATGATAAAAAAAATCTATGGTCTACCAATATTTTTTTAAGTTGAACAAATAACCAAAAATTAATTCATTTCTGGATTTGTTTTAGACAAATAATTTTTTCATTTAAGCTTTATATGTTGATTTGTAATAGAAAGTCAATGCAAGTATGTGCTATAATTTAACATAATCAGACATGTGAAACTGAACAGTTTCTATTGATATATTTAATTTTTTAAAAATACCAACAAATGATTTAGAATCTTTACCTGCTTTCATTAATGCCATAATTTACACAGGTTGATCCCACACATTCACAGCAGCCATCGTGGAACCAACGGTAACTTGAAGCTCCCATTGAACAGCATGCGTCTTTACATTTGTTCCAAGGCATGCACTGTGACATGTAAGCAACAGTACAATTGACAGATACCGGCTCTAACTGACCTTGATTGCTTCCATTGGTTTCAGTAGCTTTTGCTAAATATTTTTTTAAAAAGAATATATTAAATTTTAAAAAAAATTTTTGAAAAAACTTTAACAATTATTTAAAAAATTCACTATATAATCAATCAATATGAATATAATATAAAATCAACAACTGTATTTATTTGAATCTAATCTACATTTCATCCCCAATTGTTAATGCTACTGGAAATTAGGTGAAGTTTAGAATTGAGAATGGAAAAATTCCTATGATGGGAAAAATTGAACATGATACTCTGAAGTTTACAGCAATTACAGATTCATGTGTATGCATTTAAAATTTTTTTATTAGTAAAATAAATAAATTATTCACTTCTTATTAGTACAAAATTTTAAAAAGGAATTAAAATGAGTAACTATCGGATATCAATAAACCATTTTACACTACTTTTTTATTTTTTCAAAAAAATGTGTTGAGAATTTGGGGTGCACATCAGAATCCATGGGAGTTTAGATTCAAATAAATATAGTAATATTAAATTATCAAATAACAAGAATAAATTCTATTATAGCATAAACAAAATAAAATAACAAATGGTAATAATAAAAAACATACCAGTGACAAATTTGACATCTTTATCAAGCGATATAAATGATACTTCAACAGGAAAAGTATATGATGTCCATCTCAACAATGAATCTTTTTCTTCAGTGAGAACACTAAACAAATCAGGAAATGGTTCTGATAAATCTTCAACATGAGATTTCATACTCAAATAATTTTCTGTTTCATTTGTCTTTGGACACATCTCTAAAAAATAATTTTTATTTTTAGCCATTTTATTACAAATATGCTTATGTATAACTTCTAAACATATTCAACAAATAAAATTCATTTCAGAATATATTTTTTGAATAATGCATACAGTGTATTATTCAGCATTGATGATTTAGATTTTTTTTTGAGAAAGTTCACAAATGAAGAAAACTTGTAAAATATCTTATATCTGCTAAAAATTGAATCTATACCTTTTTCCTGTAAGAAATTACACAAAATTTATCAATTTAAAATTAAAATCATATACTGGGTCCACCAAAGAGGAATATTTTCAATTAGAAAAGATATAATCAGTTCAACGAAAATCTGTAACTAAAGCAAAAATTACTGAGAATTACTTCAGAAACTGTATATTTAATTTAACATGAATAATGAAAACAATTTATAAGCATATAGTTCAAATTATTTTTTTTTTACATATTTAAGGTTTTAATGGAAGCTGTAAATGTATTGCATTTGAAATAAAAACAAAGAACATACAACCATAATGCCACATGATACAATTTATTTTATTAAATATATCAACATTAAATTTTAGTTAATGTATTTTAAAAGCAACAATTTTAATTAAAATCACACACACACACAAGAATATCTTTTTAAGAAAATAATTTACAATTAACAGCTATAAATAATAAGATATTTGTAAAGTTCATTCCAGATGTAAAAAGGAGAAAATACATAATTTTTTTTCCCATTAGGGCTGCGGATTGGTATTTACCATTGCAGATCTAGTACATTCCCTGAGAACTGGTTTAACCTTTTAGTGCGGCACCATATGGGTGGAAAACCAATTGCTGCAATGTAATTTTGAGGTCAGTTTTCTCCCCCAGAGAGAGGCACCTGAGTTCTGGAATGGTACAAGGAATTTAATTTTGCCGAGAGCACCGAAGTCGAACAGGCACTCTAAGGATCTTTAGCATGCCACATAATCATATGACATAGATGCTGTTGATCTTCTGCATCATTAAAATCCAACAACATGAGCCGGGGTCAAAAACCTGCAACTTATTCCTACAAGGCCAGTGACAAGCAAACTATGCCACCCAGCCGTCAAAAATACATAAGTTGAAGAAAATAAAGTATAACATCTTTAAAGGGAATCTATAAAAATTATATCAACAAAAATTTATCACATTTATAAAATATGAAAAAAAATTTCAATCTTCCTACATTAAATGAACATGACACCCAAGTACAAAAAGATGCATAAGACAATAGATTTAAAATCCAAAAGACACAAGCCATTTAACAAGATCTCTCTAGAATTAATTCTGATATTTTTCCGTTTATGGTTTCCATGTGTTTGGAACAGCAAGACCACTGAAATCTAAATATTGTTCCATTCTGAGGTTAATTTGAATCTGAGTAATTTTAGATACATCAGAAAAAAGTTAGGGGACCATATACAAACAATTTTAACAAATTTAATTAAACATATACCTCCGGTCGAATTTACAAAATAGTATTCAACCCTTCAATCTCTCAATCCTCTCCCCAATTCTTACTGTCACAATTTCAAATATTTCCCTAATTATAGGAGGAAACTTGATGAAATTTTACATTTAGGGATTTGTATGAAAAGAGGAATCCAAGAAAAATTGGTAGGCTGCAAATTATCTTGTTTCATATCTATATTTAATTATTCATATTTTCACATTACTTTTTAAAAATAATTTTTAGAATATGAAAATGTCCTAGTGCAAGCCTCCTTATGTGCACCCTCAATAATGTAAAATCTGCTACAGCTTTGCCACTTCACTAATGTTCTTTATGTGTTTTCATTGCATAAGTTATTAAATGTCCCCCCCCTTTTTTTTCCCCCCAACAATTGTATACAAATCCATTGATTATTGTAGCTTTTTACACTTGAAAATTCATTAAAAACATGTAAATGCTACTGTATCATAAAACTGAGAGTGCCAATAAGCAGAAAATACCATAAAAAGATTTCATATAATACAAATATGACCTTGGAAAAACTATTATAAATGTGAAGACAATTCATCTGAAAGCAAACATCTAGAAATTTATGCTTAAAATTATTACAAAGGTTTAGAACAGAAGAAAAAGAAAATCACATACACACCTACACAAGAGCAACATTCTGAATACAGAAAATCCAAGCAATAGAAACAATCTTTACTGCAAGAGATGTTTTTAGCATCACATTTACAAGACTGGGTCAACATGCATTTACTGACAATAGATGCACATACAGCTTCATTACAGCCACCACCAAATGCTACAAAAGGATACATGGACAATGTAAAAAAGAAAAAGATAATGCAAGACAAAGAAACACCAACCTGGAAAGAAAAACAAGAGTATAAAAACATTACAATTCAAGACACACACACACACAGCTCATTGTTAAACTTTATTAAAATCTAAAAATATTAATGTAAAATTTAATATTAAAATATATAATAAATATTAATATTAAAATTTTAACTATTACAAGTTTAATTTCTTTTTGTGCTATTTTATTAATGTACATATTTTGGATATTGTTACATCTTTAACAAAGTATATTAAATATATCTTAGTATTTCCAGGACAAATTAAATATTGGCAGCTATTAGGTATCTCAAATTTTCTAATGATTTTGTAACAAAAATCACATTTATGAGAATTAAAAATGTAATTAGTGAACTACATTTAAATAATTTTTTTTCCCAAACGGGCTGCATTTTGGCAGTCAAGCCTTTGCAGATATGATGTCCCCCAAGTGTGAGAGCTATTTCATTGGTGGTACCATCTATATAGCACAAGCTCCCAATACTAAATTTTTGATGCTTGCATTTATTCAATTCAAGCTCTCGTTGGATGCTAAATACTGTTCTGATATAATTTTTCTGAAAGTATCAGAGAGAGCCAAATTGATACTTAAGGGATCTTTCACATGCCATATAATCTATGACATACATACCTAGGAATTTTGCATCAAAAAAATCAACCGACTCCAGCTGGGATAACACCCTGTTATGTTAGGCTAGCAAGGCAAGCACATTACCTGTAAGCCACCGAGCTGATTTCAAATAAAGATGAACACTTCCAAATTAAATGGCATATATTAACATGAGTAGCATTTAAAACTAAAACATTCTACTTCCAATCAATGATTGTTCACAAAAGATTGATAACATAGGTATTATGTAGTTAATATAAAAAGAACAAATTTAAAATGAATTTTCATCGATTTTACCAATTTAAATCTAAGTACATAAATAATACAGTTGAAATAAATTATAAATGTAGGTTTCCATTAAAAAATAAAAATTTAACTTGTCAATGTTTTAAAATTTTATCGCTTTACAATAATACTTCTTACACATTGACAATCATACTTCTTCATCAGAACTTGTGAAAATGTTGGAAAAAGAATAATTAAAATAATGTCAGAAGTTTATCATGATAATACAACAATGATTGCAAACGATAGAATAATAATGACTTTAAATAATATTAATTCTAAAGAACCAGACACTACAATCTTACAGTTTAACTATTTTCTTTTTAGGATATGCCACATAAGATTCATTCTTTTGTCTGGAGTAAGTGATTGTTTATTAACATTGCACTCTTAAAGTAACACAGAGGTTATTGGTGATGGACTTCATAATTCTAACCTGTGGTTAAGTAATGAGGATGACTTCTGAGCAGGCAGCCTACTACAGGACTTTTCCAGGGTATGATGAGCTACTTCTAATGTTTTTAAGGTGTTGCAGTCCACTCAGTGGTGTAAGTGTGACCATTCTGTATTAAAATTGTATGTTTTTTCTTCCTACCACTTGTTTCTGACACTGTACCCCACTTTTAAAATATGACATATTACTATTTTTACTACACAAACAACACAATATTGTCAAGTTGAGTGCTTGAACAACTATGAGTGACCGTTAGACTGTGGATGTATTCAATGCATTGAGGAGAGAACACACATGAACCTACAAATTTGTGAAACCGACATATGTACTTAATCTAATCACTGCCAAGTTCTGCATCATAATGGGACATGATATCAACACAAAAACCCGATCCATGAAAGCGTGCTGAGTGGGACGATGTCTTAATAGCCAATCTTGTGCTATCACAGGAAGAGCTGATCAACGTTTATTCTCCCCTTCAGTCAGCATGAGGGGAAAAAACTAACTTCTAAACTGGCATTCTCTAATAGTTTTTTCCCTTTATAGTGGTAATGAATGTGTTAAGCACATCATCGTACGCTTCCATTGAAGGTACATGTGTCACCTACACATTTATCGAAACATTTGCTTAAGTAAACACAGCTGCATGGATTGTGAAAAGCAGATTCTCCCAATAAATATGCTTCTCTTAGTATGCACTTCTGAGATCTTGGTAAAGGCAGTCACCCCAAACAGTATTGGCGGTCCACCAGGTGATCATGATTGACTTAATGCCCATTCCAGACCAAAATGATACAGCCTACATTAAATGGAACATTTCCAATGGTAGCCATTTACCGCCACATATTCAAAACAAATCAATCTTATCAGTAATGTCGCTTCTTCAATCTGTCAAAAATGGATGAAAAATCAATGAAAATTTGGTATTTACCCAGAACAGAAAAAGAATCTGTCAGATTTTTCGAACCAATCCATGAGCATTATACTAGAAACCATTAAAGAAAATATCAAAAACAGAAGTATATACTGTTATAATGCACACTGTAATAATACGTATAATATACTCAGGAAGTATATAATGTGTATTGCTGCCAATAAAGTCAGCTCGACAAGATTTGCTTCAGCAAAATGGAAAAGTATCCAAATTTGCTACTTTAATTACCTATTTATATATTTAAATGCAAACAATAAAATTGGTAAACAAAATCTAATTATGATATGAAAAAGTTTTCTGGAATATGAATGCTAAAGTAGCAAATAACACTCGACAAAAATTCATCAAAACTGTTTTTTACAATATTTCTATAATGCTTCAGGTACTTAAGCATTAGCATCACCGTAGCCAAATTGGCGCCAGGGGAATCGCACTAATTTTGACCATAATCTGACTGATTGGTTTTTTTTCTCTAATAAAACATGTTAGAATTTTTTTTATTTTGATACAGTAAGATTTACTTGGCACGAATTTTGCTGCGGTGATGCTGATTTGTAAGTACCATGCTTCATAACTGGTATCCTCACTTTCTATTTTTTTTAACAACTTGTTCACTAAACTCAACAAAAATTTAAGATGTGAAAAACCAGATGAATCCTACTTGTTCGGTTAAAGTGTAGAATAGGGTAGACCCTTGGTAATGTCAATTTCTTTTGGGTCGCCAAGCTACTTCATTTAGCGGTAGGTATCCAGAATGAATTCGTTATCTCACCATATCTAGATAAAAATCGCCAAATCCAAAGCCCCCTTCCCTATACTACACTTGAGCCCAAGTAATATATACCATCTAAATCGGAAAAACCAGAAATTTAAGATGAGTTTAAAACCAAACATTAATTAAAATTAGGATAGTTACGCACATAACAGAACTCCTAATACAAGTGTTAGTCACTAAAACTAAATTTAAAAAATCTTGAAATTACTGAATAATGTCACAAAAAATGAATTTTCTAATTTTCACACACAGAAGAAAAATTAATGTAAGTTTACAAATTATGGTTAACACACTGTAAAAGATAATCAGACATTAGCTATTTTAGTATGTAGTTTAGACTGCATAATTTCATTGCACAATTTTTTTCTAGAAATGACTCAAATTAGGAATTAAAATTTTCATATTAATAATGTCTTTATTGTAGTCTCATATCGAAACTATACAATTCCTACGATAAGTCTTATTAAATAGTTTATTAAAACATGGTAAGCTCGACACATTATACCAAGATTATTGCACAGCAAGATACATCTTAAAAAGAACAAAAAAAAACACTTACATAATTTCGAAAAGAAAAATCCATGTTGAATTTAAATGGAATGTTGCGATAACACAGAAAATTCGCATGACGTTAAATAAAGAGCACTTTTTGAGTTCCTCACACCTCGGGCATTCCTCTTCGGCACGGTCAAAGGAAAAGATATTGCTTGTCATTGGTGGATGTGCAATGACGTCATTATTCTGGGTTGCCTGGTTTGGCGTTATAGCATTTTTCTATGCCCTAGTGATTCATTGAAACATAAAAGTTTTGTCCCCATTTGGGGAATTGTTTTTCAGGCAGTCTTTTCTTCTGTGTCTTGAGTATAATAGTTAAATTCCCTTGCGTATGAAATTTTCACTGTAAAAAGAACTATTTGTTCTTTTTTTTTCATTCACGTAAATCAAAATATTTTTAATGGATTTAATTTTGTAGAAGAAATATATATTTGAGCTTAGTAAATGAGAAACTTATTACAAATAAAAAAATATTGTAATATAAGCTTTTAATAATCCATTTACTGTGATTAATAATACTTTGAAAATGAATTACATGTTTCGAGTTTTATCCTTATGTAAGAAAAAAAGAAGTCAATAATAAATAAAGAAAATTTATGTTTTTTTTTATAATATATATTTATTGGTAATATTAATGTACATTTTAAAGGTAAATGAATTCGTTCTTATATCAGATTGAATTTGTACAGGCAAGTGATATTTTAAATTATTAGCTTAATTTCATTTTTGTAATTAGTAATTTGTTTTTTATGTATGTGTGAAAGACACATTTATTCATATTTTTTAAAAAATTCGTCTAATACTCTATTTCCTTTTAAATTTTAGAATTAAATTTACTGCAAAAGTTTAGCTATTATAAACTTAACTATATAAATAAACTCATACTTAAATTTTTATTTTCTATCTTTAGTAAAATACTATAAATAGATTCGTGGCTATTGTATAAGAAACACCTCACTGTTCTAACTTCCACATCACATCCATATTATTCGTTCAAGTTTTCATCGACACATTTATCACATTTATTCACATACCTTTCTACAATGTTTACAAGCAATTATTTTTTAGAGGTTTTCTCTCCCAACATGCTCTCACACATATAACCTTCATTCAGGTTTAAATCAAAAGTCCTTGTGAAATAGAGTACCACTTGAATCCCTTCATCAGTGGTTTGTTATAGAGAATAGTTTGTTTTTTATAACAGGCAAGTTTGATGAAGATAGAGTCATTAATGGAATTGACTATCTTTTAAGAAATATTTACTGATCGGTGTTGTGTCACTGAAGCAATATAAATTTTCTCCTTCCTAAAGTATGTTTCCTCTCCTGTAAAGCTACTGTTCGAAAATTAATACGAAAATATGACATAAAATTATACGTTTTCGAGCAAAAATAAAAATTAGCCATTGAATTATAATTTCCAAAAACTTATTTAGATTTTGCATACTATCTTACAAGAATTTTCACACTCAATTATTCACTTTATTGCAGCGACAATTAGAGATAATCACATAACATAATACGTAGCAGAAAACATTTAACAGAATCATTTAGAAAAATTTCTTTTTCCAACATTTCCATTCTTAGAAAATATATATATATATAGTAGTCCCAAATTTATTTTAAAATATCCTGGAGTGGGCTTAATTTTCAAGAAATATATATCTTCATATTCACATGTGTGTTTGGTGGTATTTTTTTTAAAAAATGTATTTGTACTTTCTTTCCATTTTATTTCATTATTATTATACACAATAAAGGCTAGGCATAAAGTACTGTAAATTTTCGAAACACCACTAATACTATATAATGAAAATGTAAGAATTTTTTAAAAATTATTATTTGTCAGTTAACCCAACAAAAAACTTCTATACGTCTGAAATAAAAATAACCGTAACAATTATAGAAGCAATTAATTGGTCGAATCACTCACCAAATATAGTTTAAAGGTTAAATAAAAGTGGTTGAGGAGGTGTTTTCATACTTGGGGATTGTTATGTATATCATCAATGGTGTAGCTTTTGAGCAGTGCGTTATTACCTGTTGCAATTGCTTTCACTAACCAAATTTCGGTGGACTAGGTCTTTCTTAAAAATAGTTTAATGAATTCATGATTCACAAATACCAATAAAAATATCAAATTATTTGTTCTCTACAATAATTTACACCCCCACGCCAGAACACCTTCCCCTTCAATGCTGAAGCATGGATGTGAGGAGTTTTTTGTTCACATAAATTCCTGGGGTTAAACTCCTTATTTTTCATTTACAAGCTATTATAGTCTATCGAAAACCAAAAATTTTGTTGAATTATCTGCCATACCAATCAATTAGCTATCAATTTTGAATTTTCTGAAACTTAATACCAATAATCAAGTTGGATCAGTAAAACATGGAGGTGGAAGTGTTCTTGTGTGGGGGTGTAAATCGACCACAGAATGAAGTAATTTAGTAAGTTTTGTTGATATTGTGAATAATGAGCTCTGTTCAAATATTTTAAAGAGAAATTTTAAATTATACGCCCAAAATTTGGATATTGGAAACGACTTTATTTTTAACAGATAATGACGCCAAGCGCACTGCCTCTAACAATGTACGCCACTGGTGCCTCTAACTGTCCCCAAATTGTGAAAATACCTCTTCAATCACTTCATTTAGCCCAGTAAAACATATTTGGTGAAATTTTGACGTAAAAAAGAAGAAAACATGACAAATAAACACAGAATGTGAAGTAAAAATAATAATCACAGAAGAATGGAGTAAATTGATGCAGAAATTACAAAAAACTGATTAAATCTATACAAAGTCCCTTAAAAGTTGTTGTGGATACTAAAAGATATCCTACTAAATACTAAATTAAGAAAGAAATACAATAATTTAAGCTAAGTTTAGATTTTTGTTAAGTGTACGAACACTTTTGTGGCGTAATTTTTAGTAGCTTTTTGATTATTAATTTTTTTAAAAAGTAGTTATACTGTTTTTGTTTTTTTTTTTAAATTAATTATGTCATTCCATTAAGAACAAGTTGCAGATATCATGAAAAAATTACAATTAAAATATATTAATTTTTATTAGTCGAAAACATTAAATTTTATAAGAAATTGCAAGTGTACGAACACCCTTTGTGGGTCTTATTATATATATCAAAGTAAGCTTCTTGTTTCCCTGGTTTCGTTCTGCCAAAATAATTTGTTTTCGGTTCAGATCTGAATGAATAATTTTATTTTACGTATATTCTTATTTGTACTACAAAATGTAATTTATCGTAAAACAAAAAATGTAATTTATCAAAATTCTGAAGACTTTTTATTTTTTCTTAAAAGTCATCAACAAGTTCATTCAACTGAATTAAATTTGATTTCTACAAGTAGTTACATTAAGAACTGAAATAGAAAATACTAGTGAACACAGCGGCGTAGCTACCGATGGGCTAAGCGGTGCCGTGAACCAGGGCCTTCAACCAAGCGGGCCCTCACCTGACCACACCAAGCAAGTCGAACTTTGCGATAATTTCCTCCCACATTTAATATATAAATATAAAAGGTTACAATATAACTGTAATCAGGCCAACTTAGTTAAAATAATTTTGAACTTGTTGAGAATTTCTGCAATTCCTTTCCTTTGTATGGTGTTATGAATCCTTTACTTATTGAAAGTTTATATTATTTTTTCAATTGTTTCATTTTTCTAACTATTATTTTGAAAATAAACTTCCATGTGTGAAAAATCTTACCATACATCTTAAACCTACACAGAAGCTTTCATTCCTTCTGAAATATTTTTATTTTAATAACAATATATGTTTCATAATAAGCTATTTTCTCCTGTTTCGGTATTTCCCTGCAATCTATTCGCTGTGTCCCCCTCCTGTTTTTCCCAGAAGTGTTTTTTTTAAACTCTTATAATAATATCTTTTATTTCTTACGCATATTTTTATATCATGTCCTGCCCGTCACTTGTCGAATGAACCTTTGGTATTCACTCGGTTACACTGATTGAATCAATAATAAATTAGAAGCGAGTGCCCCGGCTTGTATAAAACAAAAGGGGAAAGTTTTGCTTCACACACAAAAGAGAGATATATGCTGTCGTGGGCCTTTTTTGCAGCGCACACCACAATAGCAGATGGCAGAATTTTTTCCTACTTACTTGATTACCATCGCTATATTTTTGTAAACCCTTCACACACAATATCTTCTAAATTATAGCCTATGTGTTACCTTGATATATCAGCTTATATTATTGCACAGTTTCATTAGAATCCATTCAGTTGCTTTTGCGTGAAAGAGTAACAACATACATTGCCATTAACATACAAACTCGCATTTGTAATATTTATAGTACGAATATTTATTCTAACAAATTACCACTACCAGTTAGGTCATTATTTTAATAAGAAATCATTTAAAATAAATAAAATAATTATTAATTACCATGTTTTTATTAACTCGCTTTCTTTGTTCATCCGGGTAATAATTGATTTGAAACTATCTTCCGATGAGCCGCAAGAGACTTGAAATTTGGACCACATCTCAGAAGTGGATGACAATGCATGAAATGCAGAAAAAGTTGTTCTAGTCGTGAACCGAGACTTCAAAGAGGCTTTGTATGTCTGTCCGGGTGGAATTTTGTAATTGATTTTAAACTAATTTCCCGATCAGCTAGAAATCTGTGGACCATAGCTCAAAAGTGGATAACAAAGCATAAAAATGTGAAAAAAGAAGAAAAAAAGAAAAAAAGAAAAAAAAAAAAAACGAAAACGAAAAGGAGATGAAGAAAACGAAAAAGACGAAAACAAAAATTATGCTTTTTGGTCTTTTAGTCCGTTATAAAATCATGGGACATTATATATATATATAAAAAATTTTAGATAATATACTTGTTTGTAATTAACTTACGTTGCAGCACTGGACATGTAAAAAATTGCATACATTGACAAAAGTAAACCCTTGTCAGCCAGAGAGATTATGTGATAAAAATCTTCTGATTAAATCCCTTTTGAAAGGTTTTGACATAGATTCAGTGGCGAAACGTACAATTGCATTGTAGCCCAAAGCGTTAATGACGCCAAGTTCGTATTGCTTGAGTCCTGTGCTGACTTTGTTGGGGGCTTCTCCCTAATATCATTTAGGCAGTGGATACTCTACTGTTCAGATTCCTTTCTTCCAATCAACTACTTGTCTTACCATCCCTTTACTTAAATTAATACATCGATAGAATTAAATATTGTTAAATTACAGCTTTAATTTCTTCAAACGTGTTCTTGCACTAGCAATTTTCTATAAGATTCAATGTTTTTAGCAAATAAAAATTAATATATCGGAACTGCAATTTTTGCATAATATCTTTGCTATAATTTGTTCTTATTGGGATAACATAATCAAGTTTTTAAAACCTAGCATAATTGTTATTTGAAAAAATTAATAATCAAAAAACTGCTGAAAAGTTAGGCCACCGAAGTCTTCGTATACTTAAAAAAATCTCAATATGGTTTCAAATATTGTACTTTTCCCCTTTAAGTATAATAATGGTAAAATATCTTTTTAGTGTCCACAAATAACTTTTTATAGACTTCTTAGTACAGGTTTCATAATTTTTTTTGTAATTTCTGCATCGATATTTATATTCTTCTATGATTAATGTTTTTAGTTTACAATTTATTTTATGAATCATGTCTTCTACTCTATCTTCAACTTCCGAAATGAGACATTACGCAACCTGCCTTATTGTTTCCCAGTATTAAAAAATTGTGGTTCATTTGTTTATTGTAAATTTTGATTTTTCTTTTCTGAATCATCAATCGTGAATCCTTTTTCTGAATCATCATGATTAAGTCAATATAAAAATGTATTTTTAGATTTTTTTTCTTTTTTTATAGATTAAGAGATAAGTTAAATTACATGTTTTTATAAGTATATTCTTATTAGAAAAAGTGTTATTGCTCATTGATTCATAAATTGTTACTCGCTCTAAAATATATCTAATAATTTCTTGCCGTATGTATGTAGTGTAGTTATAATGAGTGTACCCTACAAAAATTGTTGAAAACTCTTTATTAACTTTATTTTTGCGATTTGACGTTAATATTTTGTTTTACTTTCATGCATTTTATCCAAATAGTCATCATGAGCAAAGTGAAATCATGAATGCCTACTAATATGCGAGTGATTATTTATTTATTCTTTTTTTATTATTTATCCTAATATTGGAGCATTATAAAAAAAAATAATCATACAATCAGAAAAAAAACAAATATTTTTTTACTCTTCTATTTTAAACAATTAAATCTATGATTTCAATTCTGTCTTTCTTCTATAAATTAACCTTTTTAATAGTAACTGTTCCAAGTTCCGTTATTTTATTTTAGATGCATACATAAATAGTGTTTTTACTATTTAGTTACTAAGCACTTATTTTTTGTAAATGAAATTTTTAAAAAAATGTAAAATTATAAACGCATAGCAAATATGTATATTTAATTATAAAATGAAATAAATTTAAACAAGCACTCGATAATTCAACGGAAATTTTTTTCTTGGACCTCAAAAGAAATCTAAAACGGGAGAATTTTATTATTATTACATATATATATATATATATATATATATATATATATATACAGTCGGACCAGTAGCGCACACAAGAATTTTTCAAGGGGAGGGCCAGGGTCGAAAGTCCACCCTTCTGGTATCATGCTCCAATATGCTGCCCAACATATTCTTTTGATTTTGTCGTTTTTCGGGAACAAAAACAATACAAAATTAATTATTGAATAAAAAATTAGCATTAATCAATAAAATTAATTATTAATAACAAAAACATATTAAAATTTACGTAATATATATACATAGATTTACAACCAATCGGAAAATCATGGGGCCTTCTATGACCCCTTGTGTAAGTGCGTCACTTAGTGACCTCTGTATAGTGAAGTCGCTAAATACCGAAAAGTTCGTTACATGGAAAAATTCGCTATGTAGAGTGTTCATTCTTTTTCCAATATGCTTTATGTAAAACCACATAAAGCAAATTTTAAGTTCCTAAACACCATATATATTTTTAAAAAGTAATTACCTCTTTTGTAAATTAGTATCTATTTATTTTATATATCTACTCCATCGAAAAGAAAAGAAAGAAAAGAGAAAAAAGAATGTTGAGGAATACACTGTATTTTCAAAAGAAAAATCGTTTTATTTTAAAAATTAATGAGCTTTAAGGACATTTTCTTAATTTAAAGCATACAAGTAATTTTAAGCGTACATTATTTTATAACAAGACTTTTTAAACTTACATCACCACATGCGTCCTTAAATTTAATTACGCATAAAACATGTTAATTTTGTTTGAGTTTTTTTTTGTTTTTGTTTGAAAAAGTACTTTGTTTCTACGTTTCATATCTTTGCAATGCACCAAAAATCCCTCCAGGCGCAATTTTCCGTGTCTTTTCTTAAATTTTTCTAGTCATCCATTGCTACGTAGAAATTGGTCTTATCCCAATACCTTCACACAAATGGAAAAAGATTTCTCTTATTACGAAAGGTTCAGAAATTGGAACATTTTATCTTGCATTGTGTGTAGTCCACTTCAAAACTGCCTCGTCGAAATCTTCATAGACACATGTTCTTCTATGTTTTGAACAAGAATTCGATGAATCATAATTTTTGAAGCTTATCTCGATTTCTTATAATAGTTGATAAGCTGTTTGGAGGAATACCAAATTTTAAAGCCATGTCCCTTTTTTTGACGCCTTTACTACTTCCTGAAGAATTAAAAAAAAATTTCATGCTCAAGCACTTATGAGCTATCAGAAACGAAGTTACCAGTACAAGTGATCAACACTACAAATAAACGGAAATTAGTTCAGCGGTCACGGGGACACGATACACCTGATCGAGGGTGAAAAGGATATCGAAGATGTTTCTAGTGAGTAGTAATTTTGGATGAAACTCCCAGAATTCTATTGCTCGGTGAACTAAACACCAAAAGCAGTTCAAGATTTTATGA
Organism: Trichonephila inaurata madagascariensis; assembly: GCA_019973955.1. Classification (NCBI taxonomy): domain Eukaryota; kingdom Metazoa; phylum Arthropoda; class Arachnida; order Araneae; family Nephilidae; genus Trichonephila; species Trichonephila inaurata. The sequence continues at coordinate 76,243 of BMAV01004825.1, forward strand.
GAACCATAAAAATGCAAGCTAAGAGAGAATAACTTAAAATGTCCGGGAACTACTTTGAAAATATGAGAAAAAAAAAAATCCAATCACAAGAAAAAAAGTTTGTTGTATAGAAAATGCACTTCGCTATAGGAGGTTACATATGTGAAGAAAATCGTGAAATGCTCTTGGTTCCAGGAAACGCTATGTGGTGAAAAATTCGCAATAGAGAGGTTCGTTATATGGAGGTTCGACTGTATATATATTTTTTGATAAACAGTAGAAACTTTTCCCCTGTCTTATTACTTAGAACTATAAATCTCTCCTTCTCTTTAACCCTATAACCACTTCCCTTACACATTTTTTTGAAAAATATTGCAAAAACTCATTATATTTTTCGATTTTATTACAGTAAATACAATCAAACGAAACAAAACAAAATATGTAGGTTTTTGGTTGAGTATTTACTTTTTACAGGAGTAAAAAGCATTTAGTTTTATTATTAGTTTACTATCCTGAGTTATTCTGGCAAATGGAAAAAAAGTTAAATATTAGTCTTAATAGGATTGATTTTGAAACAAGGGACAATACAAAGTGATACCTGACATTCTGTAAACTGGTATCTGGTCTCGTTAGTAGTATAAGCAGGTCCAGGGGGAGAACAATAGAAGGGGACGTCACCTGTCAATCAAACTCCCCTGGCGCTGTAACAGAGCCATCCTCCAACAGCAGGGTTTCCTTTCCCTTCCCCCGAGCCACACGCTGTCCAATAGGAGGGTTTCCCCATCCCCTTTCCCTCTCTCAACCTGTTAGATAAGTGAGGGAGGGCCAATCCCCCTTCTCCTCCCCTCATCGCATCACGTAACAAGAGGGTTTTTTTTTGGAGGAGTTGAGGGATACAGCTTCTTCTGATTAGACAAGTAAGCAGTGGGTATACAGCTTCTTGCAGTTTCTGATTGGATGTCGATATGACGTAGATGCCTCCCCTTCTCATCATCGTGTGTAAGATGCACGTGGATGCCTTTATGCGCGTCCAATCTTGTCAGAACAGGGATGACTTGAGTGTGAATCAGGAACGGAGTTACACCTTTAGATATCAGCCCACGCTTCGTAAAATATTTCCAATGGGAAGTCTATGTTTTTTAAAAAAATATTATCGATTGGTCAATAGTTTTCAACGATTCACCTTTTAAATTGTTATTAATTCAAAATTAAATAAAAAAAGGCCTTGTTTAAGTCAACTTAATTAAGTTACAGTTTTTTTTTTTTTTATCCAAAGCAATGAATTACAGCCTTTAAATACGAAAGTGAATTATATATTTTTGCAAATACGTCTTAAATATCAAATTATGAATAATATACCTTTTCAACAATTCTAGAGAAAAACAAATATTTATAATTATGAGAAAATCTGCCATTTATAATCGATACACAAAAGCAGAATCTTATTTGAAATTTAAAATCATTTTATTCTTAAATCTATTAATTTTCTTATTTCTTTTAATGTAATTTCTACAGAAAATCACCGCTCATATTTCTGATCAAAGAGTTTACTACCTAAGTCTGTGTAACAGGATATGCTCACAGCTGGTTTAGTATAAAAACACAGATTATTTCTACATATTTTAATTATTATAAAAGAGATCATTTCCCCACTTTTCATTACTTTTCTCTTATTGTAGCGTTGTAAGTTGTTTTTTCTTTTTAAAAAGCGATTTAAAAAATTATGTTCATATGCGCGAGTTAGTAACTTACAAGAAAAATTCATTTGCTAACTCGCGAACGTAAGTAAGTTGACAAAAAATCGGGAATGAACCACTTATAACGAATTTAGGAATTCTCAACAACCAAAAACAGGGAAACATCACGACTCCTAGAAGATAAGAAACTGAAAAGAGGTGACTGTGAATTAATTCTAAGCAAAACCACTTGACTAAATAGAAAATTGATCAATCAAAAGTTCATAAGAGATATCAACAAATGTATCTTAATGTGAAAAAGTTTAAAATAGAATAACACATTTTTAAAGAAAGTCTAGAAAAAAAGCTAGACACATGTATATACTTCCAATATGCTAATGCTTTGCTAAAATTTCTGCAATTTTTTAAAAAAATTTTACATGGTTTTCTTTTTATTAAATAAAAAAATATTTATTAAAATATTGTTTCTTTTAGAAAAGCACTTTTATTTCCTATATTATATTTGTGTAAAATAATTAGGTATTTATTTCTAAATAAGATGAAAAATTTCAATGAAGACAATGAGTGACTTTTATTTTGTACGGATTATATGTTTAGAAAAAAATTAAACCAACTTCAACAACAATTACAGTTGTTATTATAGTTTACATATTTTGAATATCGATGTAAAAAAGTACAAATAGGATTCGCATACACTCAATGAACAGAAGTTGATTTATGAGTTCTTTGATCTATAGTTTTCTTAAAAAGGTTAATAAGCATTTTGAAAAAAATGTATAAATATCAAAAACTCAGAATATATTTTTTTAAAAAAATGTTTTATTACTATAAAAAGTTGAATATCCCATCAACAATGAAATTTTACAATGTGAAAATGCTGAGAAAGGAATGTTTAAGAAATTCCTCTTGCAAACTTAGCGTTTTAATCAACGCCGGAATGAGATTTATACAAAAATCATAGTCCTTTCTTTAAAAAAAAATAGTAGCATAAGATTTGCTTGTAGATCACAACGAATAAAAAACATGGTTCACTGCATTTGGATAATTTCAGGACGTAAAACAAGAAAAACAGAGGGGGAAAAAACGTTTTTCTTTTAAACAGAATCATTATTATTAAGAAATTGTTTTAATTGTAGAACATTATACACATGTGAATGTAATATATCGAGTACACACCGCATTCCCTCATATGTAATATCAAGAAAATGATGTATCGTTGAATTTTATTTTGTAAATAGAACTGCAAAAATAGAGAGAAATTTACATAAGTTAATATACATATATTGAAACAATCCTATATATCTTTAAAATTCGTAAGGTATAATGATTTTTTTTCATTTGTCGTGTAAATGTAATGCTGCTTTATACTTAATATATTAAAACGAAATATGATAGTTTTCTATACCAATCAGAAAATTTTTTACGAATTCCTTTTCTGTTTAATAATTTTTGTTGAGTCATTAAAAGACACGAAACATTTTTAAAATTTTATGAAGAAAAAATTAGCATACACCTGTTTAAATTTTAATATTCCTAAATTTATAAGAAATTAAAAATCCTTTCTACATTTTGAAGGAAGTCAAAACATGAAAACGTCCGTGTAAAATGAAATTCGAGTGATGATTTACACAAATAATCAATTTTATTTTTGCAAAAACTTAGCTAGTTTTTAAGCACATTAAAAAACTATTTATCTGATCACGTACTTATTCTCCAAAAGTCTATACCTTTTGAAACCAAATTCAAAAAATATTAAAACACTTGAGTATTAAATGGTTGCAATATTTTTATGTTTATTTTAAAGTCAAAAAATGTTGCTCTGATATTAATAATTGTTGAATAAACTACAGTTTTTTCCCATAACATAGAATAATAATTAAATACTGTCCTTCTTTCTATGCATCATGAAAAAATTCTTAAACATTTCTTACACTTAAGAGTTAAAAGTTAAATATATATAATATCGAAATATTAAAAAAGTTTTATTATGTAAATCAATTAAAACTGACAATTTTTTTCCAATAAGTTTTTCGCTTTGAAATTTCATAACATGTGTTCTTGCGCCAGCATACTTTACAGTTATAATTTATATACGGTCAGATTAAGTTTTATCAACTGATATGCTTACCGATATTCTTCTAACCTGTACATAATGCCTCTTGAGAACTGACACATGTAATAATTAGTTGTTACAGAATTTCACACAATGAAGTTTTGATAAAATCTTATTCGTCCCATAGCTCGTCTTAAGTTTTGTTTATATGACTCTGCCCGGTTCTGGGTTATTCAATCAGTTGGCAGTGGCCAACTACTTACCTTTATCCTGTCTTTCTGCATATCGCATAGTCATTTTAATGATTAATAAAAGATTATTGTTACTATTACTTGGTTGTAATCATTTCGAGTATTTGCTAATAACAATTTACCCGTATGAATATAATATCAAATAGCACATACCGTATTTTAATTTGTCGTATGTAAAATATCAAGGAATTGATATATCATTGAATTGAATTTTGAGGATAGAGTACAAAATGAAAGAATTTTACATAAGTTAGTATATATCTAGCTGAAACAATCCTATATATCTCTAAAATTGCAAAATGTAAAATTAAATTTGATATTTCTGTATTTAATGAGTAAAAATTCTGTACGCATCTCTGCTACTAATACAACAAAACGAAATATGATTTTTGTCCCAATAAAAAGTTTACGAATTCCTTTTCTGTTTGTTGAGACAGAAAAAAGTTTCTATTTTAAAAAACTTTATTAAAAAAGAAAAAAATTAATAAAAAATTTTTAAATTGTCAGATTAAATTTTTGATACGTAAGAAAATAAAATCACTTTTATTACTTGAAAGAAGTCAAACATTGCAAACGTTAATTTAAAATAAGATTTGAGTAATGAAAAGCACAATAAATCCATTTTATTTTGCAAAATTTAGCTGGTTTTAAAAACATCTGTGACGTCTCTCGCCGCGTCCTTCTTCTAACAACATAACCTAAGTTCTTGGACGGCCACGATTAATGGCAAACCCTTTCCAAACCCAACAATACCAAGAAGATAAACGGATCAAATATGTAAATGAGATATACTTTAAAAGGATAGAAGCTTTGATGATAAGGCAAAAGTAAGTGTTTAGGAGATAACTTAGTGTGTGAATCATTCGATCACGAGTTAGATGTCTTATAATTCTGAATAAGGATACGTTCATATAAATTAAATTATAAGGAAATCTGAATCTTCGCAGCTAAAGTTACATTATAGGTATATCAATTGATGAAGGAAGGAGACTCTGCAAAAGGTAATATTTTGTATAGGAAGTTGGGATGAATCAGTTAATTTATTATACTAAGATAAAATGATCCAGTCAAAAAGGATCTGACTTGAATATAAGGTTTTTCTAATTGGGTGTTAACTCTCACTTTAAGAAAAGTTGTCACCAGAATTTGGCACAAGTCCCATTCTGTAATAAAGTTGTATTAAGAATCCAATATGTCTCATCATTTAGATAATTCCACACCTCTAGCTTACATGCGGATCCCACAGACATAGTCACTCACAGGAAGGCTATATGGCCGCAATGGCGCCCGAACTACTTTAATTCTGGGTTAGGTAATGCAGGTGGAGGTAACGTCTCTACCCGGAAATGTAATTCTTTCAGGGGTCCGAGAACATTTTAGAGTTCCTAGAGTTAATTGAGAACCAAATACAGTTACTTCTGAAATCCCAAGTAATCTGTCATGTGCTTACTTAAAAAGTCATCTCAGGAAGGGCTCAAGATTGGTACTCGATATTTGGATCGGTAAAGTTAGTGCAAAATACAGCCACGGATTTCGCGCAGCTCAAGGCTGAATTAGCGAAGGCTTTTTCCTGCGGTCAAAAATAAGTAAGAATTATAATCAAAATTTATGCTTCAAGCAGGGAAGAAATCGGGAACCCACTGATTTCGCTAAAATTTCTAAAAATCAAGAAGTTTAGAATTAGAATGTCCCAGGCGGGTTGGTGGATCATTTTTTTAGTTGACTCGAACCACAAATCCGGATTATGGGAAGTGCGCAATCCCGAACACGGTACAATTTTTGGAAGTCTTAGCAAATTCGAAGAGAGGTATTTTTTGCAAATTAAAAAGGGGTTCACAGAATGATAAATAGAAAGACGAGGTCAAAATGCGCATGGGATGCCTAATTTTGATACTAATGGTAGAAACGGGAAAAATTTAAAGGACGAACCAAATAACAGTAGAAAAAATTTTTTTGAGAATACCCCAAAGTAATAGAGGGTTCGAGAGGAATGGGTTTCAAAAAATGATCAGAGATTCAACAAAGGGGTTATCTTTTCGAAATGAGCGAAATGATAATTTTAATAGAGGGGACCGTGAAATGGGGGTTCGAGTGAAAATTTCGTCGAGGGATAGGATGAAAGGGGGGACGATTAAATAGAAAAGGTTAAAGATCAACCCGTATCGACAAAAAAAACCCCCAAGCTTTCCCGATTTTATATCACCCGTAGAACTTCCCCAAGTTCCTTTTTATTAAATAACACTTTTTTTGAAAGCGCAGGGGACACCGGAGCAGAAAATCATTCATACAAGAAGTATTAGAAAATATTTTTTATAAGCAAATTAAAAATCCGAGCCCAGGTAATAAAACACAGGTGCGAAATGCCAAAACATGGGGACGGAATTGAATATTCGCATCAGACAATTGAAAGAAATTGGTCATTTCATGTGTTAAAAATTTAAATACCCATTTATTCGGGAATTTTTTTATAAGTGGGTCAAAATGTAAATTTTGATAAAAACGTTAAAAATTTCCCAAATTCCCAAATAAATAAGGTGGTTAACCATAAAGAGGAAAAGGTGAGATAGATTTATCTAAGACAAAATTGGGGGGTAGAAAAAACAAAAACTCAAAATTTGTTTAGTAGTTTTAAAGGGTTATTTCAGACAAACCAGGTCTTACTCATGTTTTATACCATAAAATTTGACAGGGGAGATAACCCCCCTAGTTTTCCAAGGCCATATAGGTATGACCGGAAAGTTAATTGATTTTCACATAAAAAAAAATGTTACAAGAGGAAACGATTTTTCCAATTCAACCCCCATACGGTCACCTGTTGTGTTATGCAAAAAAAATAATGGGTTACCACCGGATAACCGGGAAGCATATAGATTTGCAGTAGACAAAGAAAATTAAATTCGATCAAAAAGTATCCGCGACCCCCTTTTACCGTTAATAATATTTTAAACGAACATCCCATATAAAAAATAAGCATTTTGATTAAGAAGTGGGTATTTTCGGGCAGTAAACCCCAGTGATATTGTTAAACGCATTTGTAGTGTGGCATTTGCTTTCAAGCGGATGCCATTCGGTTTATCGAGCAGCTCCCATTTCAAAAGGAAATTTGACATAATCCTAAAAGGGGATAGGAAATTTGTGAGTGTGTATATGGATGATGGATTTCCATCTCCATCATTCACTCACCAGTTGAAATTTAAGGGAAGTTTTTCGTTGTTACAATGGGATTGAATTAAGGAAAAGTGTAAATTTGGGTGCGATGAATTGAAATATTTAGGATTAATTATTAGTAAAGATGGAATTAAAACGGATAAAAAGGGTTTGAGCTATACTAGAGATGAAAACGCCCCGTAACTCAAAAGAGGTGTCCTTTTTGGGTATGTCCCAGTGGTACGCGAAATTTATTAAAATTATGCAATCTTTTTGGGGCCATTTTAAATCTTAAACGAAAATTTAAAAAAAATTTTTCTGGTCCAATGAAGCACAAAAGGCATTCGAAGAGGTCAAGGAGGCGGTAAAAAAAGCGCCAGTTTTAAAATTACCAAACTTTCAGGAGCCATTCGTATTTCAAAATGCCAGTTCGATGGTTTTTGGGGCAGTAAAATTTAAACAACAAACAGACCTGTTGTATTTGGTCACGTACACTGAACAACGCAAAAGGAATTATACAGTAACCCAAAGAGAATGCAGAGTAGTAAAGGGGGAACAAATTCAGAACATATTTAGGAATATTGCCCATTGAATAACGGATCACGCGGCCTTTAAAACGCCTAACACATGGCAAAAAAATTTTTCGAGTAGGATGATTAGATGGGAAATCAAATTAGCAGAATTCAATATAGAATAACAAGACGAACTCAAAAAGAGTGGTGAATACTTCAAGGAATCCCGGAAAAATATAGGGGAGAAAATTTAATTGTGCCATAATCAGATTTAGTACTTTCTTGGGGAACAATTAATAACAGAACAGAAAAAAGACCCAGAATTAGGCATTCTATAGATATTTAGAAAACCCGAAGATAACCGGTTAATGCAAGATATGTGAGAATTGGTCCCACGATTTCCCTTTAATTGAAGGATTGATTTTATGCGAAACACGCAACGTCATTTGGTGAAATGCGTGTATACATTCCAAAATCTTTAGAATGAAATAATGAGAGGATTTCATGACAAGCCAATAGCTGGACACATGGGAAGATTTAAAACGTATCATAAAAATTGACGTTTGTTATTTCCCCCACATGAGAAAATTCATTGATCAATATGTTCTACATAATGGCCAAGTTAATAACTATAAAAGGTTACCAGTTTGGGCGATTAAACCAATTATATCAAATTATCCGGGAAAGAGATAGTGACGTTAGATTTTTTTAGGCCCGTATCCTATATGAGAATAAGACTAACCGCTATATTTTTTAATAACCGATCATTTCAGCAAATGGGCTGAAATTATACCCCCTTTAAAAAAGGGCCCCATCTCGTATAATAGCGGACATTTTTGATAACTTTATATCGCGTTATGGAGCTCCAATAAAAAAATTTAAAAGTATAATGGTCCCCATTATATCCGAAATTTTTTTAGCACTTAATGAAAGATTAGGCATAAGGCATTTAAGATGTTTATATCGACCACAAGAAATCGGACTGAAAGAGTTAATCGAGATATAGTACAAAAAGATTGCAAATTATGTTAATGATCAACACGATACTTGGGATCAATTTTTACGTGAGTTTCTTTTTCGCCATTCGTACGGCGGTGAATGAAAAAGGAAAATCACCCGCTGAATTATTTTTGGGGCGAAAAATTTATTACACCATTTTAAAAAAATAGAATCTGGGAAAATTTAAAAATTTAAAAAACAAAATATCGAAAAAACTTTAAGGGAAACTAGACTAAGTACGAAAATTAAACAGGAAAGGTGGGAAAGATATTATAATAGACGTAGAAAAAACATAAAAATAAAGGTAAATGATTGGGTCTTTTTTGGAAACACACCCTTTGAGTTCAACAGCCAACAAGGTTTGGGCCAAATTTAAACAAAAAGAAGACCCCATAGAGTATTAGAAGTAAAAATAAAAAATAATATTGTAATATGGAAATTAGGAAAAGATTCGGGTTTAAAGTAGATCAAAATAAGAATATATCGTCATAGGAAATGTGCGAGGTGAATTAGAACAGGTATCCCAAAAGTATGATCAAGTCAGGAAAACCCTACTCGGAAAAAATTTCATCAAGGATTAAATGAGTCACAAATAAAAAAAAAATCTGCGGGGAAACGTAAGGGGAAAAAAAAAGGGGTTGGTCGCCAATCAAACAATATAAAAATACAGATAGGACCCATAAAAAGCAAACACTGGTCAGACCCTTTCTAGTTTATTTGGGATGAAGTAAAAGAAAAGGACAAGGTATAATAGGGGGATTAAGAGATCAGGGGGGTCAGGGGGAAAATGGACCAAAAGAAAGTGGCAGAAAAGGGACCCAAATAAAATTAAAAAAAAAATTTTTTCCAGTACTATTTTAAAAAGGAAAGGAAAGAAGAG
>BMAV01004826.1:0-10705 GCA_019973955.1 Trichonephila inaurata madagascariensis
CTACAAAAAAATTTTTTTTATATAATTTTAAAAAAATTAAGAAATTAACACAAAATTTAAAAATAATAATAAAGTACGCTAATAAATAAATTTAATTGGTTTCAATGAGAAAGCGGTGGTGCAAACCTTTAAAATTTTCAACAAGGAGCCTCAAGCTTTTTACCTTTAATATACCACTTTCTGGCAGAAGTGATTGCTTTAGAGTGTCTAAAGTTTTGGGTTTTAGGGGCTAGGGCCTCAAAATGGAAAATCACTGTAATTCATGGATGAAGGTCGGTGAGTGGTGTTTATTCTTGCGTTCAAGCGGGCCCCTTTTCCACCACTTTTTTGCCCCTTTTGTTTAGCAAAAACAGCTACGATCTTTGAGGCACCATTTGAATTTCCGAAATGTTTTTTTCCCACGGAAGTCCGCTTCAAAAATTTTTTCTCCGGTACCTTTTTTTTTTTTGCCCTCCCCCCAAAAACCAAAGGGTTTTTCCCTTTTTCAAAATACGCCTGACCATGGCATTTGATATTAGCAGCGTTAAAAATTAAGGGCGGGGCCCCACACCCAGATTCATCTTTTGGGGTTTATAAACTTGTTAAACCAAAAGTTTTCCATCATAAAATGGAATCTCTCCCAACCTGACGGTTTATCGGTCTTCGGGTCGTGGGTTTTTTTTTTTTTTTTTTCGTGAGAAGCTGAATATTTAACGACTGAAGGGGCTTCAGTACAAGGCCCATGCCCGAGCTTTGGTCAGGAAACCCCGGATTTCGGGGTTACATGATTCCCTAAAGTGAAAAGTGGTTTTTCCCCCATTTCGGGACGCCGAATACCTAAGCTCGGGGAATCGGCATAAAACCTGTTTGCCGAGGTACATTCCAAAAACTGTCGTTTCCTTGCGAAACAACTAAAAAAAAGCAGACCTTTTGCTCGACTTGATCAAAACACAAAAACAAAGTAAAAACTGGGAAAAACATTTAAAAAAATTTTATTATTTAAAATTTTAGATAAAGAAACATGGAAACAACAAATTTAAAAGGAAATTGTTAAGATTCTAGGGGGGCAAGGTTTTTCCCAGTGTTTTTGCCCACCCTGTATAAATGTAATTATTTTCTGAATAATATAATATAAAAATACAATTATTATATGTTATCATTATATTTGTTGTTTATAATTGATTTTTTATTATATTTATTTAAAAATATTAATACATGTTATTTATTTATAATTATTATGTTCTTTATTCATAATTAATATTTTTTATTTATTTATAATTATTATTTTTATTCATTTATAATTATTATTTTTATGCATTTATAATTATTATTTTTTATTTATTTATAATTATTATTTTTTTCCATTTTTAATTATTATTTTTTATTCATTTATAGTTATTATTTTTATGCATTTATAATTATTATTTTTTTATTCATTTATAATAATTATTTTTTTATCATTTATAATTATTAATATATTATTTAATTATAATTTTACGTTTTATGAGTATTCGTGTGTATATATTTTACAATATTACAAGACGATGATTATATTTTTTATAATTACTATCGAATTATATTATATGATTATTATATATAATAATTATTATTAAAACATACTATATGAATATTATATATAATTACTATTAAATTGTAAGATTGTTTTATATATGTAAAATTTTTGTACATTTATTTTTTAACATTATTATTTTTTTATTAACTGATTGAGCTTGGTTATTCTGAATCTCTTTCTATATTTTTTTAAAAAAATTTTTCTTGTATTTCAAAATTCTTAAAATCTACTGACGATTTGAAGTTGGGCCCCCATCTTGGATTCCATTTCAGCGACAACAAGCGGTGCTTGGCGTACCCTTTTTTCACCGAGCGTTTAGATTTCCCCGTCATATCAAGTTAGCACCATAGATATATGGTTTTTATACAAGCAACAACCCCCTTCCTTTCCAATTCCAACCCCTCCCGGCCTTGGCCTTTTTCAAATTTTTCCCTCCGGGCCCCCTTTTTTTTTCCCCATGTATTCCCGATGTCCCCCAATTATTTAGGGGTTCGTCGGGTTGAGTCTAGCCAATCAGAAACCCTCTCGTGGAGGAAATTTCTGATTGGCAACAAACCTTTTATACGCCCCGGGTAATTTAGGTGCTTGATCGATGGTACGGTCGGGGGGCCCGACGTAATCCCCCCCCGGTTTAGTTCCCAAGCAAGTTTGATATATTTTTCGACCGGAAGAAAAACGAGTCAACCATGTCCCCCCGGGGTTTGAGCCTCAGATCTGTGGGGTTAGCAAACCCCTTTAGACTATAATAAAAGCCTGCTGGTTTATTTTTAGATTTTTTCATTTCCCAAAAAGAATGGTTCTCTAAAGGGGGTAGGTATAGTTCTAAATTTGAGCATTCGTGCTAAATGCAATTAACTTGAATCCCTTTAAAAAAATTTCTCAGATCTTACACTCAAATACACCACATATATTTTTTTTTTTTTTTCATTTCGTGTAATTATACAAATTTCTGGGGAGTATTGGAATATAGTTCCAATTATTTATGAATTAGTAATTTAGCTTTTATAAAATAGTACTTTGTTTATAAATTAGTAGTTTAGTTTATAAATTAGTAGTTTAGTTTATAAATTAGTAGTTTAGTTTATAAATTAGTAGTTTTACTTATAAAATAGTAGTTTTACTTATAAAATAGTAGTTTAATTTATAAATTAGTTGTTTTGTGAAATCGCCCACCTACGGTGACCGTTTCTTTGATTATCCGCGTAAGCTAGAGATGTAGTATTTACAAAAGGAACAGACATTTTTGTATTCTTAATATGTGACTTCATTAAGAATATTATTTAAACCTCTAACAAGATGGATAGTAAAATTTATGAAAGAATGCTAATGAACAAAACACACAATAGCTGCGCCCTGAATCGCGTAATCCTGGACCACTATCAATATCTAACCCCCAATCTCACCTCCTAATAATGTCAAAGTTACAAGTCCCAATATCAAATAAAGTCAATCCTACCTTAATCCAATCGTAGCCAATCCTATGAAGAGGCGTCTGGGCGCTTGCAATGGTGGAAAATCTTTTGACTTAATGCATGAATCTTCAGAGTAAATTTCTTAATTGCTGTCAACTCATGCTTGTATCACATACAACCTCTCGCATAACATTCCCCAAATTTCCATACGACTTACTGAAACTTCTGTTGCTTAAAAGACTATCCTTTATTTGTATTCCAGCTTCACGTTTCACTTCTTGAGTTTTGCTGGAAAGTTATTACCATTAATCTGTGGCTCCAAGAACCCAGAGTGACATAAAGAAGAAAAAGACGTGTGAGCCAGTCACACTTTTTACTTATAAAAATAGTAATAGCTTATAAATTAGTAGTTCAGTTTATGTAAAAGAGTAATTTAAATTATGAAATTTGTAGATAAGTTTATATAAAAATATTGTTTATTAATTGGTAGGCCTAAGATCCTGCATACTGTGTTGGACAAAGTATGACTAGCCATTGGCTGTCGTGCCAATTTAAGTTAAGTTAAGTTATTGATAAATATTTATAAATTATCAGGAAAAAGCAAGCACCAGTGCTATCATACTACAAATCCCCCACACAAGTACTTAACTAGATTACTTAGACCTGCATTCGTTCAAATATGTTATGTTTTGTACTGCTTTCTTAAAACGATTCACTATGCTCTCACAAAAGACTGGTATAAGCAATTGAACTGCGTTAGAATATGGCTTTCCAAAATAAATAAAAAAATACATAAATTTTTTCATGAAAAGAAAACTAACTGACCAGCTATATCAAAATTCAAGTTGCAATAAAAGAAAGTAAAACAAAATATGAGTTTCAATTCCCCAGTTTTGAGCTTCTGTTTCTACATTAAACATCAGAAAATTCTAAATATGGCACACAACACTCTTTACTGTCTATTTCAATCCAGTGAGAGAACATTAAGTAAAACAAACTACGCTAAATAAGGAAAAGCGAATGATTCTCGATTGAAAATTCCAAGAAATTCTTTTTGAGTTAATTCGAAATTTTTTAGTTGATGACAGCATATTTCCATTAAAGGATGAGAATAGTTGAAAAGGAGAGTAGAGACAACTGAATGAAATAAAAACTTTATGATCCTAAATTGAATTATTTATCTCATACTTTCATTTCAGGCATGATATCCATTCTTGAAAGATTGGTTTAGTTTTCTAATCATTTTTTTTGAAGTGCAAATTAAGGATAATTTTTTTGATTCCGTTCTTTTGCCTGTGTGCCTTATTATTTAACAATTTGAATCATAAGATACACCAGAAAAAATTTCGTTTCCATTTACTTACGTAAGTTTTTTCCTTTTTATACATAAATAATCTCAACAAGAAATTTACAGAAAAATTCTTTATTTTGTCTATTGTAAAGTACACAAACACACTCACACAAAACAAAACAAAAAAAAAACACATAAGATTGTAGATTTATCAAAATGTTTTCATACTGTAGAATAACGCACTTTTGTTTCATATTTTATTGTTTTTTCAAATGAGCTGATTTTGGCAGATAGGCTTGTGTGTGTAGACACGGCATGTCTCCAAGAGTGTGAGGTCATTTAACTGGTGGCAACACATTTAGTGGCGGATCTTGCTGAAATATTTTGAATCTTAAATTTATTTAATTCATACTCTTTCGTTGGATGCTAAATATTGACGTGATTTAATTTTGCCGAGACTACTTAAGCCAAATTGACACTGAAGAAATCTTAGTTTTCATAATCATATGACATGTGCGAATTCAATTTTCGTATCCGGAAAATACATCTAATCAAGCAAGGATCGAACCCGAAACGTTGGGCTTCAAGTTGTGCACGCTAACAGTGTTTCGCGTAAAAGCATTTACACCATGCTGGGTTGTAGACATTTCGTGTCGTCTACAAGAACGGATACTGAGATCTAACCCTATGGGTTGCCATAAGTTTTGTGGCAATCATAATGCATTGAGAGAGAGAGAATGGGATAAGCCCCAGTGACTACAAATAGTGAAATGAGTCATAAAATAAGTAAATTAAAGTTATGTATATGGAAAAAATAGGGATTTGTATAGTTAGTTTGGGGCCTTTTTTATTTTGTTTACTTACCAAGTATGAAAATAATACTAAATTATGCAAGGAACACAATTATTCAAGGCATCAATCGCGTGAACGAAACGACCGAAAGTTTCTCACTCTGGGTATCTATACCCAAGTGGGTGTTTACATTCCGTTTTAAATTGCAAATTTGTATAAAAGATTAAAAAGTGTGCCAGCGAAAATACAATATGTTTATTACATTTTTCACATGTAAATTAATTATTTTTTTTCTTTCAGGCATTCAGACATTGTTTATGTAAATTAATTTTAATATCATCGTGTGAGTGGTGTTTTCACTGATCTTACTCCTCCTTTTAAATCTGTACTTTTTATAACTAAACATATAGGGAGTAAACTTTCCTATTCTTTTAAATTCAAAAAATTTGTAATTTCATTTTTATTTTTGTTCCAGCAATAGTTTTTTTTTTCTTCCAAAAGTTCTACTGATACTGGATAAATGTGTACCAGTTGCGTTTAAAATTACGTTTTTTCCAAATGTTTTTGGTATCTACATATAAACATTTATTTTCCAGTTATCTCTATTATCAATCTGGGGGGGAATCATACTTGCTGTTATACTCTTTTCATCATCATAACGAAGAGAATTTCTTCATCCCAAAATATTGATGTAGAACTATCTTTAAATACTTTTGTATCTATTAAATTAATTGTCACATTCCTTCATCATAACTACAATAATACTATAGCATTAAGAAGATTTTAAAAGTGCTCATGCATTCAGAACTGTGAGGGAATTTCGCGCAGGGTAGGGCATACCCGAAGAGGCGGTATCCAGGTATATATATATATTTAGAGTTCACCTTCGCAAGGCCCGCAAAAAACATGATCTTAAAGTCAGATACACGAGAAACATCAATTTTCTGAAAAAACATGGAAGGGGTTGAAAAGTAAGATGGTGAAATACAAACCCCGCGAAGTACCGGGATAATAAATAAAATTTGATAGATCCGTTAAAAATTTTTTGAATTATAACCTTTTTAATTAACACATGTTAAAACTTTTTATCCACGCACATATATGCTTTAAAAAATATTAAAAATCGAAAAAAATATATTGAATACATTTACAAAAAAAACCAAAATAAATAATGCCGACTGAAGTTATTATCTTCGCGCGTATCTCTGTAAATATTCTTTAAAAAATGACAAAGAAGATTCTAAGAAGATTTTCCTTTGAAAAATCAGAATTAAGTTTCATAATTTCTGAAATTACTTAATTTAATTTAAGTAATGAAAATTTGCTTTTATTATAATAAATACTTTAAACTTTTAATTTAAGTAATGTATTAAAAGGATATATATTAGTAGTAATAATTACGAAAAAAAATGTATTTATTGTTGCATTTGTTAAACAATGGCATTTATAATTCAGTGTTATAAAGGATAAAAGCGAAGAAATTAAGTCTGATTAAAAACAGATTTAATATATATGTGTTACCATTAAAGTATATAATTAAGTTAATTTATAGAATAATTAGGTATTTCATGAAATAACTAGACAAGTCAGTTGAAGTTTATAATAGATAAAAATTTTTATACTTTTTCCTAGTTATTCTATGGGATAACTAAGGATTGACTTTTAAAGTGAAAAGTGAACAATTTCCCAAAATATTTTATAAATTAATTGATCATAAATACTAAAATATTTTGAAAAATACATTTTATTTCTTTTGCGGATGTATAATTTATAAATAATAAAGAAAGCAGATGGAATCATTTATGATTGCTCATATTGCTAACATTATTTTAGCAGAAAAGGGGAAAAAGAATATGTTGCAAAACTAGATTATATTTAAATATTATCAACAAAAAAGCATCTGATAAGGAAAATTTTGCTTCATAAAAACCTTGTGTAAACATTTTAATACAAAATGTAAGAGAATATTAATTTAAATTTCATGAGATGGATTTTTTTCATTTTACTTTTTATTATTTATTAGAACAAGAATTTCTGTAATGACACTTTTTAATTCACAGTTTATTATTTTTTATACAAGCATTCTTTTACTATTAGACATTATTTTTTTTTAAGAGCATGTTTTAATCCCTTTTACAAAAACGTAAGCTTTGAAACTTTGCAACAGATCGAAAGCATTGTGTCAATATTTGAAACTTTTTCAATGGAAATTAATTTCGCGACATATACCAATTGATATCCAAAGTATAATTGTTTTATTCGGCCATCTCTAGTTTCTGATGGGAAAACTTGTTCCTAAAGCAACTAGAACCGGTTCAAAGAACTTTCGAGTGCCGTATTTCATACTTTAACGATCGAGTTATCGTTATTCTATAGAATAAATAGTTAAATCGTAGAATTAATTAATTTTTTTATACTTTAACTCGTCTAGTTTTTTCAGGAAATATCTAGTTATTCTAGGAAATAACTGATTTCACACTTTAACGGTAACACATATATAATTCATAATAATTCAGAAAAAGTCAGGAATAAGGTTCATTTTATAGGAATTTAACATTAAATGTTTCAATATTACTGCTGCAAGTAATGGAATTTTGATGAAAAATAATTATTTAAAAGATGATTAGATTCATCATGCATTCATACTTGTTGAAAAATCCCTAAAACAAAGTAAAGAATGGCAAAATACGGAACATTTCAATTTCTACATTATTTTAGAACTATTGCAAAATGTAAGTGTTCGAAATGAACACTGATAAGTAAAGCGCTTTACAAAAATAAGTAATGTTTTAGATAGATAACTTTAAAAAAGTACTAATTAGTGAATCTGTTCTCACACAAATGACATTTTAATATATATATATATATATATATATACCCAGCTAGAGTCCACACAGAATTCTTATGGAGGGCTTACATCAATCCTGTATAAAATGAGATATGGGAAGGGTTAAATAATGTTTTTGTTGAGATGGTCCAACCTTACTAATCTCTTAAATAATTTGCAGTAAATTTTGGAAACAGTACCTTCTTTTCATTCAAAAAAATTCGTAATACTGATACAAAGAGCAAACAAATACAAAAATCTCCCAAATACACATGTCTTTACCTGATGAAATATGTACAATATGTTTAATTTTCGTCATATGTGTATGCATCTTACCCACTGATTCATACATGTTTTTTGCAAAATTCTAGTGTCCGATAAAGATTCAAATAACAGTTGGGCCTCATTTTAATGAAGTCACTGAATCCAGAGAAAAAGTTTATTATGTGAAAAATTCGTTAAATAGGGATTCATCTTTCAATATGCCATGATCAGGGTTCCAGGGAAAAGTTCGCAAAATACAATTTTGTAAAATGTGGAGAACCGACTATAGTCTTATAACTCCTACAATTTTTCTGGCCTCCACCACCAAAATTTGGGAAATCAGTGGGTAGATACTATGATTCTCATCCCATCATTTTTTTATTGTTAAGAAAACCATTGCATATTTTAAGATACTGAAGTAAGGTTTCATTGAAGGTGAATTAATGGGAATGTGTATAAGTATGTGGCAACAGTTTTGTGCATTATGGCCTTTGATTTAACAGATGTAATAATACCAATTAAAGTACCGTAAAATCCGGCGTAAAGCGCGCACAGGCGAATAATGCGCACCCATAATTTCTAGCCGTATTTTTAATTTTTTGGTACATTCGCCGTATAACGCGCACCCTGTATTATACGAAATAACAAGAAGTGTGCCTGTACAATGCTGATATGTTTTTAAGCCACATATGTGAGGTATTATCCCAGAATTTTGAAAAACTAATAAATTTTTAAAATCATAATTATTTTATTTCATTCGGTATGTCATTTCTTCCAAATAAACAAAGTTCAATTTCTACAGAAAACTAATTTTTCTTATCCTTATCTCTATTTTTATTTTTGAAACTATCATTTTTCATACCCGGCGTATAACGCGCATCCGTAATTTTCGATCTAAATTATTGTGTTAAAAATGAGCGTTTTACGCCGGATTTTACGGTATGTGTTTTGACAACTAAAAAATTTTCTGAGAAGTTTACACTGATGATAGAATAGGATGTATTTAACTATAACAAATGTAAAACAAAAAAAATTTGTTGAGTATGCAGCAATCAAACTTGAAGAATTTTATACTATAAGTGCACATATTTAGGTCTTTTGTTACTTCAACTCAAAACTCTTTAAGATTCTATTTAAGACAAAAGAAGTTGATTGGATAACAACTATCACATGATCTACTCTTAATTAAAAAATGCTGCCAAAACTTTCGATAAAGATGCAAAAACAACTTTCATAAAAGCATTCAATCTCTCTACCGAACTCGCAGTATGTTCGTTGCGTTTCCCTACAACTTACGCGAATCCCAATATTATTTGACTTTAAATCCGAACCTGAATTGGTATCAGCAGATATCTTCTTGTATGGAAATGGGATAATTATCACATACTAAATATAAAATTTGAATTGCTTAAAATATTCCATTTTAAAACATCCTTTTTTATTAAATGCTGATAGTGTTTTAATGAATCCCAGTTGCAGATTGGTAGTGTATCTGGCTTCTACACTACAGGTACGGGTTCAAATCTTCGGCTGGACAAGGTCTTCTTTTCAGCCTTTTATCCCTCCAGTGGGTCAATGACTGAGTACAAAGCTTGCTTGGGAACTGACTACTGGGGGTTTCGAGTCAGAATGACCATTTGACCAAAACATCTGCACATGTAACCCAAAGCCTAAGGTCACATATACAGAGATAGGCACAGAAAGCTTTGGCCCTCATGGGCTGTTGTGCCTCTGATCTCAGTTCAGTGTCTTACTACAGATCATCCATAGTTTTCTAAAATCCATTCCTCTAAAAATGTAAAGAATACTGTTTTCTGTAATTTTCTTTTTACCTTATTATTTTGTACTTAATTTTTGATTATTTGTTTTATACGTCTTAGATCAAAAAATTGTAACAATACACCTGTGTCCTAAATTAAGGTTACAAATTCATAAAATGCAATATCTTTACATGCAATTTTTTATTTGCGGTAATTTTTTTTGTACATAAATTATTCATATTCTAAGAATAATCATGCTAACAAATAAACCTTTATTCAGGATTACTTCTTGAAATGTGCCAATTAGATCAAAAATTCTCAAAACACGCTGTGTAATAATTCAAAACTGAATGTCCAATAAAGAATGTGCTCACCCTTTGCTGCTTCACAACGAGATCTCATACTACAAAAAAAGTTGATGTTATTGTCGTGTCCTTCCCCAAGGTAAGTAATAGAAGGTTCCAGAGTCTGAAGAAGGTTGGACATCTATACGATAGATGGCATCCTTACCTCCACCTCCACAACTAGGCATGGAACTGGAGGGTAGGGAAATATTCTCCAGCATCATGAACCCATCGTTTCCGCTGCGTCCACCCACAAGACTTTCGGACCCACTAACTTAACAAGCACGTACTCCTTGTGTACTCGGAAGATATTTGTTGGCATCGAACCCAGACCCACCGGTGTGGAGTCCTATGAGGTTCTAATAAGGTTGTTAATTTCATATTAAGACAACAACACCCTTTTTCTATAAACGCAGATTTTAACGTCTGAGACGTGTTTGGAGGGGATTGCAATGCCTTTTTT
>BMAV01004827.1:0-42836 GCA_019973955.1 Trichonephila inaurata madagascariensis
AGACCTTTTCATTTGCTCTTTTTCAAACAATTACATATCTTACTATGGATTACAAATTCAAACAAGAATATAAAAAATAGTTTTTTAAGTCAATTCCTACTTGATAAAACAACGGAAAAATTTTATTTTTACACTTTATAAATTTAAAATTAATATAAATGTATAGCATAGGACAGAACCAACTTTAAAGGGTCATTATTTTTTTAATTATCATTAAAGTATCGATTGTCCTTTAATTTCAGTCTAACGAATCTTTAAAAACGTGAAAAAAAAAACCTTTTCAAGTTTAAAAGCCCAAAAGGGTCGCTAAGTCGCCAACGTGGTTTGCATTTGTAATTCTTTAAATCTTGGCTTTAATCAATTAATTTTTTATAAATTAAATTATTGTATTGTCATATCCAAAATGATCCTGTATATAAAATTCAGCTCAATCAGCCTTTAAAATGTATTTCTTTAACGATTAAAATTTCCCAGATAAATAAATAAATATATGAATGGAGCTAATAGTAAAGAAAAAGCTGTAAATTTACCTTTAGAGTTACCTTTCATATTTTTTCATAATTCCTTAATTATCCATAATTCTGGAGATGTTTGTCAAATAAGGTCAATTACAAATTTAGGAAATTCCATCCAATCAAAAATTGACGAATTTGTTGCTTAGTGCTGAGTGACACCGATAATTGTACCGTATGCCATAGGCTGCCTGCCCCTGCTATAGATCACGACTCCCTCTCCAACAATACAGCTTACTTCTTCACTTTTATGCAGCACAGGAAAAAACCAATTTTTTGTTAAACAAGTTTAAGTAAAATTGAGTATTTGGACACTCTCGAACAAACTACAATGTGCAACTGACAAATTCGGAGTCTCAGGTACGAGTTAAAAGTCTCGTGCCTTGCCACACAATATGCGAAACGAATTGGAGAAATATTTCATACTTTACCGGTTTCTCATTAGGCATTCTATACAATGCCTGAGCAATGTGTGAAATAAGAATAATTTCATACATTGCCGGCTAGTTTTAGGCATTCTATACAATGCCGGATTTCATATTTTACGGGTAACATATACAAACATAGATAATATAATAATAATAATGCAATGATGAAATAATGCTGAATTTATTTAATTAGTGAGATATCTGTTTCTGAACTCTTTCACTTAGTTTTTGCAAATCGATCTCAATGCATGTGTATTTGCGTATCGTAATTGATGTTGCAGATTTTCGTGCATTAAGTTTGAGCATGATTTATGTTTGATAAATTTCAATTCAGAAAAAAAAAGAGAGATTCGCAGTAACAGACGCAACGTGATAAAATAATAACAGCTGTGGGATTTATTTTTTACAAAAAGAAAAAAAAATACTCTTAAAACCAAAAATGCTGTACAAAATAGTCGAATTTTGTAAAGTGGTAAAGAATCTCGGGGGCCACAAAATTATTCAAGGCGGGCCGCGGGTTGGACACCCCTGTATTAGAAGACCCATTCATGTTTGATTGAGCGTAGTAGACAGCGACAGAGAATTTTTCTCCCAGCACCTGAGTTCTATGAACTAGAGAATAAAAGTTCATGAAACGTGATGCCATTGTTGCAGGAGGGATCAGGGTAGAGAGCTTCCTCCCCAACTTCGGCCTTGGATCTCACCTCCCTCATTCAGAGCTATTTTGTACTTTCGCTGTTTTCAGCCCCCTTTTTTTTTCATTCGTTCGAATAGGTTACACAGTGCCTTTGTGTATGAGTGTTTCCCGTAGGAAACCTAACCTCCTATCAGAATGGATTTTGAGTTCACTTTGTTCAGCTTTCGCTTAGCCCTAAACTGTATTCCAAGATAATAATAATAAAACTTGTAGAAAAGTATGCTTTGAGTAAAAGAAATTTTAAAGTAAGATTTTATGAAAAATACATTAAGTTAAGAAAGAGTAATATAAACATAAAATATTAAATAAACAAATATATATGGATGATGTAAATGTGTTGTGAAGTTCTACGTCAAGCATGGTTTGAATCAATGTTTCATGTAACGTATCAACCGCGTAAAGTAAAGTCGGATGTATAATAATTCTATAATGCAGAATAATAATCACTCATAATCGATCGATAATCATTCAATATAAAATAATAATTTGATTTCAAATAATCATTATCAGTTGTATTCTATCTCTTCCAAATACTGTGTCTCATTTCGACCCGAGAACGTTTTGAAGTCGCATTTTCTCAAGAGGAAAAAATCAATAAAAATACAGTAAAAAGCTTTCTAAATTATATAAACTATGTGTAAAACAAATATTGATCTTGAAAGCAGTCTTAAGGTATTCGACTACGTTCGGAACCGTGGTTTTAAAAAGGCGCATAAATGAATAATTTTCATGATATTTAGTGTCACTTAGATTAGAATACATGTATAAACTTGTTTTAAGGATATTTTGACAAAAAATTATTTAAATACAATATTTCGGCAAAAATTAACTTAGAATAACCTTTTTTCAAAATGTTCTCCTTTTGTGAAAAATGCTTCTATTATAATAATATTTTGCCTGTATATAGCTCAGACCTCTGTACAAAGGCTCAACTATGATTTTTGAAAAATTCACATTATTTTCAGAGCTACAACCATTTGAAATAATTATTGGCGTTTTTTTCTTAAAATTTCTCCCCTCTGTTGTCGTAAAACATGGATAAGCCCACTTCTATTTTAAAAATTCTAGTTAAGCCTCTGTAGAGAGTCTGAGCTATATACAGGCAAAATATTATTATAATAGAAGCATTTTTCATAACAGGAGAATATTTTGAAAATGGAGTCATTCTGTGTTCATTTTTTTGTCAAAATATTGTACATAAATAATTTTTTATTGTAATACTATTCTTAAAACGATTTTATATACATTTTCTAATCTAAGTCAAACTATATATCACAAATAATATCCATTTATACGATTTTGAAAAATCATGGTTCCGAACGTAGTCGGATACCTTAATTAAGCAACTCGATGAACACTCAAAAAATTCATAACATAAACAGAAATGATTTTAGTAGTGAAAATTGAAGTTACAATTTCAGACGGAAAGAAATGATTGTGATAAAAAATATTTTTAATTAAATTTAGGAATGGAAAAATAGTTTAAAATGAAATCGAAACTAAATCTAAGCTCTGAAAGCTTCAAATATCTTACAATTTAATTGGTTATCAGATCTGAAATTTGGAAGCAAGCTCCGCAGTTATATGATCCACATGAAAATGGGGAAAAAACATTTCGATATCTTTGTCATATTTAGAGTTTTGTGTACCTTATTCTATTTGCTTTAAGGATTTCATTGAAATATTTAAGGTATTCGAACACGTTGAAAATGACTAAATTCGGTCAAGACAGATATTTTTGTTTTTTATTTTATTGAATAGAGCTATCTATTGGCTTTACAAAACATATTTTATTTTTTTCTACACTACCTAGAGGCCAAGTTAGAATCAATTTTATAAAGTTAGAAAAACCAGAAGAGTAGGTCTTTGATCTACCAGAAGTAAGCATTTAATTGCTTAAAATCCGTCATGGCGAGTCTGATAACTCAAATTGTTACAAGTGCATTTCTATAAAACTTTTTGAGCCTGATATTTACGTTATTTTCTAGAGAATGGACCAAAATATTTCCCATTGCATGAATATTTTTTGAGTTAAAAATCTGTTATTTAAATAATTGTCTCATAAACAATGTCATATTTCTTATTAAGTTTACTCTAAATTTATTTACTTATTACTTACTTACTGTTTACTTACTTATCAACTCTAAAATTTTCAAATTTTAATAAAACGTTAAAATTTTAGTACATTTCCTAGATAAATGCATCTAATTTCCTTCAGTAATACTCTAACTAATATGTTTATTACTTTTTTCTCTAACTGCTTTAAAGTTTTTCAAAAATATTGTTAAAATTTCACTTAAAATTGTGATTTTTCTAAAATTTAAGTAATTTATTTTAAATATTATTCGTTAAATATTAGTATTTATTGTGGTATTGAGTCCTAAAAAAGCATTTATACTGTTTAAATATGCTATTCTGTTAAAAAGTACTCCAAACGTGTTCGGATACCTTAAGGTATCCGACTACGTTCGGAACTGTGATTTTAAAAAGGCGCATAAATGGATAATTTTCATGATATTTAGTGTCACTTAGATTAGACAACATGTATATAAAATTTATTCATGTATTCTAATCTAAGTTAATAAATATTAATAAAAATTATAAGTTAATATTAATAATATTAATAAGTTAATAAAAATCTAAGCGCATAAATATTATCCATTTATGCGCTTTTGCATAATCACGGTGCGACATAGCCATCCTGTGATGACTATGTCGTTCCGGATCCGCGTAAGCTAGAGGTGTGGGATTATCAAAATGATGAGACATGTTGGTTCTTAATACAACTTTTATTAAGAATAACTTATATTACTTAATTCTAATTGACAACTTTAATTAAAGTGAGAGTTAACACCCAATTAAACCTTGTATTCAAGTCAGATCACGCAACTAGAACAATTATCTTAATTATAATAAATTAACAGATTCGTCTAACTTCCTATATAATATATTACCTTTTGCAGATCTCCTTCCTTCAACGATTCCGTAATATCTATAATGTAACTTTATATAAGACGATTCCAACTTCTTTATAATGAACTTCTATTTCTTCCAAAGCTATCGGACAGCTAACTCTTGATCTAAATGATTCCACACTAAGTTATCTCTAAACTTGCCGCTCTACTTATCATCAAAGCTTGTATCCTTTTAAAGTATATCTCATTTACATATTATCTTCGTTTATCTTTTTGGTATTGGGTTGGAAAGGTTTTGCCATTAATCGTGGCCGTCAAAGAACATAGGAGTTATGTTAGCAGAAGGACGCGAGAGACGTCACAACGGTTCTGAACGTAGTCGGATACCTTAAAAGAACACAGGTAACAGTAGTACAAATTTTATTTATTTCGAGTCTCCCTATGAGAAATTTCTGTTGTTAGGAAAAAAGAAAATAGCTCTAAGTAACTTAAGAAAAAAGTGAAGCTTCTTCTATATTATATATTACTAATTTTTTTTTAAATCTCCTTAAAACACTACACAATCATTTCCACCACTCATTGTCTTCTGCATCCCATTATAATAATATTATAAAAAAAATAAAGTTGAGCAATGAGATATAAAAATATACCAGCTTAATTTTATACGCACGATCCTTTTATATGTAAGGATAATTAAATTAGATTTAAAATTAAATTCCCTATATAAAACTTAACTTTTATTTTCCATTACTTCAAGTATTAAATAAATCACCCAATTATTTCTCCGCACAGATGGTCCAAACAGACCACTTTTAATCCCTGACGATTATTATTTACAGCCCATATGTCAGCATTACTTTCAAGTATAACTCATAAACTAAGAGGTGCTTAACATATCTGGGCATAAGTGGTAAGGCCACTTAGAATTCACTTCGTCGTTTTCTCTCAGCGACAGACATATAGATTGTTCACTGAATAAAAACCATTTTTAAAAAGGCTTGGTGTTGATTTGAAACATCACAGAAATTAAGCCGGCAGGATTTACCTGAAAATGGTTTTCGAAAAATTAAACCTAAATATATTCTCAAAAACCAAATAATTTTTAAAAAAACGGAAAAAACAGAATCCAAAGTCAGCCAACTATCGTGAAAATTGCCCTACATAAACCTCATGGAGCTCCGAACGTGCTCTGAAAAAAAACGTTCTGAAAAAAAAAAAAAGAAAAGAAAAAGCGCTTTTAATCCGGGAAGAAAAGCTGCGTTTCAACCGCCAGAGAAGAAATAAAATTCTCTTCTTCATCAAATGGAACTTCGAATAGTCGAAATTTCAAAATAGAAACTAAGACAAAATTAAAAAAAGAAAGGAATACAGAAGTAAACAGAACAGATAAAGATGAAGACAAAACAACACAATATATTACAGTTATAAAAAATAATGATCAGGGATTAGAAGTGGTCTGTTTGGAACATCTGTTCGGAGAAATAATTGGGTGTTTAACTTAAAACTTGAAGATATAATGGAAAATAAAAGTAAGTTTTATGTAGGGGGAATATAATTATAAATCTAATTTAATTATCCTTACATATATATAGTTTTAAAAAAACATAATCGTTTTCCTTTTCGATTAATTTACTCTAACACAGTTTAGGGTTTTTGATAGTTACTGAAAAAAGGGTTTCAAAATTCAGGCACTTACTAATAGTTCCGCTTCTGAGATCAATGCTATACAAATCTAGTATGGATTTTAAAATATTGATCAAATCGTGTGTATGTGTGGACTAAAACTTGAAATTATCATATATGAATACTCGAAATTCCATAGAATTTTCAAAACCAAGACAGTTATATAAATTTTAAAAGTTTCTCTGATTAAATAAAAAAATAAAACCACACACATAATATAGTTCTGAAGGCAGTTCAGCTTCTCAAAACTTTATCACCTTTATTGGATTTCAGCATAGCATAATCTTTATATTTTGATCTAACACATTTATAAGAAACTCATTATACAGAAGTTGAGGTGCGTGTGTGTAAATTAATATTACTTAAATATAACTAATTTATTGTCCTATGTGTTGAGGAAAATGTGTAAGTGTTGTGAAACCGCCCCCCTTAGGTGACCGTTTCTTTGATTGTTCGCGTGAGCTAAGGTGTAGGGTTTACAAAAGGAATAGACATTTTTAATTCTTAATATGACTTTATTAAGAATGAAACTTAAGGGTTTAACAATTTAGATAATATTAATTAAGCGAGAATCTATAATGAACAAACACACAGTAATAGTTAAACCAAATCGCGTAACTTAGACCACTATAATTATTTAATTAGCTTACTCTCACTTCTAATAATATTACAAGTCCTAATATCAAATAATCATTCCTACCTTAATCCAAATTTAGATTCAATCTTATGAAGAAACGTCTGGGCGCGCGTGCAATGGTATGCACCTTGTTTTAATGACTTGTTTTCCAGGTAACTTCACGATTGGCTGTCAATTCACACTTGTCTCTTTCACACATATCATTCCCCAAAATTGCCATCTCACTTACTGAAACTTCCGTTATTTAAAAGCTATCTTATTTGCATTTATTTTTCACATTTCGCTTCTTGGGTTTTGGTTGGAAAAGAGGTTCCCTTTTAATTTTGGGCCCCCCAAAGAACCCAGAGGTCATGTTAAAGAATAGACGCGTGAGCCCATCACAGTGTTCATCATTTTATTTTAATTATTTACTGAATCACACATAACTTAACGGTAAATGGATGCAAGTTTTAAACTAAGTTCTTAATTTCAGATTACATGACATCCGCCGTGTAGGGGCACCATGTACGTCAAATCTGTTGTGACATCGTGGATGGGTAGAGTGATGATGAGCTCACAGAACATAGTAGAAATAAAACAAAATTTTATTTGCTCAACTAAATAATTATTAATAATGCGACATGGAATTGTGTCTTTGCACCACGCCGGTATGATCAGTCTCTTCGAGACGTCGGATTTCATTCTCCCCCATATCTCTGCTTTGTCCGAAGGGCGCTTCCCCATGGTTCACGGTTGTTCGCTAGATAGCTTCCATAAGGTCGCCGGGATCCATTCTCTTACCTTTCCTCTTAATACAAAAATCCGCTTTCATCTCAATCTCCATTCACTCAAAAATGATCCTTTTAAACTCCAAGGGGGCTCACTACATTCCCCTCTTCATTTCTCATATTCAGGCTAACTAAAGTACACACACGTCCCTCAGACTCATTAGCGCACTATTGGCGTGGACCTAACAATGACCCCCTCTATGGTCCTTCTCGAATGAAGCAGTGACAAAAACTCGTTCGAACATCTCGACACTATAAACCACGTCGCCAAACTTTCTTTAGAGCAATTCTCTCATCGTCCTCCGAGGTGGCAGACTCTCAGTCAGAAGAGACCCGTCAATTGTCCCAGAATGAGACACAGTCATGTCTGTTATGACCTACAGACATACTGGCGTTGCAGACCCGAGGTCTCTCCGTGAAGTACTTGCTAACTTAATGTAGTATGTACATTCCTTATTTAAAAATTTTACGTACAAGAACAATAATCAATTGCTGCCCCGAGAATAAACTCAAAGAAAAGACTCACCTTAAAATTTGTCAACGAAAACACTGGCGCACACTCGGGATATCTTGGAAACCAACCAATGGCAATCCAGCTCCCAGTTCGATTATATTCAGCACGCTTCTTTCGGTGATTCAGCAGGTACACTTCAAAGACTGGATCTGAAGGCTGGATCTGGAGACTGAAACTGGAGACAGAAACTGGAGACTGGGATTCCAGAAATTTCAATTTGCTCACAGATAGTTCATAGCGTTCGCACACACGGCTGGCATTTTATCTCTTCTTTATACTAAAATACTAATGATTCGGGCAACTATTTACCCAAATGCCGCATCCCACAAAGCTGCAACCATTACCTTAACTGTGACATAGTAGACGGGTAGTGTCCCAAAGATCTCATAGCAAATTGTAGAAATGAAAAGAAATTCCATTTGCTAAACTAATTAATTATTAATAATGCGAGATGAAATTGTCCACTTGCCCCAAGCCGATATTATCAGTCTCTTCTCGACGTCGGATTTCATTATCCCACACATCTCTGCATTGTTAGAAAGGTACTACCCCATGGTTCTTGGTAGTTCCGCTAGATAGCTTTCACAGCGCCTTTGGTGTTCATCAACTTTTCTTTGATCTAAGTACAAAGAAATTCCGCTTTCGTCTCGATCTCCACTCACTCAAAAAATGACCCTTTTAAAATCCAAAGGTGGGTCCACTACACTCCCCTCGTCATTTCTCATTGTCACGCTAACTAAAGTCTACAAACGGCCATGAAACACATTAGCGCCCTGTTGGCGTGGACCTTACATGACTCTCTCTGGTCCTTCTCGAATGCACCAGAGACAAAAAACTCGTGCGAACATCTGGACACTTCCCTCCACGTCGCCAATCCTTTCCTAGAAGCAATTCTCCCAACCTCCTCCAAATCGGCAGGATCCTCTGTCAGACAAGTCCCGTCAATTGTCTCAGAATGCGACAAGGTGATGTCAGTAAAATTTAAAGGCATACTGGTGTTGCAGACACGAGATCTCTCCATGCAGAGCTTTCTACTTTATATAGTGAGTAAATTCCTTATTTCAAAATTATACGTTTAAACACAATAATAAACTGCTGCCCCGAGAATAATCTCAAAGAAAAGGCACACCTTAAAATTTTTACATGAAATTGGCGTGCCCACAAAAGTCTGCACAAGGCCCTCAGACTTATTAGCTCCCTAATAAATCTGACCTAATAATGACTCCCTCTAGTCCTTCTCGAATGCATCGGCGACCCAAAACTTCTCCAGATACCTGGATAATCACCACCACATCACCAATCCTTTCTTTGAAAAAATCTCCCAATGTTCCCCGAAGCGGCGGGTGCATCAGTCAGACAAGCCCCATCAATTGTCACTCAAAGCGACATACTGATATCTATTATGATTTAAGACATACTGGCGTTGCGAACAAAAGGTCTCTACGGGAAGTGCTTGCTAAATTAAGGAAGAATATACATTCCTTATTTGTAAATTTTAATTACAAAAACACTTAACAATTGCGGCTCTTAGATAATCTCAGAGAAAAGACTCACTTTAAATTTGTAGAAGAAATTCGCAGGCAACAAAAGTCTGCACAAGGACCTCCGACTCATTAGCTGTCTAATGACACCGAGCTGACAATGACTCTCTCTAGTCCTTCTCGAATGCATAGGCGAAAAAAAACTTGTCCAGATAACTGGACACTCACCACCACAACACCACTCTTTCTTTCAAGCAATTCTCCCACTGTCCTCTAGGACGGCAGGCTCCTCAATCAGACAAGTCCCGTCAATTGTCAAAGAATGTTACACGGCCATGTCTATTATGACTTGCAGACATAATGGCGGTGCAGATACGAAGTCTCTGTGTGTAGAGCTTGATAAATTTACATAGCATGTACATTACTTATTTTAAAATTATACGTAAAAAACAATAATCAATTCCTGACCCGATAATAGTCTCAAATTAAAGACTCACCTTAAAATTTGTAGACGAAATTAGCAGGCACAGAAAAGTCTGCACACGGCCCTCAGACTCATTAGATCCCTAATGAAGTGAACCTAACACTGACCCTCTCTAGTCCATCTCGAATGACAAGGGCGAAATAAAACTTGTCCAGATATCTCGACACTCACCACCAAGTTGCGATACTTTCTTTGAAGCAATTCTCCAACCGTCCTCAAGGGTGGCAGTCCAATCAGTCAGAAAAGTCCCGTCAATTGTCACACAATGGGACATGGTCATGTCTATCATGACTTGCAGATATACTGGCGTTGCAGACCCGAGGTCTCTACGTTTAGAGCTTGATAACTTTACATAGAATGTACATTCTTTATTTCAAAATTTTACGTTAAAAATAATAATCAATTTCTGCCCGAGAATAGTCTCAAAGAAAAGACTCTTCTTAAAATTAGTAGACGAAATTGGCAGGCCCGCAATAGTCTGCACATGACCCACAGACTCATTAAATCCCTAATGAAGTGGTCCTATTAATGACTCTCTGGTAATTCTCGACTAAATAGGCGAAAAAAAACTTGTCCAGATAACTGGACACTCACCACCAAAACACCACTCTTTCTTTCAAGCAATTCTCCCACCGTAATCAAGGATGGCAGTCTCCTCAGTCAGAAGAGTCCCGTCAATTTTCACTGAATGTCACATGGTCATGTCTATTATTACTTAGAGGCATACTGGCGTTGCAGACCCGCGATTTCTTCGTATACTGCTTGATATTTTATATAGTGAGTACATTTCTTATTTCAAAATTTTACGTTCAAAAACAATAATAAAGTGCTGGCCCGAGAATAATCTCAAAGAAAAGACTCACCTTAAAATTTGTAAATGAAATTAGCAGGCCAAGTAAAGTCTGGTCCTTTTCGAATGCATAGGCGAAAAAAAACTTATCCAGATATCTCGACACTCACCTCCAAGTCGCAATTCTTTCTTTGAAGCAAATCTCCCCACCGTCCTCCAGGGTGGCAGTCCCCTCAGTCAGACAAGTCCCATCAATAGTCACAGAATGGGACATAGTCATGTCCATTATGACGTGCAGATATACTAACGTTGCTGACCCGAGGTCTCTGCGTGTAGAGCTTGATAACTTAACATAGCATGTACTTTCCTTATTTCAAAATTTTACGTTAAAAATAATAATCATTTTCTGCCCGAGAATAATCTCATAGAAAAGAAACACCGTAAAATTTTTACACGAAATTGGCATGCCCCCAAAGTCTGCACACTGCCCTCAGACTAATTAGCACCCTAATGAAGCTGAGCTAACAATGACACTGTCTAGTCCTTCTCGAATGCATCGGCGACAAAAAACTTGTCCAGATACCTGGATAATCACCACCACATCACCAATACTTCCTTTGAAGAAAATCTCCCAACATTCTCTGAAGCGGCAGGCGCATCAGTCAGACAAGCCCGTCAAGGTTATAGCTCAAAGAGCGGCATACTAGTGTCTGGCCACTTGACTTACAGACAAACTGGCGTTACGGACCCAAGGTCTCTCCGTGAAGTGCTTGCTTGCTAGCAAGGAAGTATATACATTTCCTTATTTGTAAATTTTACTAATAAAACAATAATCAATTTGCCGCATGGAGTAATCTCAAAGAAAAGGGCTCACTTTAAATTTGTAGACAGAATTCATGGGCAACAAAGTCTGCACAAAGCCCTCAGACCATTGGCTCCTAATGAAAGCATGGGGCTAACAATGGCTCTCTCTGAGTCCTTCTCTCCAGATGCATAGGCGAAAAAAACTTACATCCAGATAGCTGGACACTCCCCAACCATATCACTACACTTTCTTTCCAAGCAGATTTCTCCCGCAGATTCTCAGGGCAGCAGGCTCCTCAGTCAGAAGTCCCGTCAATTGTCACAAAAAGTTACACGGCCATGTCTATTATGCTTTGCAGACATACTGGCGTTGCACATCCAAAGTGTCTGCGTCTAGAGCTTGATAACTTTACATAGCATGTACATTCCTTATTTTAAAATTTTATGTTCAAAAACAATAATCAATTCCTGAACCGAGAATAGTCTGTAATTAAAGACTCACCTTAAAATTTGTAGACGAAATTGGCAGGCCCAGAAAAGTCGGCACACGGCTCTCAGACTCATTAAATCCCTAATTAAGTGGACCAAACACTTACCCTCTCTGGCCCATCTCGAATGCATTGGCGAAATAAAACTTGTTCAGATATCTCGGCATTCTCCACAAGTCAGCGAGATTCTTTCTTTGAAGCAATTCTCATCCTCCAGAGTGGCGAAGTCTCCTCATTGAACAAGTCCGGTCAATTGTCAACGAATGGACGCAGTCGTATCCATTTATGACTTGGATATGCTGGGCATTTACGGGCCGAGATCTGTGCGTATAGAGGCTTAATGCTTTGTAGAGATCGCCATTCCTTGAATTCAAAATTTTACGCTCAAAATAAAATCAATTTGCTGCCCCGAGAATATTCTCAAAGAAAAGGCCTTGCTTTAAAATTTGTAGGCAAATTGACAGGCCCGGAATAGTTTGCACATGACCCACAGACTCATTAGATCCGTAGTAGAGTGGACCTACTAGTGAGCTCTCTGGTCATACTCGATAAATAGGCTGAAAACATAGCTTATCAAGATATCCTGGACACTCCTCTATCACCTTTCATTCTTTGAAACCAATTCTACACCCATCCTATAGGTAGGCGGTACCACCAGATCAAACAAGTCAAATCAATTGTCACTGGATGTATATACAGTCACATATCTATTTATTATTTAGAGGCATACTGGCGTCTACACAGACCACCCCGATCTCTGCGTATACTGCATGACACTTTATATAGTAGTACATACCTTATTTCAAATTTTACTACGTCAAAGACAATATAAAAGTACTGGCAAAATAATCTCTCCTTAGAAAAGGCCTCATTTTAAAATTTGTAAGAAAGAATTTACCAGGCCCCATAAAATCACCGCACACGAGCCCTCAGACTCATTAGATAACTAATGAATTAGACCCTAAATTACTTGACAATTTCTGGTCCTTCTCATGCAAGAGCAGAAAACAAAATTATCGAGATATCTGGACACTCACCACCCATCAATATTATTCTTTCTTTCAAGCAATTCTCCCTGCATCCCTGCAAGCCCGGTGGCTAATCTGATCAGACAGTCCCAAATCCAGTTGTAACAAAATCAGACACAGTCATATCTGTATGCCTTAGAGATATTTTGGCATTTGCAGACCCTAGGTCTCTCCATATACCTTACTAACTTTACACTTAGCATGTACATTTCTTATTTTCAAAATTTTCTATTAAAATAACCGAAAAGATTTCTGCTTACCAAGAAAAATCTCAAGAAAAGGCACACCTTAAAATTTTTACATGAAATTAGCCCTTCCTAAAAGTTGCGCAAGGCCTACAGACTAATTGTAGCTCCTAATGGCCTTTACAGCCTAACAATCATCACTCTAGTCTTTCTCCAATGAATTTCCGACAAAAAAATTTCTCCAGATATCTGGACACTCACCACCACATCACCATTTTTTGTTTCAAGCAATTCTCGCACAGTCCACCCGGGTGGCAGTCTCCTCAGTCAGACAAGTCCCGTCAATAGTCACTGAATGCCACATGTTCATGTCTATTTTTACTTACAGTCATACTGGCGTTCCAGACACGAGATCTATCTGTTTAAAGGTTGCTACTTTATATTGAGGGTACTTTCCTTATTTCAAAATTTTACGTTCAAAAACATTATCAGAGCTGCTATCGGAGAATAAACCAAAAGATTCACCTTAAAATTTGCCAGACAAATTCGAGACCAGTAAAGTCTGCGCTGACCCTCAGACTCATTTTGATGTGTGAGAGTGGACCTAGCGCAATGGCACTTTCTGAGGTCATCTCAGATGCAAGGCAGAAAAAACTTGTCCAAATATCTGGACACTCACCACAGTATCGCCATTCTTTCCTTTAAGCAATTCTCCCTCCGTTCCCTAGGGCGCAGTCCCTTCAGTCAGACAAGT
The DNA here is from genome assembly GCA_019973955.1 of Trichonephila inaurata madagascariensis. Taxonomy (NCBI): domain Eukaryota; kingdom Metazoa; phylum Arthropoda; class Arachnida; order Araneae; family Nephilidae; genus Trichonephila; species Trichonephila inaurata. The sequence continues at coordinate 14,168 of BMAV01004827.1, forward strand.
CCCGTCAATTGTCACTGAATGCCACATGGTAATGTCTACAATAGAGACTTACAGACATACTGGCTTTTTGGTACTTTAAGGTCTCTCCGTGAAGTGCTTGCTAACCAGTAGTATATACCTTCCTTATTTAAAAATTTTACTTACAAAAACAATAATCAATCTCAAAGAAAAGGCTCACTTTAGAATTTGTGGGCAAGAATTCACAGGCAAAAAATCTGCACCAGCCCTCAGACTCATTAGCTAGCTTCTTGACATGGCTGACAACGGCCCTCTCTAGTCCTTCTAAATGCATCTGCGAACAAAAACTTACATCCGATATCTCGAAATTCACACAAGTCGCGAATTTTTAAGCAATTCTCACAAATCCTCCCAGGGAGGCAGGCCCCTCGGATCAGACAAGTCCGTCAATTGTTAAGAATATTACACGGTCATGTGTACTTGACTTTGCAGACATACTGGCATTGCAGACCCAAGGTCTCTGCGTTTAGAGCTTGAGAACTTAATATTGCATGTACACACCTTATTTCAGTATTTTATGTTAAAAATAATCATCAATTTGTGCGCGAAAATAATTTCAAAGAAAGACTCACTTTAAAATATTAGACGAAATTGGAAGGCACAGAAAATCTTGCACATGGTCCTCAGACTCATTAGATCCTTAATGACGTGGACCTAACAATAATTCTCTCTGATCCTTCTCGAATGCATAGACGAAAAAAAATTATCTAGGTACTTGGACACTCACCATCCTATCGCCATTCTTTGTTTCAAACGATCTCCACTGAAGTCCTCACGAGTACTTGATCCTGGTGAATAAGTCCCGTCAGGTATCCTGAATCCCACATGTTCATGTCTATTTTACTTACAGTATTACTGGCATTGCAGATGCGAATCTCTCAAGTGTATTGCCCGCTACTTTATGTAGTAGTACTTTCCTTATTTCAAAATTTTACTTTTTCAAAACATTATCAAACTGTCCGGAGAATAATCTCAAAGATTCACCTTAAGGGTTGTATCGACAAATTAGGCAGGCCAGAAATCTGCACACGGCCCTCAGATTCATTAGCTCCTAATGAAGTGGACCTAACAATAGCTCCCTTTGAGTCATTTTCCGAATGACAAAACTCGTTCCATCATTTGGATACCTCCACCACGTCGCTAATCCTTCCCGTTGGAAACGAATTATTCCAATGTCCTCATGGCAGCAGGCTCATCAGTCAGACAAGTCCCCTTCAGAGTGTGAACCATAAAGGGGTGTATCGTGTATATTATAACTTACAGATATACTGCATTATGCGAGGTCTCTCTGTGACTTAAAGGCAGTAAATAGAATATTACATTCTTCCATTTCAAATTTTTACGCTCAGAAATAAAAATCAATGGCTGCCCCGAGAATATTCTCAAAGAAAAGACTCAACTTAAAATTTATAGATAAAATTGGCCTGCCGACAAAATCTTGCTCATGGCTCTCATACTCATTGGCTCCCTGGTAACCTGGACCTAACAATGACTCTCTCTAGTCATTACTCCGAATGCATAGGCGAAACAGCTTGTCCAGATAATGGACACTCACCACCGCTATCTCCTTTCTTTCTTTCCAAGCAATTCTACACCCGTCCTTAAGTTTTGAAGTCCCGCAGTCAAACAAGTTGTGTCAATTGTCACGTAATGTCACATAAACATGTCTATTATTACTTAGAGGAATACTGGCATTGCATACCCACTGATTTCATACCTGCAGATATCTATACGTTTAGGAAGCAGTAGCACACAAAGAGATATACATTAGATCCCAAATGAAGTCTGGACCTAACTCTGACCCTCTCTGTCCATCTCCAGATACATCAGCGGAAATAAAATTTGTCAGATATCTCAGCACTCACCCACCAAGTCGTTATTCTTTCTTTGGAAACAGATTCTCGCAAATCCTCCCAGAATGGCATCACCTCAGTCAGACAAGTCCGTCAATTTGTCACAGAATAGGACATAGTCATATCCATTACTTGACTTGCAAGATATCACTGAGTATTGCAGACAAGGATTCTCAGCGTGTAAGAGCTTGATAACTTCCACAAGAATGTACATTCATATTTGAGAATTTTGCATTAAAATAATGATCAATTTCTACTTGGGAATAGTCTCAAAGAAAGACTCATCTTAGATTTGTAGACAAAATTGGCATCCCAGTAAAGTCTACTTTTTATGATCCTCAGACTCATTTATTAACTAATGGAATGGACCTAACAATGTAGCACTTTTCTGGTCCTTCTCAGATATAAGGCGAAAAAAATATCAGATATCTGGGCGCATGCCACCCTATTGCCATTGTTGATTCCTTTAAGCGATTCTCTCTCCTTTCCTAGGGTGGCAGTCCCTTCGGTCACACAAGTCCGTCGAATTTTCCTGGATGATAGGCTCATGAAGTAATATCTAATGGACTTACAGACATACTGGCTGCGGACCCAAAGGTCTTTAGAAGTGAGTGCTTGCTAACTGGTAGTATATAACTGTATTTAAAAGATTTTTACTTACAAAGAGCAATGTCAATCTCAGATAAGACTCGCTTTAAGTTGTAAGACAGGAATTCGCAGGCAACAAATCACAAAGTACATCAGACTCTTTAGCTCCTAATGACGCATGGCTGAAGCAATGACAGACTCTAGTCCTTCTCAGATGCTTCTCCGATAAAACATTTCTACAGATATCTGGACACTCACCACCCATCAGTATTCTTTCTTTCAGCCGATCTCCTCACCCGTCCTGGGTTGAGTAGTCCCTCAGTCAGACAAGTTCCGTCAATTTTCACATAATATTACACGGATATGCTCTAATATGGCTGTCTGAACATATTGGCATTTGCAGATCCGAAGATCTCTAAGTATGAATCTTGATAAATTTACATAGCATATACATTCCTTATTTTAAAATCATTACGTCAAAAGTAATAATAAATTCCTGTCCGGAATAGATTTTGAAATTAAAGACTCATCATAAAATTTAGAGACAGATTTACTTGGACCTAGAAAAGTCAGCACACAGCCCTCAAATCATTAGATCCCAAATGAAGATGGACCCTATAACTCTGGCGAAGAAGCCTCTCTATCGCATCTCAGATGCATCAGCGGGAAATAAAATTTATCCAGATATCTCAGCACTCCACCACCAAGTCATTATTCTTTCTTTGACATTTCTCACCGTCCTCCAGAGTAGCATCTCCTCCAGTCAGAAGTCCCGTCAATTATCACAGAATGGGACATTTATCATGTATCCATTATGACTTGCAGATATACTGGTTGCAGGAGCCAGAGTTCTCAGCGTGGTAGAGGCGCCGATTACATAGAATGCTTGCATTCCATAGGCGAAAAAACTTGTGCAGATAACTGGACACTCACCACGCCTATATCCTTCCTTCTTTTCAAGCAGTTCTACTACACCATCCTCAAGGTTTAAATTTCTCGCGATCAGAAACAAGTCCGTCAATTTATGCTGGAATGTCACACGGACATATCTTTCTTCTTATTATTACTTAGAGGCATACTGGCGGTACAGGGCTACACTATCTCATGCCGGTAACTCTACGTTTAGAGCTTGATTACAAAGGGCAATGCATTAATTATTTCCAAAATTTACATTAAAAATAATAATAAATTTTTGCATGAGAATAGTGTCAAAGAAAGACTCATCTGCAGTTATGAGAGAATTCATGGAAACAAATATCTACTTTCAGCCATCAGACTCATTAGCTGCCTAATGACATGTGACAATGACAGACTAGTCCTTCTCGAAGATGCTTCTCCGAGAAAAAAATTTCTCAGAGATATCCTGGACTATCATCACCACCCCACTATTATTTCTTTAATCAAATCCCCTTCGTTCTCCACGTTGGCAGTCCCTCAATTGAACAAGTCCAGCTCAATTTTCACATAATATTACGGACATGCTCTGTATATGAATGCAGACATAGTGTACATTGCAGATCAAGTCTTCACAGGTGTAGATCTTGATAAAATTAACGTAGCATGTACATTTTCCTTATTTTAAAATTTTATAGTCAAAACAGTAATCGAATTCCTTTTCCGAGAATACTCTGAATTAAAGACTCACCTTAAAATTTATGAAGATAGAAATTAGGTAGGAAGCCCTAGAAGTCGGCACACGGCCCTCAGACTCATTTGATAACTAATGAAATGGACGGCCCATATAGCACTTTCTGGTCCTTCTCAGATTAGAAAAGGCGAAAATACACTTGTCAGATATCTGGACCTCACCCACTATCACCATTGATTCTTTTAAGCGAATTCTCTCTCTCTCGTTCCTAGGGCAGCAGTCCCTGCACAGTCAGACAAGTCCGTCAATTGTCACAGGAGATAGGACACGGTCATATCCTTTATGACTTGCAAGATATACTGGTATTTACCAGACCCGAGGTCTCAGCGTGTAGAGCTTGATAACTTTAGATAGAATGCCATTTCTTATTTCAAATCTTTACGCTCAAAATAAAAATCAATTACTGCGAGAGATATTCTCAAAGAAAGGACTCACCTTCATATTTATAGAAAAAATTGGCCTGCCGACAAAATCTTGCTCATGCTCTCATACTCATTGCCCCCCTGTACTGCCCCAACAATGACTCCTCTGCCCTTCTCGAATGCATAGGGAAAAAAAACTTGTCCAGATAAGGGACACCCCACGCTATCTCCTTTCTTTCTTTCGCACCCACACCGTCCTTAAGTTTTGAAGCCCCCGCAGTCAAACAAGTTGTGTAAATTGTCACGTAATGTCACATAAACATGTCTATTATTACTTAGAGGAATACTGGCTTGCATACCCCGATTTCATGCAGATTCTATACGTTTAGAGCGTAACACAAAGAATTACATTAGATCCCAAATGAAGTGGACCTAACTCTGACCCTTTTGCCCCATCTAACATCGCGAAATAAAATTTGCCCAGATATCTCGGCACTCACCACCAAGCGTTATTCTTTTTTTGGGAAATCCCATCCTCCAGAATGGCATCACCTCAGTCAGACAAGTCCGCAATTGTCACAGAATGGGACATGGTCATTCCTTTTTGACTTGCAGATATACTGGTTTGCAGACAAGGTTCTCAGCGTGTAGAGCTTGATAACTTCAAAGAATGTACTTTCCCTTATTTAAAAATTTTTCAAAAAATAATGATCAATTTCCCCCGGGAATAGCCAAAAAAAAGACTCATTTTAAAGATTTGTAGAAAAAATTGGCACCCCCGTAAAGTCTACATGATCCTCAGACTCATTTATAACTAAGGGGATGGACCAACAAGGCCTTTCGGGTCCTTCTCAAATTTTGGGGAAAAAAATACCCGATATCTGGCCTCCACCCTATTCCCTTTGGGTTTCCCTTTTAACTTTTCTCCCTTTCCCCTAGGGTGGCAGCCCCTTCGGTCACACAAGTCCGTCAATTTTCCTGAATGGTCATGGTAATTCTAATGGGCTTACGACATACGGCTTTCGGACCCCAAAGGGCTTTAAGTGAAATGCTTGCTAACTGGAGTATATAACTTTTATTTAAAAATTTTTTCTTTTCAAAAACAATTTAATCTCAAAAATAAGATCCTTTAAATTTTTAGACGAAAATTTGCAGGGAACAAATCCCCCAAAGCCCCCCGACTCTTTTTTGCTCCCCAATGACCTGCTGACAATGACAGACCCCTAGTCCTTCTGAAAGCTTCTCCGATAAAACATTTCTCGATATCTACCTCACCACCCATCAGTATTCTTTTTTTCGCAAAACTCCCACCGTCCTGGTTGGTAGTCCCTCAGTCAGACAAGTTCCGTCAATTTTCACATAATATTACACGGAATGTCTAATATGCTGCGACATATTGGGTTGCAGATCCGAGGTCTCTGGGGAGATCTTGATAAATTTACATAGATTACATTCCTTATTTTAAAATTTAAGTCAAAAAAATAATAAACCTGTCCGGAATAGTTTGAAATTAAAACATCTTTTAAAAATTTGAAAACGAAATTTCGACCTAGAAAAGTGAACGCCCTCAACCCTTTGATCCCAAATGAAGTGGACCCTAACTCTGACCCCCTCTTCGCATCTCGAAAGCATCGGGAAATAAAATTTTCCAGATATCTCGGGACTCACCACCAAGTCTTATTCTTTTTTGAACATTTCTCCCCCCGCCTCCAGAGTGGGATCTCCTCAGCAGGTCCGCAATTTCACAGAATGGGGATTTTCATGTCCATTATGACTTGCAGATATACTGGGTTGCAGACCCGAGTTCTCAGCGGTAGAGCGATTACATAGAATGTCATTCCATAGGCGAAAAAAAAATTGCAGATAACTGGACACTCACCACGCTATATCCTTCCTTCTTTCAAGCAATTCACACCATCCCGGTTTAAATTTCTCGCACAAAAAAAGCCGTCAATTTACTGAATGCCACGGACATTCTATTATTACTTAGAGGTACTGGCGGTCAGCCCCTATTCATGCCGTACTCTACGTTTAGAGCTTGATTGGGTCATTAATTATTTCCAAAATTTACTTAAAAAAAATAATAAATTTTTGCATGAGAATAGTTCAAAGAAAGACTCATCTTAAAAAATTTGAAACAAATTTACCCTTTCGCCAAGACCCTATTAGCTGCCTAATGACATGTGACAAGACAGACTAGTCCTTCTCGAATGCTTTCCGAGAAAAAAAATTTTTAGAGATATCTGGGCATCATCACCACCACTATTATTTCTTTTTTAAACAAATCCCCCTTTGTTCTCCACGTTTGGGAGTCCCTCATAACAAGTCCGTCAATTTTCACATAATATTAAAGGACATGTCTAAGAATGGAAAATAGGCTTGCAGATCCAGGGTTTTGGGGGTAGATCTTGATAAATTAACGTAGCATGTACATTCCTTATTTTAAAATTTTATAGTCAAAAAAAGTAATCAATTCCTTTTTCCGAGAATACCTAAAATTTAAAAACTCACCTTAAAAATTTGAAGATGAAATTGGTAGGCCCCAGAAGCGGCACACGGCCCCCAGACTCATTTGATAACAATGAAATGGACCAATATGGGACTTTTTGGTCCTTCTCGAATGAAAAAAACGAAAAAAACCTTTTCCCGAATCGGACCTCACCCCCTATCACCATTGGGTTCTTTTTTAAACAATTTTTTCCGTTCCCCAGGGGAGCAGTCCCTGCAGTCAGACGTCCCTAATTGTCACAGAATGGGGAAAGGTCATTCCTTTTGACTTGAGATATACTGGTTTCAGACCCGAGGTCTCAGGGGTAGAGCTTGATAACTTTTTGATAGAATGCATTTCTTTTTTCAAATCTTTACGCTCAAAAAAAAAAAATCAATTCTGCCCCAGAATATTCTCAAAGAAAGGACTCACCTTCATATTTCTAGATGAAATTTGGCCGTCCCAAAAAGCTTACTATTCTTGTCCCTGGATTGACCCTTTTGCTTCTGGTCCTTTCGAATAAATAGGCGAAAAAAACCTTGTGCAGATAACTGACACTCACCACGCTATTTCCCTTTCTTTTTTTTTTCAAGCATTTTCACCATCCTCAAGGGTTTTAATTTCCCGATCAAACAAGTCCCCTCAATTGTCACTGAATGTCACATAAACATGTCTTTATTCTTAGAGGAATACTTGGGGTTTTATACCCGCGATTTCATGCAGATGTCTATACGTTTGAGCGTAACTTTTCAAAGAATGTACATTAGATCGCAAATGAAGTGGGTTTCCCCCCCCCATCTCAATGCATCGGCGAAATAAAATTTTCCCGATATCTCGGCCCCCACCAAGGGTTTTTCTTTTTTTTTGAACAATTCTCCACCGTCCTCCAGAATGACATCTCCTCATAACGTCCCGTCAATTGTCACAGAAAGGGGCTGCGTCCATTTTGACTTGCAGATATACTGGTGTTGCAGACCCGAGTTCTCAGCGTGTGAGCTTGATAACTTTACAAAGAATGTACATTCCTTATTTGAAAATTTTACGTTAAAAATAATGATCAATTTCTGCCGAGAATAGTCTCAAAGAAAAGACTCATCTTAAAATTTGTAAACGAAATTCGTAGGCAACAAAAGTCTGCACAAAGCCCTCTGACTCATTAGCTGCCTAATGTCACGTAGCTGACAATTAGAGACTAGTCCTTCTCGAATGCATCTCCGACAAAAAATTTCTACAGATATCTGGACACTCACCACCACATCACTATTCTTTCTTTCAAGCAAATCTCCCCTCCGTCCTCCAGGTTGAACGTCCCTTTAGTCAGACAAGTCCCGTCAATTTTCACATAATATTACACGGACAAGTCTATTATGACTTGCAGACATAGTGGCATTGCAGATCCGAGGTCTCTGCGTGTAGAGCTTGATAATTTGACATAGCATGTACATTGCTTATTTCAAATTTTTACACTTAAAATCATAATCAATTTCTGACTGAGAATAATCTCAAAGAAAAGGCACGACTTAAAATTTTTACATGAAATTAGCCTGGCCACAAAACCCTTCACAAGGCCCTCAGACTAGTTAGCTCCCTAATGACGCTGACCTAACAATCATCACTCTAGTCCTTCTCGAATGCATCTCCGACAAAAAAATTTCTACAGATATCTGGACATTCACCACCACATCACCATTTTTTGTTTCAAGCAATTCTCACACAGTCCTTCCGAGCTTCTGTCCCCTCAGTCAGACAAGTCCCGTCAATTGTCACTGAATGCCACATGTTCATGTCTATTTTTACTTACAGTCATATTGGCGTTGCAGACGCGAGATCTCTCTGTGTACTGCTTGCTACTTTTTATTGTGGGTACTTTCCTTATTTCAAAAACATTATCAAACTGCTGTCCGGAGAATAATCTCAAAGAAAAGATTCACCGTAAATTTTGTAGACAAAATTGGCAGGCTCAAAAAATTCTGCGCACGGCCCTCAGTTTCATTAGTTCCATAATGACGTGGACTTAACAATGGCTATCTCTGGTCATTTTCGAAAGACAAAAACTCGTACCATCATTTGGGCACCTCCTACCACGTCGCCATTCCTTTCTTTGAAGCAATTATTCCAATGTCCTTCTTGGCGGCAGGCTCCTCAGTGAGACAAGTCCCTTCAATTGTCGCCGAAGGGGACCTTGTCGTGTATATTAGGACTTACAGATATACTGGAGGATATACCCGAGATCTCTTCGTGTAGAACTTCATAACTTTACCTATATGTACATTCTTTATTTCAAAACTTTACTCTCAAAAATAAAAATCAATTGCTGCCCCGAGAATATTCTCAAAGAAAAGACTCACCTTAAAATTTCTAGATAAAATTTGCCTGCCCACAAAAGCTTGCTCATGACTCTCATACTCATTAGCTCCCTAGTGACTTGGACCTAACAATGACTCTCTCTAGTCCTTCTCGAATGCATAGGCGAAAACAACTTGTCCAGATAACTGGACACTCACCACGCTATCTCCTTTCTTTCTTTCAAGCAATTCTACACCGTCCTTAAGTTTTGAAGTCCCCGCAGTCAAACAAGTTGTGTCAATTGTCACGTAATGTCACATAAACATGTCTATTATTACTTAGAGGAATACTGGCGTTGCATACCCGCGATTTCATGCAGATGTCTATACGTTTAGAGCTTGATAACTTTACAAAGAATGTACATTAGATCCCAAATGAAGTGGACCTAACTCTGACCCTCTCTGTCCCATCTCGAATGCATCGGCGAAATAAAATTTGTCCAGATATCTCGGCACTCACCACCAAGTCGTTATTCTTTCTTTGAAGCAATTCTCCCACCGTCCTCCAGAATGGCATCTCCTCAGTCAGACAAGTCCCGTCAATTGTCACAGAATGGGACATGGTTATGTCCATTATGACTTGCAGATATACTGGTGTTGCAGACCCGAGTTCTCAGCGTGTAGAGCTTGATAACTTTACAAAGAATGTACATTCCTTATTTGAAAATTTTACGTTAAAAATAATGATCAATTTCTGCCCGAGAATAGTCTCAAAGAAAAGACTCATCTTAAAATTTGTAAACGAAATTCGTAGGCAACAGAAGTCTGCACAAAGCCCTCAGACTCATTAGCTCCCTAATGACAAGTAGCTGACAATGACACTCTCTAGTCCTTGTCGAATGCATCAGCAACAAAAAAACTTGTCCAGTTATCTCGAAATTCACCACCAAGTCGCAATTTTTTTATAAAGCAATTCTCCCACCGTTCTCCAGTGAGACAGGCCCCTCAGTCAGACAAGTCCAGCCAATTGTCACAGAATTTTACATGGTGATGTCTATTATGACTTGCAGACGCAAGGTCTCTGCGTTTGGAGCTTGATAACTTTACATTGCATGGACACTTCTTATTTCAGTATTTTATGTTAAAAATAATAATCAATTTGTGCCCGAGAATAGTCTCAAAGAAAAGACTCATCTTAAGATTTGTAGACAAAATTGGCATCCCCAGTAAAGTCTGCACATGACCCTCAGACTCATTTGATAACTAATGGAGTGGACCTAACAATGGCACTTTCTGGTCCTTCTCGAATGCTAAGGCGAAAAAAAAAATATCCAGATATCTGGACACAAACCACCCTATTGCCATTGATTCCTTTAAGCAATTCTCTCTCCGTTCCCTAAGGTGGCAGTCCCTTCAGTCACACAAGTCCCGTCAATTTTCACTGAATGGCTCATGGTAATGTCTAATAGGACTTACAGACATACTGGCTTTGCGGACCCAAGGTCTTTAAGTGAAGTGCTTGCTAACTGGTAGTATATAACTTCCTTATTTAAAAATTTTACTTACAAAAACAATAATCAATCTCAAAGAAAAGACTCACTTTAAATTTGTAGACGAAATTCGCAGGCAACAAAATCTGCACAAAGCCCTCAGACTCTTTAGCTCCCTAATGACACGTAGCTGACAATGACAGACTCTAGTCCTTCTCAAATGCTTCTCCGATAAAACATTTCTACAGATATCTGGACACTCACCACCACATCAGTATTCTTTCTTTCAGGCAAATCTCCTCACCGTCCTAAAGGTTGGTAGTCCCCTCAGTCAGACAAGTTCCGTCAATTTTCACATAATATTACACGGACATGTCTAATATGACATGCAGACATATTGGCGTTGCAGATCCGAGGTCTCTGCGTGTAGATCTTGATAAATTTACATAGCATGTACATTCCTTATTTTAAAATGTTATAGTCAAAAACAATAATAAATTCCTGTCCCGAGAATAGTTTGAAATTAAAGACTCATCTTAAAATTTGAAGACGAATTTGGCAGACCCAGAAAAGTCGGCACACGGCCCTCAGACTCATTAGATCCCAAATGAAGTGGACCTAACTCTGACCCTCTCTGTCCCATCTCGAATGCATCGGCGAAATAAAATTTGTCCAGATATCTCGGCACTCACCACCAAGTCGTTATTCTTTCTTTGAAGCAATTCTCCCACCGTCCTCCAGAGTGGAGTCTCCTCAGTCAGAGAAGTCCCGTCAATTGTCACAGAATGGGACATGGTCATGTCCATTATGACTTGCAGATATACTTGCGTTGGAGACCCGAGTTCTCAGCGTGTAGAGCTTGATTACATAGAATGTACATTCCATAGGCAAAAAAACTTGTGCAGATAACTGGACACTCACCACGCTATCTCCCTTCTTTCTTTCAAGCAATTCTAGACCATCCTCAAGGTTTAAATTTCCCGCTGTCAAACAAGTCCCGTCAATTGTCACTGAATGTCACACGGACATGTCTATTATTACTTAGAGGCATACTGGCGGTGCAGACCCGCTATCTCATGCCGATGACTCTACGTTTAGAGCTTGATTACAAAGAACGTACATTAATTATTTCAAAATTTACGTTAAAAATAATAATAAATTTTTTGCATGAGAATAGTCTCAAAGAAAAGACTCATCTTAAAATTTGTAAACGAAATTCGTAGGCAACAAAAGTCTGCACAAAGCCCTCATTCTCATTAGCTGCCTAATGACACGTAGCTGACAATGACAACCTAGTCCGTCTCGAATGCTTCTCCGACAAAAAATTTCTAGAGATATCTGGACACTCATCATCACATCACTATTCTTTCTTTTAAGCAAATCTCCCCTTCGTCCTCCAGGTTGGCAGTCCCCTCAGTCAGACAAGTCCCGTCAATTTTCACATAATATTACACGGACATGTCTATTATGACTTGCAGACATAGTGGCGTTGCAGATCCGAGGTCTCTGGGTGCAGATCTTGATAAATTTACATAGCATGTACATTCCTTATTTTAAAATTTTATAGTCAAAAACAGTAATCAATTCCTGTCCCGAGAATACTCTGAAATTAAAGACTCACCTTAAAATTTGAAGATGAAATTGGTAGGCCCAGAGAAGTCGGCACACGGCCCTCAGACTCATTTGATAACTAATGAAATGGACCTAACAATGGCACTTTCTGGTCCTTCTCGAATGCAAAGGCGAAAAAACACTTGTCCAGATATCTGAACACTCACCACCCTATCGCCATTCTTTCTTTTAAGCAATTCTCTCTCCGTTCCCTAGGGCAGCAGTCCCTGCAGTCAGACAAGTCCCGTCAATTGTCACAGAAGGGGACACGGTCATGTCCTTTATGACTTGCAGATATACTGGTGTTGTAGACCCGAGGTCTCTGCGTGTAGAGCTTGATAACTTTAGTTAGAATGCACATTCCTTATTTCAAATCTTTACGCTCAAAAATAAAAATCAATTGCTGCCCCGAGAATATTCTCAAAGAAAAGACTCACCTTCATATTTCTAGATGAAATTGGCCGTCCCACAAAAGCTTACTATTCATTAGCTCCCTAGTGACTTGGACCTATTAATGACTCTCTCTGGTCCTTCTCGAATAAATAGGCGAAAAAACCTTGTGCAGATAACTGGACACTCACCACGCTATTTCCTTTCTTTCTTTTTTTCAAGCATTTTCACCATCCTCAAGGTTTGAATTTCCCGCAGTCAAACAAGTCCCGTCAATTGTCACTGAATGTCACATAAACATGTCTATTATTACTTAGAGGAATACTGGCGTTTCATACCCGCGATTTCATGCAGATGTCTATACGTTTAGAGCTTGATAACTTTACAAAGAATGTACATTAGATCCCAAATGAAGTGGACCTAACTCTGACCCTCTCTGTCCCATCTCGAATGCATCGGCGAAATAAAATTTGTCCAGATATCTCGGCACTCACCACCAAGTCGTTATTCTTTCTTTGAAGCAATTCTCCCACCGTCCACCAGAATGACATCTCCTCAGTCAGACAAGTCCCATCAATTGTCACAGAATGGGACATGGTCATGTCCATTATGACTTGCAGATATACTGGTGTTGCAGACCCGAGTTCTCAGCGTGTAGAGCTTGATAACTTTACAAAGAATGTACATTCCTTATTTGAAAATTTTACGTTAAAAATAATGATCAATTTCTGCCCGAGAATAGTCTCAAAGAAAAGACTCATCTTAAAATTTGTAAACGAAATTCGTAGGCAACAAAAGTCTGCACAAAGCCCTCTGACTCATTAGCTGCCTAATGTCACGTAGCTGACAATGAGAGACTCTAGTCCTTCTCGAATGCTTCTCCGACAAAAAATTTCTACAGATATCTGGACACTCACCACCACATCACTATTCTTTCTTTCAAGCAAATCTCCCCTCCGTCCTCCAGGTTGGCAGTCCCCTTAGTCAGTTTTCACATAATATTACACGGACAAGTCTATTATGACTTGCAGACATAGTGGCGTTGCAGATCCGAGGTCTCTGCGTGTAGAGCTTGATAATTTGACATAGCATGTACATTCCTTATTTCAAAATTTTTACACTTAAAATCATAATCAATTTCTGACTGAGAATAATCTCAAAGAAAAGGCACGACTTAAAATTTTTACATGAAATTAGCCTGCCCACAAAAGCCTTCACAAGGCCCTCAGACTAGTTAGCTCCCTAATGACGCTGACCTAACAATCATCACTCTAGCCCTTCTCGAATGCATCTCCGACAAAAAATTTCTACAGATATCTGGACATTCACCACCACATCACCATTTTTTGTTTCAAGCAATTCTCACACAGTCCTTCCGAGCGGCTGTCCCCTCAGTCAGACAAGTCCCGTCAATTGTCACTGAATGCCACATGTTCATGTCTATTTTACTTACAGTCATATTGGCGTTGCAGACGCGAGATCTCTCTGTGTACTGCTTGCTACTTTATATTGTGGGTACTTTCCTTATTTCAAAAACATTATCAAACTGCTGTCCGGAGAATAATCTCAAAGAAAAGATTCACCGTAAATTTTGTAGACAAAATTGGCAGGCTCAAAAAATTTTGCACACGGCTCTCAGTTTCATTAGCTCCCTAATGACGTGGACTTAACAATGGCTATCTCTGGTCATTTTCGAAAGACAAAAAACTCGTACCATCATTTGGGCACCTCCTACCACGTCGCAATTCCTTTCTTTGAAGCAATTATTCCAATGTCCTTCTTGGCGGCAGGCTCCTCAGTGAGACAAGTCCCTTCAATTGTCGCCGAAGGGGACCTTGTCGTGTATATTAGGACTTACAGATATACTGGAGGATATACCCGAGATCTCTTCGTGTAGAACTTCATAACTTTACCTAGCATGTACATTCTTTATTTCAAAACTTTACTCTCAAAAATAAAAATCAATTGCTGCCCCGAGAATATTCTCAAAGAAAAGACTCACCTTAAAATTTCTAGATAAAATTTGCCTGCCCACAAAAGCTTGCTCATGACTCTCATACTCATTAGCTCCCTAGTGACTTGGACCTAACAATGACTCTCTCTAGTCCTTCTCGAATGCATAGGCGAAAACAACTTGTCCAGATAACTGGACACTCACCACGCTATCTCCTTTCTTTCTTTCAAGCAATTCTACACCGTCCTTAAGTTTTGAAGTCCCCGCAGTCAAACAAGTTGTGTCAATTGTCACGTAATGTCACATAAACATGTCTATTATTACTTAGAGGAATACTGTGTTGCATACCCAAGCGATTTCATGCAGATGTCTATACGTTTAGAGCTTGATAACTTTACAAAGAATGTACATAGATCCCAAATGAAGTGGGCCTAACTCTGACCCTCTCTGTCCCATCTCGAATGCATCGGCGAAATAAAATTTGTCCAGATATCTCGGCACTCACCACCAAGTCGTTATTCTTTCTTTGAAGCAATTCTCCCACCGTCCACCAGAATGACATCTCCTCAGTCAGACAAGTCCCATCAATTGTCACAGAATGGGACATGGTCATGTCCATTATGACTTGCAGATATACTGGTTTGCAGACCCGAGTTCTCAGCGTGTAGAGCTTGATAACTTTACAAAGAATGTACATTCCTTATTTGAAAATTTTACGTTAAAAATAATGATCAATTTCTGCCCGAGAATAGTCTCAAAGAAAAGACTCATCTTAAAATTTGTAAACGAAATTCGTAGGCAACAAAAGTCTGCACAAAGCCCTCTGACTCATTAGCTGCCTAATGTCACGTAGCTGACAATGAGAGACTCTAGTCCTTCTCGAATGCTTCTCCGACAAAAAATTTCTACAGATATCTGGACACTCACCACCACATCACTATTCTTTCTTTCAAGCAAATCTCCCCTCCGTCCTCCAGGTTGACAGTCCCCTTAGTCAGACAAGTCCCGTCAATTTTCACATAATATTACACGGACAAGTCTATTATGACTTGCAGACATAGTGGCGTTGCAGATCCGAGGTCTCTGCGTGTAGAGCTTGATAATTTGACATAGCATGTACATTCCTTATTTCAAAATTTTTACACTTAAAATCATAATCAATTTCTGACTGAGAATAATCTCAAAGAAAAGGCACGACTTAAAATTTTTACATGAAATTAGCCTGCCCACAAAAGCCTCTCTACAAGGCCCTCAGACTAGTTAGCTTCCCTAATGACGCTGACCTAACAATCATCACTCTAGCCCTTCTCGAATGCATCTCCGACAAAAATTTCTACAGATATCTGGACATTCACCACCACATCACCATTTTGTTTCAAGATCTCACACAGTCCTTCCGAGCGGCTGTCCCTCAGTCAGACAAGTCCCGTCAATTGTCACTGAATGCCACATGTTCATGTCTATTTTTACTTACAGTCATATTGGCGTTGCAGACGCGAGATCTCTCTGTGTACTGCTTGCTACTTTTTACTGTGGGTACTTTCCTTATTTCAAAAACATTATCAAACTGCTGTCCGGAGAATAATCTCAAAGAAAAGATTCACCGTAAATTTTGTAGACAAAATTGGCAGGCTCAAAAAATTCTGCACACGGCCATCAGTTTCATTAGCTCCCTAATGACTTGGACTTAACAATGGCTATCTCTGGTCATTTTCGAAAGACAAAAAACTCGTACCATCATTTGGGAAATTTCCCACACGTCGCCATTCCTTTCTTTGAAGCAATTATTCCAATGTCCTTCTTGGCGCAGGTCCTCAGGAGACAAGTCCCTTCAATTGTCGCCGAAGGGACCTTGTCGTGTATATTAGGACTTACAGATATACGGGAGGATATACCCGAGATCTCTTCGTGTAGAACTTCATAACTTTACCTAGCATGTACATTCTTATTTCAAAACTTTACCCCTCAAAAAAAAAAATCAATTGCTCCCCCGGAGAATATTCTCAAAGAAAGGGACTCACCCTAAAATTTCTAGATAAAAATTTTCCTGCCCACAAAAACTTGCTCATGACTCTCATACTCATTAGCTCCCTAGTGACTTGGACCTCAATATTCTCTCAGTCCCTTCTCGAATGCATAGGCGAAAACAACTTGTCCAGATAACCGGACACTCACCACGCTTTTCTCCTTTCTTTCAAGCAATTCTACACCGTCCTTAAAAATTTTGAAGTCCCGCAGTCAAACAAGTTGTGTCAATTGTCACGTAATGTCACATAAACATGTCTATTATTACTTAGAGGAATACTGGCGTTGCATACCCGCGATCTCATGCCGATGTCTATACGTTTAGAGCTTGATAACTTTACAAAGAATGTACATTCCTTTTTTCAAAATTTTACGTTAAAAATAATACTTAATTTCTGCCCGAGAATAGTCTCAAAGAAAAGACTCATCTTAAAATTTGTAGACAAAATTGTCAGGCCCAGTAAAGTCTGCACATGACCCTCAGACTCATTTGATAACTAATGAAATGGACCTAACTATACTTTATGGCCCTTTTGAATAAAAGGCAAAAAAAACTTTACAGATATCTGGACACTCACCACAATATCGCCATTCTTTACTTTAAGCAATTCTCTCTCCGTTCTCGCGGGTGGAAGTCCCCTCAGTCAGACAAGTCCAGTCAATTTTCACTGAATGCCACATGTTCATGTCTATTTTTACTTACAGTCATACTGGCGTTCAGAAAAATCTCTCCGTGTACTGCTTGCTACTTTATATAGTGGCCTTATTTCAAAATTTTTTACGTTAAAAAAAATTATCAAACTGCTGACCGGAGAATAATCTCAAAAAACGATTCCCTTAAATTTTAACAAAATTGGCGGGCCTAAAAAAGTCCACGGCCCTCATTTTCTTACCCCCTAATGACGGGGACCTAACAATCTCTCTCTGGCTTTTTGGAATGACAAAAAACTCGTTGGATCATCTGGACACTTCCCACCACGTCGCCAATCCTTTCTTTGAAGCAATTATTCAAATGTCCTCCTTGGCGGCCAGCTCCTCAGTCAGACAAGTCCCTTCAATTGTCACCGAAGGGGACCTTGTCGTGTATATTATGACTTACAGATATACCCGAGGTCTCTCCGAGTAGAGCTTCATAACTTTACATAGCATGTAAATTCTTTATTTCAAAATTTCTCGCTCGAAAATAAAAATCATTTGCTGCCTTGGGAATATTCTCAAAGGAAAGACTCACATTAAAATTTCTAGATGAAATTGGCCTGCCCACAAAAGCTTGCTCACGACTCTCATACTCATTAGCTCCCTAGTGACTTGGACCTAACAATGACCCACTCTAGTTCTTCTCGAATGCATATGCAAAAACAACTTGTCCAGGTAACTGGACACTCACCACCACATCACCATT
This sequence comes from Trichonephila inaurata madagascariensis, assembly GCA_019973955.1. Lineage (NCBI taxonomy): Eukaryota > Metazoa > Arthropoda > Arachnida > Araneae > Nephilidae > Trichonephila > Trichonephila inaurata. Next base: position 32,282 of record BMAV01004827.1, read on the forward strand.
CTTTATTTCAAGCAATTTCCCCACCATCTGCCGAAGAGGGTGCCCATCAGTCGGACAAGCCCCGTCAATTGTAACAGAATCGGACACGGTCATGTCTATTATGCCTTACAGATATTTTGGCGTTGCAGTCCCGAGGTCTCTCCGTGTACAGCTTGCTAACTTTACATAGCATGTTCATTCCTTATTTGAAAATTTTTCATTCAAAAACAATAATCAATTGCTGCACCTAGAATTAATCTCAAAGAAAAGACTAACTTTAAAATTTGTAGATGAAATTTGCAGGTAACAAAAGTCTGCACAAAGCCCTCAGACTCATTAGATCCCTAATTAAGTGGACCTAACACTGATCCTCTCTGGTCCTTCTCGAATGTACAAGTGACAACAAACTTGTTCGAACATTTGGACACTTACGACGTGGCCAGTCCTTTCCTTGAAGCAATTCTCCCAACCTCCTCCGAAGCGGCAGGTATCCTGACTATCTAACGAACATTCTTTTTTTTATTCAACAGAGTTTGAAAGGAGCATTACTATCCCTCCAGCTGGAGAGATGTCATTGTGATTCCAATCCTTAAGCCGGGCAAGGTGCAACAGACCCTCTGAGTTACCTTTCCATTGCTCTGACGAGCTGCTTCTGCAAGACCTTTGAACGTATGGTAAATTCTCGTTTGGTGTATGTTTTGGAGAAAGAAAAGTGTACTTCATCTCTGCAGAGTGGATTCCGTAAGGGCCGATCCACTCTCGATAACATTGTAGAATTCCAAATCATTGATGCCTTTGTTAAGAGAAACCATTTAGTTTCTTTTTCTTTTTACTTATAAGAAAGCATACGACCAAACATGGCGTAATGGGATTCTCCGTAATTTGTATGATTTTGGCTTAAGGGGAAATCTTCCCATTTTTATTTTTAACTTTTTAGCTCTTCGTTATTTTCATGTGCACGCGTTGGTCACTCATCTTCTCATAAATTCATATAAGATAAAGGTGTCCCTCTCAGGGTAGCGTTCTGAGCTTTACACTTTTTAATATTCATATGAGCAGCATACTTCATCACCTCCCACCTTCAGTGCGAGGAATGCTTTATGTTGATGATCTGCAAATCTCTTGTCAAGGTTCAGATATGCGACTAATTGAGCGGCAGCTGCAAACAACTGTCAATCGATTAGTTAAATGGTGCGATCAGAATGGTCACACGATCTTTCCTTACAAGAGCAACTGTGTCCATTTTTGCAGAAAGCGTAACCTACATCCAGATCCTTTTATTCATATAGGAAATATACAAATACCTGTAGTCAGTGAGGTGCGCTTCCTCGGAGTAATCTTTGACTGTAAATTGACTTTCCTTCCGCATGTTCTTTATACTTGCGGAAGAAGTGTGAGTGATCCCTCAATATCCTAAAAGTGCTGTCAAACACCTTGTGGGGAGCGGATAAAGTCTCATTACTCCGAGTATATCAAGCACTAATCCTTTCACATTTGGACTATGGTTGTGTAGTGTATGGTTCTGCTCGTGCATCTGTCTTAAGACGATTGGACACAATACATCATTCTGCTCTGAGAATCATGTCTGGTGCTTTCAGAACTTCGCCTATTACAAGCCAGTATGTGGTATGCCATCAACCACCTTTAGAATTAAGACGGAGGCAGTTAAGTGCCAATTATTTTATTCGTGCCATGTCTGTTCCTTCTCATCCATTAAAACCCTTTTCTCTTGCCATTGGTCTCACTCGACTCTATGACGCCCATCCATTTAACACGCGATCCCTTGCGCGGGGTGTTCTGTACACCCCGACAACAGGAAAATCCTCCCAGGATTCTAAAAAGAATGCGCAGAACCACGATTATTTCCGTAACTGCCCATTTTAGGTAATTGAACCTTCAGGCCTGATGCAATTCCTCTTTCTCGAACGGTTGGAATGTAATGACCTTCAAAAGTTTATCTGGGGGGCGGAGAACTCCCGCGAGAAGTTGAGCATATGTATACAGTCTGCTCTGAATGTTCGGAAAAATGATTAAAATATTTTTTTTTTCTTTTTTTTTACTATCTTTAAATTTTAATTTTAAATTTTTTATTACTGGTATATAGTTTTATACTAGTTTATAAAAAATTTTAAATTATGTTTTTTTAAAAATAAAATTTTTTTGTATGTCTATTTTAAAATTTAAAGTTAGTCTCTTTTTTGTATGCAAAAAATTTTAAATAATTTTGGTATAATAAAAAAACATCTTGTATTTTTATAAATATGTATCATAATTTAATTTTTTTTTTCCCAATTAAATTTTAACGTTTTTAAAAATTTTTGGGGTGTTTTCTACACCCCGCAGAACGGGTAGCAAAACCGGCGCAGGCCCGCGGGTTAACATCAACCCTTTTTGGGAAAGAGCAAAAGCTGTTCTAAATGACGCCCACTTAAGAACATAAATATTTTGGGGATAATAATAAAAATTTTCCCCTTTTTTCCCCCCCGGGACACCCAAATTTTTTAACTATAGAAACCCCTTTTTTTGGGGGTTTAAAGACAAAGCAGGTCTCCTCATGTTATTTATCAGCAGATTTTTTTCTTTCCACCGCAGCCCAGTTTTCCCTGGTACATACCAGGCTCCCGGAGGGGTCAAAACCAAAAGGACGTGTTGGGTGTGGTGTTTTTTTTTAACGATACCATTCTAAGTTTCCCCCTTCCAAAATTTTCAAGTCTGTTTTTTAGTGCTGAATTGACTGCCATTCTTAGGCACTTCAACATATTTTGGGTTTTCCCAACCCCCCGTCATTTTATGTGTACACTGATAGCATGAGTACTTTGAGTCCTTACACTCTTTTAACAGAACGTAGACACCCCACTGTGATGGAAATGTTTTTTATTTTGCAAAAATTGGGGGGGTTTTGATATAATTTTTCTTGTGTCCCTTTGGACACGGGGGTTATCCTTGGTAATGAACGGGGCTGATAACGCTGCACAATCCTTTTTTTGGGATCACATGAAAGCAGTCTGTCTCGTTCCGGGATTTAAAAACCTCTATACAGTACTAAAATTCGTCATACATGGAAGAGACTTGGGATCAACAGATCATAAACCAAGTTACATAGCTTTCCCCATCCTTCCACTGCTCAATGGGCAGGGGGCCCCCAGTACAAAACTTTGATGTTCCCCCTTGACTCGACTTGTAGGGAAAACCACCTCCCCAACTCATAGACATTTGCTGCTGGGAGGGGTTCCCCATTGCGATTTTTTGTCAATGTGCCCTTTTTCCATTTTACACCCCCTTTAATAAAAATGTCCAAAAATTCATTCAAAAGAAACCCCTTTTTTAAAACCCAAACCTTTTTAACTCTGACTGATTTGTTTGGGGAAACTCATCACCCAAACTTTTGTATTTTTTTCGTTCAATTGATATTTTACCGGGGAAAAATAATTTTCTTTAAAGGGTTTTATTGTACCATTGGTTTTTCCCTTTTTTAAAAAAAGATCTCCCAAAAAAATTTTACATTTATGCATTTTTAAATACTTTTGCTCAATTTTATATTTTTTTTTTTTTTCTGGGCATTTAAAAAAACATTTTTATATTTTATATGTATTTATAGGGGTTTTTGTTTTTTAAAAATTTTTAAAATACTACGGAATTTTGGCGCAGTATATCCAAACTTTGCTCTTGCGCCAAAAAAATCAACAATTATCATCATCATCATCACGAAGCGGCAGGCTCTTCAGTCAGACTAAAAACCCCCCCGTTTTCACAGAATGGGACATTTTCTCAGCCCTTTTTACTTGCAGACCCTACTGGCGTTTTCGGAAAACCCCAGGTTTTCTCCGTGTAGGGCCCTTTCTAACTTTTTAAGGGATGTACATTCCTTATTTTTTTTTACGTTTCAAAACAATAATCAATTCCTTTTTCCCCCGAATAGTCTCAAATTAAAGACTCACCTTTAAAATTTTAGACGAAATTGGCAGGGCCCCGGTCTGACACCCGCCCTCAGAATTTGTCCCCAATGACCGGGGCCTTTCAATGCCCCTGGTCCTTGTCGAATGCATCGGCGACAAAAAACTTTTCCAGATATTTTGACACTCACCACCACGCTGTCATTTTTGCTTTGAAGCAATTCTTCTAACGTCCTCCGGGACAGCAGTCCCCTCGGTCAGACGATTCCCGTCAGAGGTATCAGAATGGGACACGGTCATTGTCTTTTACTTTGGGGTTTCAAAAACCCCAGATCTTCCGTGGAGTGCTTTTCTACTTTTTTATAGTGAGTACATTACTTATTTCAAAATTTTATGTTCAAAAACAATAATCAATTGCTGCCCCGAGAATAATCTCAAAGAAAAAACTCACCTTAATATTTGTAGACGAAAACACTGGCGCACACTTGGGACATCTTGAAAATCAGCCAACGGCAATTCTGCTCCACTTTCGATTACACTCTGATTGCTTCTATTGTTTGATTGAGAAGGCCCTCTTCACAGACTGGGCCTCTTTGGGAACATGAAATGGAGAATGAGATTTCAGGAATTTCAATTTGCTCACAGATCGTTTGTAGCGCTTGCACACACTGTGATATGGTCGATCTTTGGCGACCATATCTTTGTGGGTCTTCAGCGTGAATTAGAGGTGTGGGGTTCTCGAAATGAATATAGACATTTTAGAATTCTTAATATGACTTTATTAAGAGTTTAACTTAAATTTCTAATATATTGAACAAACTTATATTAAGTGAGAATAAACCAAAACACGTAGCCGTAGCTAAAACAGATCGCGCAATTGGATCACTTATCTAAATAATTATATTATCCGCCTACTCTCAATTCTATTAATATTACGAATTTGGATATCAAATAATCTGTTCTACCTTGAATTCCACTCAACGGTTCAATCACCTTCCGAAAGACAGTTAGGCTCGCGTGCAATAGAATGCACCTTGTAGTAATGGCTAGGAATGCGTGATTCTATGGTAGGCTGTCAAATTACTCTTCTATCTTTTCCAAACTGAACTTTCTCTAAATTGCCATCCCACTTACTAAAACTTCTGTTCTTTTAAAGACTATCTTATTTGCATCTACACTGCATTTCACTTCTTGGATTTGGGTTGGAAAAGATTTGCCATTAATCTTGGCCATCAAAGAACCCAGAGGTTATGTTACAGAAAAGACGCGTGAGCCCGTCACAACACGTCTGGCATTTTATCTCTTCTTTTTACTAAAGTATGCAGCAAAAGTATGCTTTCGTCTCGATTTCCATCTCACTCAAAAAAATGACCCTTTTAAACTCCAGCGGTGGGTCCACTACAAGCTCCTCGTCATTTCTCATTGGTAGACCCACAAAAGTCTGCACACAGCCCTCAGACTCATTAATGCTCTATTGGCGTTTACCTAACAATGATTCCCTTTGGTCCTTCTGGAATGCACCTGCCACAAAAAACTCCTCCGAACATCTGGACACTTCCCACCACGTCGCCATTGTTTCTTTAAAACAATTTTTCCACGGTCTTCCGAGACGACACGCTCCTTTGTCGGACAAGTCCCGTCAATTGTCACTCAATGGTACACGGTCATGTCTAATAAGACTTACAGACATACTGGTATTGCAGACCCGAGGCCAAACAATGAACAATGACCCCAAAAGCCTTGTGCCCTTTCTCCAACCCACAAGCGAGCCACCTGCTCTAATCTATCAAACTAGACATGTATAGAAGGGCGTTTTTCGTGTGAATGCAGCGTCGTTATACTGTCAAGAGCTGAAACCTTCCCCCTCCTCCCGTTAAAGTAGTTTGGTATTTTGAAGAGGGGGTTGCTAGCTCAGGTGAGGTCCTCGTCACTTGTCCTTGGTTAAAAATTACGAGGTCCGTCGTCAAAAGCCGCAGAGTAGCTAAAAAGTTGCGACGTTAATATTCACTCAGAATATATGACTTGAAAGATTTGATTCCTTTTTTACTCTACGCATATATTATCTATTTCACTTGGTTTTACACGATGTTTGATGAAATATATATCAACGGTGTAAAAATAATGTCGGATGTATTATACAGTATAAGGAAAATATATTTTAAAAAAATTTCTTATCTTTACAATACGAATAAGTCAGACTCACGTTGACTATATTGAAAAAAAGTATGAAATTTTTTGTAATATTTTTCTTTTTATTTGTTTTAACTTAAAATTTAGAAGTGCCATTACGAGGTGACCTGCTTTCGCTCATATTTTCAACAGTTCACTAGGCAAAGAATCTAAACGTAATCAGTAGAATTAACAGAGCGGAATGAAACAAACTTTAAAACCTCCTATCGTGAAGCTGTTAGAGCAGTGCTTCTCAAATTTGCAATGTTTGCGACCCAATTTTTAATCATAATTTTTATCGTGCCCCCCTCCATACAATAACCATGTATTAAATTCAATAATAATGTACTTAGACACTAAAGCTGCAATACGTCTAGATAAGTACTAAATTTTGTATACAACAAGTCCATGTAAGTCACTAGTAATTATTTATCTTGTTCTTAACTTAGTATTGTAAAATTAATTAACAAATACATTGAGTATAAGTATATTATATCAGTATTAATGTGTATTTAATCCCATTTAAAAGTATATTATATCAGTGTAAATGTGTATTTTATTTTTATTATGTCAGAATATATGTAAGATTGGATATGTGCTCTGTCTCATTCCCCTCCCCCTGTTATGTCGAGTGGAGCAATCCACAATGACGTCACACTCTGCCAATAGTGCCCGACAAGGCACTGTACGGGAAATTACTCAGACGGACGCCTAGAGGCGCTAAACACTAGAAGTAGGAAAAAGACGTCCTCCTTTGATGTTTAATATATCATTAATGATTTCATCTTTCATTGTTTAATAAATCCTTTATATCATCCGAAGGTTGTAGTCATTTTCCTATAGATATTTTGTTTTTCTTCATTTCAGTAAATTCGTAATTTTTTAAATCTTTTATTTTCGATATTCTCGTCCCCTCAGTTATCACGCCCCCCTAAGGGGTCGCGCCCCACAGTTTGAGAAACGCTGTGTTAGAGTGGTTACTTATAGAAAGCGTATTTTCGACAATGAATTGCGCACCACAAAGGAGCCGTTATACGGGGGCATCTGGGAGGGGGATAAAGGACTTCTGATGCTTTATCTCAGAAGGGGAAACTGCTTTCGAACCCCTGCTGACCATGAATGGCCGTTCGGTCTTTTTGATGTTTTCGAAACAAAAGAGAACCGAGATAAATAAAATCTGTTATTCTTTTTTATTGGACCCCCTCTCGGCAAACTGTTCACTAAGAGCAAAACCTTCTTTTTATTCAAGTCTTCTTCTAAGTGTGACGTTCATTTACATCCAATCAATCAACAGAACAATTCATGTTGTCATTTACAAGCAAATAACATTTCGAATGTTTTTCTCCCCATTATAAATGCTATCTGTATTTTACTTCAAACGCGAGTGAACTTTTTGAGAAGCCGCTTTGAATAGAAATTTCGTAGAAGCTTTCCTGAGTCTATACCACACCTTGTTTTCTCATTATTTTGAGTAAAACGATATCAGCTTTTCAAGTTTTCTAATTTTGGGAACTGAGATATAGAATTCACATGGAAAACTGTTGCCACAGTGACAGGCAATTTTATAAACGTAAAAGGGAACTCTGTTATTAAGACTGTGACGTCTCTCGCGTTCTTCTTCTAACATAACTCCTAAGTTCTTTGACGGCCACGATTAATGGCAAAACTTTTCCAACCCAATACCAAGAAGAGAAACAGAACGAATATGCAAATGGGGATAGACTTTAAAGGATAGAAGGTTTGGTGAGGGTAGGACGCAAGTCTAGAATAACTTAGTACGGAATTGTTCGGGAAAAAATGTTAGACGTCCTACAAGCTCTGGAAGAAGGATACGCTCATCGTCATTAATAAGATTAATAATAAGAAGGGTTAAGAAAGCCTTGAGTATTCTCTCCTACAAATAACATAATAGGAATATCTTCAACCTAGGGAAGGAAGGTGACTCTATAAAAGGTAATATTTTTTTATAGGAAGTTAGATTAGACAGTTAAATTATTATAATTAAGATAAGTGATCTAGTTGTGCGATCTGACTTGAATATTCAGTTTAATTGGTGGCTTATTCTCACTTAAAGAAAGTTGTTATTTAGAATTAAGTAATTTAAGTTATTCTTAATAAAAGCTGTGTTAAGAATTACAAAATGTCTAATCATTTAGATAATCCCACACCTCTAGCTTACGCGAATCACCCAAGACATAGTTATCACAGGATGGCTATGTCTCAAGACTATCGATAACTTTTTCCGACTTTTTGTTTTCTCATGTCCAGGGCCACTGTAGTTTGGGGGCTTGGTATAGATATGGCGATAGCTACGCCCCTGATATATTGGCTTAAAGTCAATTTGTGAAACCGCCCCCCTAAGGTGACCGTTTCTTTGATTATCCGCGTGAGCTAGAGTTGTAGGATTTACAAAAGGAACAGACATTTTTAAATTCTTAATATGACTTTATTAAGAATGTAACTTAAGCGTATTACAATTTAGATGATTATAGTTAAGAGAGAATCTACGACGAACAAACACACAGTAATAGTTAAACCGAATCGCGTAACTTGGAGCACTATCAATATTTAATCCACCTAATCTCACTTCTAATAATATTACTCCTAAAATCAAATATTCAATCCTACCTTAATCCAATCTTAGCTTCAATCTTATGAAGAGGCGTCTGGGCGCGCGTGGCTTAATCTTCAAGGTAACTTCAATTGGCTATCAATTCACGCTTGTATCACTTTCACACATAACATTCCACAAATTGCCATACGACTTACTGAAACTTCTGTTATTTAAAAGCTATCTTATTTGCATTTCCTCTTCACATTTCGCTTCTTGGGTTTTGGTTGGAAAAGAGTTGCCATTAATCTTGGTCCCCAAAGAACCCAGAGGTCATGTTAAAGAAAAGACGCGTGAGCCCGTCACAAATTTAACTCTGGTGTTGAAGAATTTATTAATCAAAATGTATTGACTGTGTTTCCTATTTTTTTTTCCAGCGTCCCTGAAATAACAGAAAACGAAATTAGAGAAGCTTTAATGCAAGAAGTGATGACTCATTGCTGCTATGGAAGAACGGCAGCCAAAGAATTCGTTATCACTGAAATAAAACATTCAGTAGCATTTCATGTAAGTAATACAAGCACTACATACAATTAGATTTAGGCTTGAATTGCCATAGAGCTAAGATCAGTGGCGTAACGTACACCCCTGTATTGGGTGGAGGGGGCAGGATTCTAGGGGGTCCTAAGCCTGATTGATACCAAGTTGTAATCCTTCGTAAGATCCCCTTGGGGCCCCTAAAACCTGGTTTTGGGGGGGCCCCCCCCTTTTTCCCCCCAAAGAATTGGTATTATGAATTTGGGGCCTAGTTTAAATATTCACTAAAAAAAACTTCCTTTGGGAAAGAGTTGAGAAAAACACACAAAAATTTAACATCCAAGTTGAAAATATTTTTTTTTTAAGGTTTTTCCCCTCACAAGGCGTAACTTAACGGAACACTTTTTCGGAAGAAAAAAGCTTCAATTTTTATAAAAGTTTAGACATTGTAACCTCATTTTTTTATAATATAGTGTTTATAAAAATTTAAAATATTTCATTAATAATTTGTTTTTCCTTTTAAAAGTGAAGGGGGTAGCTCATTTAGAAAGGTATAGGAGAAAAGATCGAAACACATTTTATAAAAGAAAAAAAAAGTATCAATTTTGGGGAAAGAAAGGAAAAGTAGAAAAAAATGATTCCTACTAGATAGTGAAGCCAGAATATAATATTAATGTTTGAGCACTTTTATATCTGAAAAAATATTCCGAATTCGGGTCCTATACTTTAACATTATCCGAAAACAGCCCTAAAGAAGTGTTTTTGCAAAGGGAAAAACTACTTTCATAAATTACTCTGGATTGACTTATTAAAAATAAATTTATAAAAACACACTCTAACTTATAACCAGTGGCATCCACAAGGGTGAAGTTTTTGGGTTAAACCCCTTCCCCCCAGACTAACAATTTTTTTTAAACCGTAGAGTTACGTGGGAGGAAATACTCCTTCCCATTAAAGAGGCAATATGTACGCTACTGCAGTACTCACCAACCTTTTTATCGCCGTGGACCAGTCCATGTTTGATAATTTTACCATGGCTTGCTGAAGGAAAAAGACGTTGATAATTTATATTTTACATTATTGCGATTTAAATTTTTTAAAAAAATTGTATTTAAAAATCCTTTAAAAAAAAAATACAAATAAATCAGTGGCGCAACAGCCCTGAGGGCGAAAGCCCGTGGCCTTCACGTACAAAACCATGGGTGCTGGGTGCATGGAAATGTCCGTCATGGTCGTCTGAAGCGAAAAAACCCCCTTTTTAGACCCCCAAATGTTTCCAATTTATCGCCCGAAGGTTTAAAGGTGGTTATTAACTCGAGGATAGAACCCAGTCTGTGGGATGGAAAAATCGATACCTACCATCCCATGGGGCCCCAAAAATTTTAAATTCCACTAAAATGAATATAAAACATTTTGTATTCATTTT
>BMAV01004828.1:23247-59939 GCA_019973955.1 Trichonephila inaurata madagascariensis
AGATAAAATTTATCAATATTGATTATCTTTTCAGAGTCCAGCGTGTTATGAGTTCGAATTATGTGCCACAAAAGATCCACTGTATTGAGAGGCTGATGTATGACAAATCTGTCGAGACTCAAAGTGTTCCCGTTGGCATGGTGTGGAAGGCTGGAGATGGAGAAGCCAGCTTAGGTGTTTCCCTCGTCACTTGACATTGGCTCCAAATTTATTAGGTCTGTCGTCAATAGCCCTCGTGTAGCTTTACAGTTCGACGTAAATAAACACATTCAACCACTCACTACCTTAGCAAAGAAGGTATAATGCACTTTTTAGAATATAGTAACATTTAAAAAGTATCACAACTGATATAATGTAGCTAAACTAAACACAGTGGAGCAACAGCCTATGAGAGCCAAGGTCTGCTGGGCCCATCTCAATTTTCGTGAACTTGGGCGCTGAGGTGAATAAGTAGATGTTTCTGTGCCATGTGGTCAATCTGACGCCAAACTCCCAGTGTTTAGTTCCCAAGCAAGCTTGGTACTCATTTATCGACCCACTAAGCGGATGAAAGGCTGAGTCGACCTAGTCCAGCCCGAGATATGAGCCCCAGACCTTTGGCGTGGACACGCGACATACTACCACAGAGCCACCGGGCCTAATAATGTATACTAACTAAATTATATTCACTCGACTAGTTTTTTGACATTTTTATACATTTATTTCTAAATTGTATAATAAAAAATACCTTTAAAGGGACTTTGAACTTATATTTCAGAAGTTACGTATAATTGAAGAATTAATTGCCTTTCTTTCTCTGTTATTTTCATTATTATTATTTTTGTTATTATTATTATTTCAGAATAGTTTTGAAACCAGTCTTTCTCAATTAAATATACGAGGGTGCTTACAAATGTAAGTCACGTTATTTCCTATTACTTGATCATATGTGAAATCGTTGTTAATTATCTTTAAATACCTTAACTTTGAAAGGAGTTTCCATCGGTAGAATATACATTTCGCAACAAACAAAATAGATATTTTAAACTAATTCTTCCAGTGTATATTAAAATTGCTTGTTTTAAAGGGTTTAATCTAGTTTAAAATCTTACCATAATCATTTCGGAAACTTGTATCAAATATTTTGGTCATGAACTTAAAATTTTCTTTACTTTGATACATCGTATATAAAGTAATGGCTGTAATTTCAAAGCTGTATTCAAGATTTCTTCCTTTTAACGCCAACTAAACTCTAAATTTTAACAAATTTTAGAAATTAGGCTTCTGTTTAGAAACTTTTCCATTTCAATCTAATTTATTAGTTAAAAACTTTTCCTGCAGTAATTTTAAAAGTGATGAAATTTTTTAAGAAACGCAAAGTACCCAAAATAAATTGTATATTAACAGTTAAAATTTCACTTACTTAATTTTTCTAATTTTTTTCTTTAAATTTAAAGTTACTATATTTTTTCTAGTGTAAGATAATATAATTGAAAGTAAACTGATTAAAAATGAACAATGTTTTCCTTTTTAACTATGAATTGATATTTTTAAGAAAATTTCTATAATTCTTCTAAATGTGTAAAAATGTTTTTGTTTTTTTTGTATGTAGAATCGTATTCAGAAAGTCTCTTACATGCAACCAAATACACACACCCACACACACACACATATATATATATGTCAGGTTTGAAAAGTTTAGCATCAAAATCAAGTAATAAATGAAAATAGAGCGAACTCTTTAACATCGCGTAAGGATTTGTGGGTAAATAAGCCTATTTAAAGGTAGAGAGAGCGCCGACGAGAAAGAATGCATATTCGAAAAGGCATAGCTGGTGACTCCTCACCGAAGTATTGTTTATTGTTCTATTCGGTTGCGCGCCGAAGGGCCGCCATGTTGGATTTTATGTGATTGAAGTAAAATAAAGAAGTATTTTAGAGAAGATGCCCTCCTCATTTTACCCGCAGACCTGGGGCCTGACATATATATATATATATATATATATATATATATATATATATACATTGTTCATTCAGCAAGTATTTAAAAAATAATAGCTCTAGAAAATAGTATTAATTTTTTTTAGGATAACAGAATTTTCGAACGTAAAAACTACTTTTAAAAGTTTACTGTTTGTATAGATATTTCTGATAGATGATATTTCTTATTGGTAGGCCTACACCATTAGAATAAAAGCTTTCCTGAGAACATTTAGGAATTAATACATACAATCGCAGGCTTCTCGTAAATGTATATAATCTATACTTTAAAAATTAGGATACATTTTTAAAAAATATTTTATTGTCCTGGACAGGCTTTCTATGGTAAAGGTCAGAAGATCTGGCTGGTCATTCCATGTGAAGAATAGCTTCACTTTCCGTTAATCATTGATTAGCTGAGTTCTATGTGAACGAACGTTGTCACCTATTAACAGAAACTAAAGAATAACTGGGCCCTTAAAACCCGAGTATGGGAATCTAATATCTTATCTTTATATCTAATTGCCATCAGAGAGTCTTTGTCAAGGACATGCACAGGTATGAAATTTTTCAAGTCATAATTACTTCCCAGTTGATTACACCTCCACCACCAAAATGATCATTTTACTTAATGAAGAAGGAGAGCAATCGTGTTCTAGACTCTCTCCAAATACAGGTATACAGAGAACCAGTGTTCAGGTTGAATATTGACTCATCTGTTAAAAGCACGGTGCTCTATTGAAGTTTAATCTAAGGCGCATGCTGTTTGCACCATGCTGAAAGCGAAAAGCAAACAACCTATCTTCTTGAATACAGCCCTATCTCACCGAACTTTCAAGTAATTGCAGACAGGGAGAATCAGGTTCCAGTGGTAATATACTGCTCATGTGAAAACTGTGATGCTGTAAGAGTCTTGTGTGACCGCGTTGAAAGTTCCAAAATAACTATCTTCCTCCTGCATAGTGAATCTACACTGCTGGCCACCGTAAATGCAACACCAAGAAAGACAAGAGATAGCACATTGATAGCATATGGACCAATTATCAAATGATTAAATTTATAGACTACTATGAAGTGTGGTTCCTTCCAGAATCAGTAGCCAGAGTAGTCACCATTGCTGAAGATCACCGCTGCCATACGCCTAGGCATTGATTCAAAGAGACTTTGGATGTGTTCTTGGGGTACGGCAGACCAAGCAGCTTCCACACGTTGCCAAAGTTGATCTGGTATGGCAGCTGGGGGTGTAATATGGGTCAATCGTTGAGCAACCATGAAACCACATGTTTTCTATCGGTGAAAGATCCGGAGAGCGAGCCGGCCAGGGAAGCAATTCAATCTGGTGAATGACGAAGAACCTTTGGACAATGCGTGCCACGTGTGAACGCGCATTATCCTTTTGAAATATGGCTGTGGCCAAGCCCTGAAGTTAAGGAAGGACAACTGGCTCCAACACCTCGTAGATGTAGCGCTGACTGTTTATAGTACCGGCAATGCGTACTAGAGGAGTGCGAGAGTGATATCCAATACCGCCCCATAGAATAATATCCGATGCAGGATCAGTGTGGCGGTGCATAACGCAGCTGTTCAGCATCCTCTCTCCACGGTGTCTTCATACTCGAATCCGACCATCGTGGTGTTGCAGACAGATGCGTGACTCGTCAGTAAAAACAGCTTCATTCCATTCCATTCTTCTTCATCCTTCTTTCATCGCACCATTGGCGGTGGAGACGTCTGTGGTTCTGCGTTAAGGTAGAGCAAGCAATGGACGTCTTTCGGACAGACCACTCTGCTGTAAACGGCATCGAATGGTACGCGCAGACACTGAATGATGCGTTACAGACTCAATGCACTGTGCTATGGTCCGTGATGTGACTGAGCGATCCGTCACTGCCATGCGCACATTTTGCCTGTCCTCATGTGAAATGGTGCACTGAGGTGGATGCGACCGAAAACGTCGGACCGTCGGACCCTCCAGCATCCAACGGTCACATATCCGCATTACAGTTGTTTGGTTTCGTTCAACACGACTACTGATTTCCCTGAAAGATAATCCACAATATCGGTAAGCCACTATCCTTCCCCTGTCGATACTTGATCAAAAGCTGATTGCTGTTTTCTACAAGACATAACTGATCGTTTTTTTGAAAAAACCACAGGAAAAACACAATTGCCGAACTTGAAATCGTCGAAATCTCCAAGCTTTAAATAGCGCTTTGAGGTGGCGCTACAGGTGCGCGTGATGTGTATCTGCGCTGAAATTCTAATCATTTGCATATCTCACCTCCGCTTATGATTGTTGTAAATTTTATGTTATTTGCATGCTTCCTTCAGGGTGTTGCATTTACGGTGGTCAGCAGTGTATATATATATATAATTCTCGTACATAGATGGCTAAATGGAAATATGATTTTAAATATATTTTTATGACACTGTCATATAATTCCCCAAACATCTGTGTAAGGCTTTTCACACATAAAGCAGTGCACTTTTATTTCAAATTTATCATTGCAACTTATTTCATGAAAACGATTAGAATTTTTTGGTATTATTTTGCTAATTTAATAGTAGAGTAATATGAATTTTCTCTCATTTTTACTCTCACACAAATATTTTTGTATTGAGAAATAAAAAAAATTTTGACAGATAAAGCTATTAAAATTAGATTAAAAAGTAAATGGTTTTATATTTCAAAGTCAGTTTTCCTTTTAACAAACAATTTTTCTTTAATTTTGAAATAACAGATAAATTTTATAAAATTGATTGCAAATAAAATTATATTTGAGTAATATAACATGGTACTCAAAACCATAATAGCTTAGTAATATTATAGATAAAAAATAACCAATGAATCATTTTTTTTTAAAAAAAAGTTTCTTTTTAAAAGACATTGTTTATTATTGTAATATACTTTAACTCCCTTATACACACGGTAACTATCTGAAAACTAGTGAAATTTTATGATTGTATACTTCTAAAACATCTTAGCAAATGAAATATTTTTCAATTATTTTTTACATACATAACCCTTCGTTAGGCACACGAATCTCTCAGATGCATAATAAAAATAGTTTTGGTGCTGCGTCCACACTGTGGGACGCAGAATCAGTCCGATTCAAATTCATTTCCGCTTTTATCGTGCATTGTAATTTCAATAGTACGTTGTTGTTGTTTTTTTAAAAAATTTAACACTAAAGAAGCTTTTAAATGTACCAAATGTTTTTTACACTAGTTAGGTTCAGAGTTAAGAATATTCAGAATTACTTAGCTCTTAATTCATCTTCTACAGGTCATTCACAATTAATGTGACCAATTTTAAAAGCATATAAGTACTTATGGTAAATTTTAATCGCTGTATAACGTTTTATTTTAAAAATGAAATGTTTAAATTACTAATATAACTATTTTTATTTGTGGGAGTAAATCATGGCTCGGAAATCAGGTTCTTAAAGCCGGAATGCGATTTTAATGCTTTTGAAGCATGGTTGCTCAAATTCTGTTATAAATTCAGCATTTAAAAATCAGAAAAGACATTGTTCTGATGTATTACTATTTAAACTTCGAAAAGAAATAAAATTTGACTGACAATAAAAAGCTGTATTGAAAAAAGCTGAATTGAAAGCTGGACGAAAGGAAGAGGTGTAAAAGGGGAGAAAAAGAAGCTGGAAAGACTTATCGCTGTCGAAATTCTTCTGCCTCAAAGAACTTAGCAAAGAAACTCCTGGTATAGCAATCGACAGTCGTCAGATAAAGAAAACTGGCCATTAAAAAGTGACCAAGTCTGTCATGAAACAAGTCTCTCATGAAATATCTGCAAAGGTTGTAAAAAAAAGAAAATGTTCTCGCCCTCTGTATTTAATATTAGGCAAAGGTAGATACGACACATGGATAACTTCTGATGAAGCTCTGTTTCATCCACAGCTGACAAAATGAAGATAAAATATATTTCAAGGGAAAAACGTCACAAAGAAGCAGTTGTTTTGGAAAAGATAATTTTGCCGTCAGGTGTTATAGTGTGGATGGGAATGTCTTCTCAAGGCTCAGCAAAACCATTTTTTATGGAACTAAAGGTGATAAAAGTTGATGCTAAATACTACAGAATTAAGTTTTGAAGCACAAGATCAAAGAAAGTAAACGTCTTTACCCTGAAGGAAACTTTGTTTTTCACCAAGCCAAACAGCAAAATCAACTATAAAATGGCTGAAAGATAAAAAAATAAGTTTTCTTCCTCCTGAGAAATGGCAGCCATCATACCCTGACTGAGCTCCTTGCGATTATTTTTTATGCAGATACTTATAAAAACAATTAAATAGACGTAAAGTACGAACAGTTTAAGGGCTTCAAAAAGTAATCAAAGAGAAAGTTGGAAAAATACTTCCCAAAATGGTCAAAAAAGCTCTTTTGGTTTGACTTAAACTTTTACGTAAAGTGTACAATACTTAAGGAAACCACGACTTTAAAATTTCGCGTGAATAACTTAATTCAATAAAAAGTTATGAGGCTATAAAATTGATTGGATTATTTTTGAATCAATCTGGATGTGAATTTTAGCTTAGATGAAGTCTTGATCGCCTTAAGGTTGTTAAAAATAAGACTAGACCACATGAAACTATTGTGACTTTCATTCGTAAGTACCAAACTGACATATATTTGGCCATTTTAAATCTATTTTAAAATGCTTATTTTAAATGACGACAATTATTAGGATGGACAAGTTACTGATTGAATCAAGATCAAAGGAACCATTCTATTATTAACTATTAACATTATTGTTTGAGCTAAGATGACCTCAAATTAAGGATTTACCATTTCAAAGGAAAAAAAATCACAAAATCGGAAAATTATATACACTCACTGCCATAAAAATTTGCGCACCAAGAAATAATTGTGGGATCATAACGAAACTTGGTACGAAGGTGCATTTTGGCCAGATATGCAAATGATTAGAAATACAGCGTGATTGCGCATTGCGTAATGCCACTAGAGGGAGTTGAACTTCGTTTTCCTTGGAGTATAAGACAGGTAAGCAGAGCTTGTTTGAGTGTACTAAATCTTTTGCAAAGAAAACGCTGTAGTAGGTATGCCATTATGCCGCCATCGAAGACAATATGAGCAGCTGTCAGAGTTTGAGAGGGGAGGAATCATCGGGATAATGAAAGCTGGGTGGTCAGCTCGGTGAGTAGCTCGTCAAGTTGGCCGTTTTGATTTGTCTGTGAGGACCAGTGGATAAAAGAGAGGTCTGTTGCACGGTGACCAGGCTCAAGAGGCATTTCAGAGATCAATACTTGAGAAGACTGGCACGTCACACGACACGCACGCGTAGAGCCAACTGCCTCACTGTCCGCTGTCCAGACACAGGCAGCACCTTCACTACGGGCTCCTGTGTATTCCGGAATCATCGCAAGTCGCCTGGCTTAAGGACATCTGGTATCGCGCTGCCAATGACACCCACCCATCGACGCCTCCATTTGGAGTGGTGTCGCGCCCATCGAGATTTGACTGCATCGGAATGGAACCAGGTCGTCTTCATTGATGAGTCTAGATTCAATTTAAACAGTGGTAACAATCGTGTTCGTGTGTGGAGGCCCCGTGGGGAACGCCTCACTCCTGCCTTGGCTTTACAGCGACACACCACTCCCACAGTTGGTGTAGTGAAATGGGGTGTCATTTCTTAAAATACATGGTCACCTCTAATATTAATCCATGGCACAATCACAGCCCAGTGATATGTCCATGACATCCTTCAGCCACATGTGTTTTCACACATGGCAGGGTTCCCAAAAGACATTTTTCAACAAGACAATGCTCTGTCACACACAGCAAGGATTTCACAAGACTGCCTCCGTCACATTACCTCCCTTCTCTGGCCTTCTAGACCTCCAGATTTGTCACCAATTGAGTATATCTGGGATCATTTGGGATGGCGTTGGACAGCCTACGAGTTTGATCGAACAAGAAGCGCGTTTACAGCAACTGTGAAACGAGTTTTCTCAGGACATCATACGGAACTTGCATGCATCAATACCCATTTGTATCGCATCGTGCATTCGCGCTAGAGGGATCCAACAGAGTACTAAAACTTCCAGTCATTTGTACTTTTTTTCTGCAATAAAAGATCCTCTTTCTTTGATTTTCTAATCACTTACTTAATCAAAGTAATATTTACATATGTAAAATTTCGTTTCATTTTAACGACTTTTTCTTTGGTGCACAAATTTTTATGGCAATGAGTGTACATACGAGTGTTTTTTTTTATATACTTCTTCTTATACTAATACTAATCAAGATAAAACTTATACGAAAAATTGTCTTACTTTTTCACTACACACTTTATATTTGTAGTATTTTACTAAAAAGTAATAATTTAATTTATAACGATCTTTAAAAATCATCACATGTTTAATGCCCAAATTATGATAATCCATTCACATTTAATAGCATTACTTTAATAAATCAGCAACGGCAATTTTCATTTCTGTACCTGTTAGACGACCATTTATTTATCCAATAGAAAAAACTGAATTATCGAAAAATCGAATCGCTTATAGAAATGCATTTCATATTTCGCACCACAGTTCTCCTTTCAACATAGTCGGTCTTCTAATTATTCGCTTCGTGGTAAAATTGAATTAATAATTAATCGATGACGTCCCCAGCTCAAAATTTTTCATATTAGAAAAAATAAAAAGTTCTTTTTCCGAAAACAACCGCATAATGTTGATTTGGGAACGCCGTTACCATGGCAATTGCAACGAGAAGGTTGTACCATTTTCATTTTGTGGGGAAGGTAACATTCAGCACTTGTTGATACTGACGATTTATCTTCTAGCTTGATGCGCGAGAGGTTCACATGTAATAAATTCTGCGCAGCAGAGAAAAGTGGATTACAGAGGCACTTTCGCTTAAATTTTTCCTCTCTTTTGCAGTTTCGTTCTTTAGTTTATTTGGAGCGAAGGTTAAGAAACAAAAATGGAGATTTAACAATGCAGAAATAAAAATGGAAAGACTTCAGGGAGATTTATGTTGAAGTTAATTGTATTGTTTTAAGAATTTTAATTCCTACTATCAGGAAAGGGTACATGTGCTTTTAATGGATCGAAAAGTACCCCTTTAAAAAATTTATTATTGTTTTTAAAATACTTCTTAATTTTTTAGCTCAGAATGGTTTAGGATGTTTTCTGACGAAGAAAGATTTAAAATCAACATTTTGTTGTTCGTGAATAATTGCACAATATAACATTCTTATTCTTTGAAATTTTTTCATCCACATTGCTTTTTTATTTGAAACTAAAAGTTACAGTTGTTTTTGCAGATTTAATAAGTTTGCTACAAGTATTATATATATATATACACATAATTCCCTTTATATCTATAATCTCAAATACATCTAATATTCCTCAATAATTACACTAATGAATCTTAAATAATTGTTTAATTTATATTAATTTAAAAAAATACTTAATTACAAATATGTTCTTTTTTAAAAATAAAGGGGGTGAAGATTAATTTATAAAAATTCGAAGAGGTCTTTAACAAGATTTTCTTGCAAGTTTCCTTCTGTTTTTTTTTTTCATTTAAGTTAGTCATCTTTATTTTTTTCTTTAATTCGAGATTAAAGTTTTTACAGAATAGGATTTATTAAAGATCGAATAAAGATTTATTCCTACTAATTATGTTTATAATTTTTTTTAGTGAAATGTTTGAAATAAGCATTTAAATTTCTCACATCACTTTTTAAACTTTTCATTTTACGCCCTTTTAAATATCTGAATACCTCATTGTCACTGTATCTTCTGTTAAGCATATGTGTGCATAAAAGTAAAAACAAAAATTAAACTCAATTAAGTAAAGAAAAAAATTAAAATCTAAAGTTTAAACTCAAAAGTTATTCCAGTTATTCTGTAAAGGTGATAATAACCATTCGATTAAATTATTGCATAAGCTATAAAAGAGAAAATTCTTATATATTTAGATTTAAATGTAAAGAAATTAAAGGTCAAATATATTCACCTTGCCTAGATTTATCTGTGACAGATCAATAGAAAATATTGTTATGACTGAATTCTATTCAATCGCAATTTCGTCTTGAAGTAAGCAGCTGTATCAGATCAAGAATTGAATGACAAACAAACTTCTCTGAAAAATAATCATTCAGAGAATTATAGACTATTGCGTATGTTAAGCGATTCGTGTAAGTATAATTTTTGGACTAAGGTAATATAAATTCTTTGAATTCATTTGAGCTGCTTTATACTATCAGGACTATTTTTCACCTTTTCTTCTTGAGGTATTGTTTTTCAATCAGGGAAATTTCAAGTGAAAAGCTAAAGGTTATGAATAACAGTAAGTATTCAGCGTCATCGAAAGCTCAGATTGAATTGGATGAAATCATGCGATTGAATACTACTTGCATGCAAGAATTAGTAAATGATATTAGAAGAATGATTTTAAGACTCGAATATTTGCAAAAGAAGTGTGACTTACTGGCCAGTGAAAGTTTTTTGGCAAATAAAAGAGTAATGCATCTAACAGAGGAAACGATTCCGTTGCTGTTCAACTCAAGCACATCAAAGCTTTTATTAGACTTGAAGAATGAATATTTGAATGTTGTAAGTAAATTTTGTTCAGTTACATCAATAAAATACTGCATAATCAAATACTACTGGTAGAATAATTATTAAATCTAAGATGTTAAAACAAAATTCAGGACTTTAAGGCTACACGGTACCCTTTTTCAAAAAAATTTTTTAGAGAAAGTTACAGTAAAAATAATTGATGTTTTATATTTAGATTATATTATTAAGCCGATTCTATAAGTAAAAAGTCAGTTTGACCAACCATTATTTTACAATTTTAAAAAATTAGGAATTTTTGAAGTTTTTCAAACTTTTATAAAATACTCAATCTTTAAAATTTTTTAGTCATTTTAAGTTTTTTATGTTTCTTAGGTTATTGCAAACAAAAGTTAGTATGGATTTGAAAATCTATTCCCTTGTTGATTTTTAATAATTATTTTTCTAGAAAAACCTAGAAAAAACACGAAATTTTTAAAATATAAACTTCAGTATTTTTTAGAAAAATAACTAGAGACCTCAGCCCTATATCCATACTAACTTTATAGAACATACGTTTGGGAGTATATACAAAAAATTCAAGGCTTTATCTTGAACAGGAAAAAGCCTTAGGGATTAGAAAACACTTATACCTTAAAAATTGAAAGCCTGAGAAAAACGCATTTAAAGTTTGTAAAGTCATAAAACAAAAACTTATAATGCCCATAAAGCTCTAATTTCGTAATATGTTATTTTCCAATGTATGTTCTGCATTAAAACAACATTTTAATTAAATATGACTGAAAACAATATTTTTAATTCAAAATATATTTTTGCATAATATTGATAGCATTTGTTAAGACTTCAGTTTATTCAGCTTGATCTTAACCTAATATTTTCACAAAAGGTTTGAAACACAAAGCATTTATGTACAAAATAATAATGATACTAACAAGATAAAAATAGTCAGGTTTGCTCATAAAATTTTTTTTCAGTTTTAAATTGGGGCAGTTTGGAAAGTTTTAGCTCTTGTCGTACGACTTTAAAGTATTGAAATATAGTACTACAATATGTTTAGTATAAGGTAGTTTGGTACATCAAGGAAATATTCAGTTATATCTGCAATATTTGAATTCAGAATACTTGTATTCGGAAGTCTAATTGCCGAATCAGCAGAGGACTGATTTTTAATACATCATTTTCAGTAGTATTCCACCTCTTCGAAATATTGTTTCTCACAGCAACCTGAGAACGCATTAGCCATGGCATTTTCTCTACAGAAAAGAATCAATGATAAAGCTTTAAGTTATTTAAACTATTTTTAAAGTAAAAATTGGCCATGAAATTAACCTTAATTAATTATTTATGAGAAGTCAAAAAGCTCAAAACATGTCAATCAATCAGAAATTATTTTAGTAATGAAAATTGGAATTAATAACAATTTCAAACTAAGAGCTCAAAAATATTTTTAATTAATTCAATTTAAGGGTGGAAACTTGCTTTAAAATGAAATCGAAATCAAAACCATAGCTCACATAAAACTTCAAATATCTTAAAAACTAATTTGCTAACAGATCTGTAATTTCGTTGCAAGCTTCTCGATGATATGGGCCACCAGAAAATGCAAAAAAAAATTTCGATAAAAATGAAATTTTTAGGGTACTGTGTAGACTTAATTCAAAATTGTACTCATGTATTTATTCTATCCAGTGAATAGAATGAAATTAAATAACTTAAATCAAGTAATCAAAAGCAATAGCGATAAATTTCTTAATAATTTTAGCTTCAGTTAAGGAGGAGTTGTCTATTTAAGTCTAAATTATATATATATATAAATCTAAAAATAATAATGTAATAACTAAAATTAAAAAAATAACTTGGTTTTTTTTTGCTAAAATAATCATTTTAAATTCCAACTTTGAATTTGTTTTCATCAATGTGTTTTGAATACGAACTTTATGATTACAGATTCTGGTTTGAAAAAATATTTTCTTATAGTTACAAAATTGTATTTTTTTTTTTTGTAAATATTCTTAACTATTAAATATTGCTTTGAAAATAAAATCTATATCAATAGGTCAATAAAAAATCGACTACAGTGAAATATGTGTTTCATTTATATATAATGAGGTATTTCGTTACTTCGATATTTCTAATTAAAAAATAACTTCTTTTCATTTTTTTCGCTTTTATTTTTATTTCTTTATTTCCTCACAATTTTTTTCCCAATAAACTACGCTTTATTATGTTAAATATAAATAATCTTTTTCATTCCATAGCTTTATTGGAACCCTCCACAACACAACAATACTGAAATAAAACTAATATACTACTTGTCGAAAGTGGTTTTTCTATTCTTGCATATTATTTTCCAGTAAAAAAGCGCACATCAAATCAAAAACCGAAAAAAATAATCTCATTTTAAATGATATGCGAAATAAAACATCCTTCAATAAATAATAAGAGATAATTGAATCTAATATTTACATATGAGAGAATTATTCATGAATATTAGAGCATTTTTTCGGTTTAATCTTTTTCTCATTCCTTTTTAAAGTGGATTATTTAATAACGTTCTTATAGTTGAATGACATTTATTTATCTCTTTCATAATTTATTTTGAAGACTAATAGCTTTATAAGTCGAAATAAATCAAAATGTTCATAATTTTACATAACATAATTTATTTTTACCAATAAAATCGCTTTATATTTCTTTTTATTTCAATGGTAAATATTTTTTGCATACAGTTTCTGAATGAAATTCTGAATAAGTTTCATTTTTAAGAAATGCTTCTTTTGCATCTTGATTGCAAGTTTTAAGCTTAGGTGGAATAATTAATTTTTATTTTCATATGCAATTAAGTCTCTAATTGTAATTAT
This sequence comes from Trichonephila inaurata madagascariensis, assembly GCA_019973955.1. Lineage (NCBI taxonomy): Eukaryota > Metazoa > Arthropoda > Arachnida > Araneae > Nephilidae > Trichonephila > Trichonephila inaurata. The sequence continues at coordinate 36,638 of BMAV01004828.1, forward strand.
TTGTTTATTTAATTCATCAGTTTTTCTATTTATATGTATCTAACCAAATAGGTATTATAATTTAATGCAATCTACCAAACTAATCATTAGTTAGAAGCCTTTTTAATAATTTTTAATGTTATCGAAATGTCTATTTTGATTCAATGAATATTGTAGTACAAAGCATTCACTAAATTTAAATGTAAATAACATGTAGAGATTAAAATATATTTAAAAAATTTTATCTTTTATTTTTTATTTTTAATTCTTAATAATATTCAGACAATCGGCAGGAAAATTAGATACTTTTTTACATATTGATGCTCTTTATTAAACTGTGATGCTTTATAGTCCACAGATATTTGTTGAGAATTCATTTGGCTACACTTTTTTCTCCAGTTATAGCAATATTTCGAACATTTTGCGAATACCATAGAATCGTAAGAAAAAGATAATGTTAATAATTAAAGGAAGAATGTACTCTGAATTCAAGAACAGAAAATTTATTCACTTCTAAATATTATTATAAATGACAAAACACGATTCTAAATGTATCTGTCTATTTTGATTGCCATAAATATCTTGCTTTGGTTTTTATTGAAAACATCCATTTATTCCATTTAAAGAATCCATCGTTTTTGAGGATTCCATTAATTGATTATCAAGCCAAAGTTAAATTAAACACACAAAAAAGCGTAACTTTAATATAATACATTGTTTTCGTATCAAATGTCAAGAATACTAAGAATATGTGTAATGTATTGATGCTGTTACAATACTTCGATTAACTAATCAATGAGTGGCATTTTAAAAAAGTTGCTAAATCAACATATACTCAACAAGAATTGTATTAAAAATTGTATAAGAAACAGGATTATGCGTAATTAAATCATCAAACCCATTCATCGTTATTTCTTCATAATGCAGTTAAAACGATCAATATTTCATATTTTTTTAACATCGCATTAATTCTCTTCATCCATAGCTTTTTAATGTGATTAATGTGTTATGTACAGTCAAGGTACCTTGATTCATAAAATATTAGCTTTGTGTAATTTGAATGAATAAAGAAGGAATTTACTATAAACCAAATGAAAATTCGTTTCACAAAAGGACTCTTTCAATCTATCACTTAATTAACTCTAGAAGATAAAGGAAACGTATCAGATTTTAACTTTTAAAAAAGTTATAAAATGCACGAATCAGATTTGTCTTAGTATTTTTTTCTAACTTAAAGGCATGCTCAATAAAGCTTCATTAATGACAAGTATAGTAATGTAGATCGCGCGCGCGCGTGGTTGCGTGGAGAAAAAAAATTATAAATAGGAAACATATATGGTAAATATATTTTACATGGTATGGAGATTAGGAGAAAAATAATTAAAAATTACAATTTCAACTTACTGCTATAAAAAGGTTGAATTTTTTTTTCAAAAAAAAAAAAGAAAAAGAAATGGAAAACGACTTAAATTTGGTAAGATGATTTTACTCTCAAAATAAAATGATTTTTCTTCAATATAAATAACCAAAAATGACGATTATTGATAAATTACATAACACTTGATTTCTCTCCCCGTTGTCGAATCAGTCTGATCCAAGCTGTCTTCCATCTTCCGCTTTATTGAGTCCTGCAATTTGGTCAAAAGGTTCTTTAAAAAACTTAATATTAAAAAAGTTGTTTAATGTACCTTGTGTCTTTTTCTTGTAAATATTTAGTAAGTATCCTCTCATCGCAATAATGGTTGAAAAATACTAAAATACCTGTGTTTTCCTTTACAAAAATTACTTTGACTTTTTATTTAACTAAAAAAAAGCTCAAATACCTAAAATTCATTTCTCTCGGGGCAGTACTTAACATGAAAATTGATTTGCTGTTTTATTTTTCCCTTCACCTATATACCAGAAAACATCTTTTCAACATAAGTAGGTTTCGAAACTCTGAAATAGAAATGTTTCTACTTTCTCAAATGTACACCATGTAGTAGCAAGTAAATCCTCGATAGAGCCAATTTAAACTTTTAATAATTGATTATTATAGAAATGTATAAATAAATGCTGTTATAATAATTAATGTACGCAAAGCATTATTATTTTTTGAAGTAATAATAGAAAGCTGGAACTTTTTAAAATTTATAGTGCATATTGTTTTGCTATTTAATATTTAGTCCTAATTTTTATATCACAATACGTAAGTTAAAATTAATATCCAAAAAAACGCCAAAACGTTTATGAGAAATAATTTATTCATACGTATTCCATACAATTGTGGTGGTGTGATATCTATATAAACTAGTACCAAACATCACGCTATGACGATCGTTTTGGCGTGGTCGATAAAGTACTTGCGTTCGGAATGGAAGGTATCCAGATTGAATCTTCTTTCTTTCATTAGTGACCCTGGCCGAGCAAAGAACCGCACCTTTCGCACGCCGCAGTCGTGGAGTCATCTATCCACCGCAAAAACAACCAAGCCGTCAAACATTGACATAAATAAGCCGTTACTTCACAAAGCCATCTCACACAAATGACGCAATTCTCAAGCCATGACGCAACCCACAAAGTGACGCAACTGCTCACATGCTCGCCACGAATATGGTATCGTTCGTTCGCCTATTCGCAGAATCACTGGCATGGGTGGTATGTGGTAGTGTGATATCTATATAAACTAGTTCCAAACATCTCGCGATGATGATCGGTTTGGCGTGGTCGATAAAGTACTTGCGTTCGGAACAGAAGGTATCCAGATCGAATCTTCCTTCCTTCACAATCATTTGATTAATACCTACTAAGTATGAAATTATATGTGTGCAAATAAAAGTAGGCCATAACACAATGTATTAAGATCATTTAGTTTCAAAAGAATTGGAGATCTTCTTTACTTGTGTGTGTGATATATACACACAGGTATTATTTTTGTTTCAAAATTCAACAAAATGCTCATTTTGTACATAACTAAGTTTATATAATTTTTATTAATTTGTACACTTAAGGAAAATAATGCGAAACATAAACTTACAAAGGAATGACCTGAGGCATCAGCAGCTTTAGAGACGACCATTTAATGATTTCCTCATTTTGATTCTGAACTCAAATGGAATAACGGAAATGTTCTAATTAGAATCTTAAGACAACCGCGCGCCTGACTGAAAAGGAATTATTTCAGGAAAAGTGGGATATTTAAGAGCTACAAAATGAATTCCGTCGGTGAGCGAATGCATTTAAATGAGTTTTATAAACGAGATTTTTCGTTCTATATTTAATCTCGTAATTCTACGGTGTTCGCAATAAAATACCGTCACCTCTATGCATTTATTTCCGATATAATTCTTTTTAGTGTAAGAAAGACGTGCTAAGGGATTCTGATTAATATTTGAAAGCTTTCAATAGTTTGATGTAAAGTACTTTTTTCTTTCAAATATTCAAACTATAAGATTAAAATTTGCATAACTTTTTATTCAGATGATTGATTCATCCTTTTATTGTTAAAAACAATTTTATTTATTATACTGAATAATATGCAAGCAAAATATATCATAATCGAAATAAAAAGTATTTGAAAAATGCGTTGAAAATTTAAGTCTTTTTTAAATGCAATGTTCATTTTTCATTCTTTAAAACCAATTTTAATGCGAACAGAAAGGGGATTTAAAATATGGTATTTTACATCCTTATTGGAAATAATTCTCTTGTTTGTGAACAATACTATTTGTCTTATGCCCTGATACGCTGGAAAATAGATATAATGAAAATTTTCAGTGCTTTAAATCTATTTACTTAACACAAGATTTCCGATAAGATGTAATTTTAAATCATATTTTTGGGCTAATTTTGAACACAAATTTGAAACATAAGCAGATAACGAAAAGAACACAATAGCCGATGTATTTCTCTAGTAAAAAGTACCATTAATAAGTACGTGAAGAAGTGAAATGTTGAGTGGGATATAGAAGTAACAGCTTTAGAAATTTAAGAATACTTACCTAGAATAACAACAGTATCAGCCGGGATTATAAAAAGTTAGAAAAATAAATTATAAAAATCTTTAAAAAAAATATTCAACGTTTAATGGAAGTATTTAAAATTATATAAAGTACTTTTCTAATTATTCTTTTATTGGCATGTAGGCCTATACTTTTTATATATTGATTTTTGATTACTGATTCAATTTCACAATTTTAGTTACTTTCTTTTATTTTGGATTCTTCAATTAGTATAATCTTATTCTTCTCTATTACATTATAGTTCGTCTTTTACTGACCTCTTTTAATGAGTCCACGCTCATACTGAGGTTAAATATATTAGTAATGGAAATGTCTCATTTTCGAATTTTTTTAAAAAAATACGAGGGAATTGTTAAATTAAGAAGAGATTAATGTTATAAATTATGTTTCCTACAACAGTGAAACTACTAATAAATACTGGTACAACTGTTTCATGTTTAACATATTATACATTGAATTTAATCTTCAATGATTTTCTAATTTTTTTATAATCCTTAGTTGCAATCTATTCTGTCTTCTTTGTTGAATTCATAATTCCATTGTTATTTTAACTCACAATGATGTTTACTTTGTTATTACCTTTGAATGTAAATTTCGTGAGAATAAGAAAATAAAAAAAAATGAATAAATGTTAGAATATTAAATGAGTATCTCAGCCATTATGAATCATAGATGTACGTAAGAGAATTTATTGAAAATATTGTTTAACATCATAACAAAACCCCCTTTTAAAATATTTACGAAAAATAATTTAATGAATATAAAAAATAATTATAACATAAAACATTTAATCGCTTGAAAATAATTCATAACTCTCTGAGGCTTTGTAGATTAATGTTCATTATTATTTTTATTGTCTCTTGTTTCAATAAAGATTTCCATGACGAGTCTTTGTTCATCGAAAGTATTATGATATTATCTATGTGAAGGAAAAATTCAAGATTACAGTAAAAATTATCTTCTTTTTTTATATAATTAATTCATCTTTTAATGTTTGGTAGCCGAAAAGATTCAGGTAAAATGATTACTAGTTTTATTACGTCACATCTGCTAACATACGATCATTAGTTCAACCAAAAACACGGCATTTTAAATAGCGTACTATTCCTGTAACTGAAAGATTTCTTTTTTTGGATTCTCGAACGTACAATAAGTCTAAGAACCCTTTAGATTGTTACGACTTGGCATGAGATCTTTTATTCATGGGTCCGTCTATCCCTTTTTCAGTGACATTTACTGTTTGATAATGCTTTTAGTTTTCAGATATATCTAATTTTAGAATAGATACTCCAGCTAATTTAATTCTGTTCCATTCATTCGGATATTTTTAGAATCGATTTCAAAGATTAAAATCAATATTATAAACCAAAGATGAATTATTTAAGGGACATAGAAATCAACGTAGAAGAAATAGGGGCTTAGGTTTAAGATTTTGTTTGTTTGTTTTTATTTTTATGAAATTTAGCATGAGTATTCTTTATTATTTATATTTACGCTGTTTGCATCGTATTTATGATTCATGCGAAAACATTTTATAATTTCTTCAGATATTATTTTTAATGCATTTTAAAGTAATTTCCTTTAATTATTTCAAAATAAAAATCGTTTATAATTTTTTGCAATTCAAAAAATAAAATATATTGAATATAATAAATATTTAAGATATATGACTCACACACGTGCGTGTGTGTGCGTGCGTACGTGTGTGCGTGCGTGCGTGTTCCCCAAAAAAATTTGAAAACAGTGCAATTTTTTTAGAGAAAAAAATACAGTATATTTTTTCAGATATAAAATTACCTAAAAAATAATTTTAAAAAATAAAACATCTACACATTTTTCTTTAAAGTACAATAAGAAACTTAGTTTCAAAATTAATAATTGTCTTTAAGGTAAAATTTGGATCATAAGGACCATTTGGGTTACGAAAATACTTCAAAGTATTACATTTAAAAAAATTAAAGTAACCGGAATGAAAAGCCATGAAATTTTTTTCTCCACCCCAAAAAATACTTCAGAGCTCGATAAGTAATCGGATTATAACATTTTTTTCATAAGTGATAGAAGAATTTCTGAAATATTTTTCAAATCTAAATTTCTCTCATACATTTAAATAATTGTTGGCAAATTTAGTCTCCAGAGAGTGTTCACTTAACTTTATTATAATCACATATATGATGACATATTTGCTTGTCTTTCTTAACATATATACAGTTTTTGCACTTTTCAACATAAAAAAAACTAAATAATAAAGAATATTTTAATTTTGTTATATCATATAATTGAAAGAATTTTATTTTTTTGCTTCATTTCATAATACGCGATAAAAATAGTAGTTTCAAAATTCCGAAAAAAATTACTGTAACAATTCTAATTTTACTTTTCCCCTTTCATTTTTTTAAAAAGTATTTTAATCTGTTTTTTTTTTAAGTTTCTTTTCAAAATAAAAAATTACACATATAAAGCTTATAATTTTCATGCCTACAGTATTTTTTCAACATTCAAATTATATCTTCAATTAACTCTTTTTTCGAATTCGTTTGCCCAGTAGGATTATTTAATGCAAAATTACGAACTAAATGTACATTTAATGGATTATTTTTTAATTCGAGCATTTTTTCTTGTGTAATTGATTAATCATAAATGTGTTATGCGATTTTTTTGTTATCTATTTTTTTCTATGAGTAACATACATACTAAATCAATTTGACAATATTTATTTAGAAAAACAAAAAGTGTTCAAAAACAATTTTTTCCCTAAATGTGAAAAAGAGAAATCACGAAAATAGCATAACGCAACACAACTAAAAAAAGTTGAAAGTCGATGAAAATCCTGTAAAATCAATTTTAAAAATTAATCAAAAACGAACATGGTATAAAAGTTTAATTAATAACAAGAAAAGTATCAATGTTTTTTTTATGATATTTTAAACTATTTTTAAAAATATTTTGTTCCACGCTTTGTTTAACAATATTGTTATTTTTAATACAATCATGTATCAGAGGGTGAAAAAGTATTTTACGTCACTCGTTGTTCACAATACTGCTCAGTACTTCAAAATCCACATCAACACACACATCATACATCATCACACTATCAACTAAATCATACTTCCCGCCAACTTGTCAAACAATGCTAATTTCTTCAAATTCATATCAAAATACTTCCATGTCGGTGAAGAAAAGTCAAAATAAATAATAATAACATAAATAATAAAATAGACGAAAAGTAATAAGCAACACACCGGCTAGACATATCGTCACCATACCGATATATGAACTACTCTCTAGAACCTCCTCTCTTTCTCTCTCTGCTTTTCATCCTTGGGTATTACGTCACAAGCCACCACCATTCACTTTATGAACGCATGAGAGAAATGAGCTTGAAGAGAGAAAAGATATGTAGAGGACTAAAAATGAATAATACGGCACGTAAAGAAATATTTAAAAAAAACGATCCGAAAATGAATAAAACAAGGAATATATAGGAGTTCAGGGGACAGGAGTTTGGCAAGCCTCTTCACTATTTTTTTTTCTTTTCCATTTTTATTTTTTCCCGCTCGAGTTTTTATTCCATCATACGGAGTTTATTTTTTGTTCCGCTGGCTCTGGCAAACCAAACTGCCTTCAGTCCTTGCATTGGATGAGGAAGTTGAGAGCGAGAGCGCGCTTTCTCCGCTAGAAGTCTTCTCATCTTCAAAGGATACGGTCGAAGTTCCTCATCTGAGATCTTGTTCACGTGGATTTATTTTCATTCGTCACAAGACGATCACCCCGATCGCGTGTGTTCCGTAATTTGAACGCTGAGATGTGAGCTATTAAAAGAATATTCATTTATAAATTGCTGCTAGATATAGTGAAGAAGTAAAATTCACTGATCAAAAAACGTTGTGATATTCTGAAAAAGTGATTTGTTGAGTATTTAAAGCATGTGAAATATTATCCTGACTATCATGTGTTGTGGTGTCAAAATCGGGTTGATAATCGAACGTTTATTATTTAATTGTCTTTATATGTTTTAAGGAAGTAAAAACTACCAACAAAAGTAGCATCATTTTTCTTCCAGGATTATTTTCTTCAAGCATGATGTATTGGTGAATCTTGATATGTGCATGCATTTTTTATCTCTCATTTGGAGTCAATATAAAGATTTATGATACGTCGGCAAAAAAAATTATTTTTGAAATATTTTATAGGTAGATGCATATATGTGAGTTTAGAAAGATGCTTGCTTGAGAATTTTAAATTAGAACGCAGCTTCTTAAAATATTTTTATTTGATTGTAATAAGAATAGTTGAAATGTCATTTTTAATAAAAGGAAGTATAAGACGAAATCAACAAGTGGTCAACTACTTTGAATTTTTGTAAATACTTCGCAATAATGTGAAAGTTTTTCGTGAATGAAAAACTATGAAATTACCAGAAAAAGATAAAGTACCTAAAATTATTTAAGTTCAGTGTGCTTTTAGAAACTCCACAAACGTAGAAAATTGAGGAGGGCTGACTTTGTGCACTAAAAAGAGTTTTCTAAAAAATACTTTTTCAGAAAGAAGGTAAAAAAAAATTCCATTAAGGATTATAATAACTTCAATAAACATGAGGGGTCAACGTGAAGCCTACAGAGTAATGATGTACAACAGAAAAATTAGCGTAAGTAACCATTCAAATCAATTATGCATGTCATTCATTGTGAGATGCTTCAGTTTTATTACTCCAAGTACTTAATATATTGCATGTTTTATAAGAAGCATGTTGATTCTATTAAATAATATGTAAATTATTTTTAAGATTGATAATATTATGTGCATTCTTATGATTATAACAGATATTTAGAAAAAAAATTGTTATGGTTCAATTATTTAAAAGGATACTTTAAATACTGTGATATTTTTTGAAAGACAATTACTAAAAACATTACATTTTCCATTACCATGTTATTCGTTAAGTTTATTACATTTGTAATTTTGTAATTTTAAAAAGTATTTACATGTGTTCGCTCCCTTTCATTACTTAAATTTGTTACTGCTGTAAATATCAGACATCTTTGGAGCAATAGTTTATTCTATCTCTTGTTAGTTTTATTACTTTATAATAACAGTAGTCTCTTTACTTGAACAATTTAAAACTTTATTTTACTAAATAAAACAATTTACTAAATAAAACAATCTCATAAAAATATAATAAAATAATGTTCAGTAATATATTTCAGAAGCAAAGTTATACGCCATAGCTCTTTAGTAAAGCTAGATTAAGTTTCAAAAAAAATCAGTGATAAATATACAACACTTTTTGAATACACAAATCTGTAAGCAGAAACTAGGTAATATAATAAAAAAATTCTACATTAATTTCTTCCATTGCAAATTCTGTTCAAAACATATTTTGTACTTCTTTTATACATAAATACAGATTTTTTTCATGTACATTTCAAACAATTTTTTTAAAATCTTGAGATAATGTATTGTTACCAACATATACGTAATGAGTCAATATAAAATACATTATATCTTAATACGTTTTATATGATTAAAAAAGGATAATGTAGAATATCTTTTTGGAGCCCACCTGTTGCTTAAATTTTCAACTTTAAATTAATATGTTTATCCTTTAGAGAAAAAGAATATAAATTTTAAACGTCCAAATAGTTAATGATACTATCACATAATATGTTTTTTTTAATCCAGACACATATTTGCTTATTCTTATTCAAGAAATGCAAAGAAAATTATAAAGAAACATTTAGCAAACATTTAACTTTTTAAGTAGTATTTTGCTGTAAACAATATTATTGTACTTAATGAAATCTTTTGCTTAGTTTTATTTTCAAACTACAAAAAAAAAAATTGAAGATCGAAAATCGAAGTTTTAAACTGGTGTTGTTCTGCGTGAACAATTTAGAGGAATTTTTGCTGTAAAGAAGCTACATTTTTCCCTGTATTTAAGCATGTTTAACTTTTATTGTCAAAAATATTCTTACAATGTTTCGTTTCTTTTAAGTACTAATAAGGCACCCTATTTAATTTTTGTTTTTTTTTCTCGTATTTTGAATTAATAAGTGAGATCGGTAACGAATTCTAAAAATAACATTATTTTGATTTCGTAGGAATTTATCTTAAGAGATAGATTTGTATTACTTAAGAATTCTTCTGATTTTCCAAGAGTTTGAAAGAATTCAATTTTTATTTGATGACAGTTTCAGAAAAAAAAAACTGAATTCAAAGGACTTTAATTTTCTAAACATAACATAAACATTTAGTAGATTGAATACATGCAATTATTCATCATGAAGTAAGCGAATTAGTACCATTCATTTTCTAAACAATACAACAATTTATTAGTATGTGTTATTTTTAATTTTGTACAAGGCTGTAATTTGTAAGTCCTTTGCAAATGTTGGATCAATCTTCTAAAAAAAAATTTCTCAAGTCCTCAATTAATTTGTATTGAAGTATATTTAGTAGAGGAGGAAAATTATTTCGAGACTTGTACACAAATCTTTTCAAAACACTGGACTGTAAATCTAATTTTTTTACTCTACTTTAAGGGGAAAAAACTATCTAAATTTGTTAGAAATAATATAAGAATCTTGTTGCAAAAGAGGAAAGTTTTAAGAAAAGGGAAAAGAAGCTTGTTTGAAATTTTTGTCTTGCGGTACTCAAAACAAGTATAAACAATCAGAGTTCTGTGTTTGAGGAACTAGTCAATGTTTATTTTTAAGCTCTTTTTTTATTTGTAAATTACTAACCAAATGCTTAAATTTTTCCGGATGTTTACAGTAACATATGGCTCTGTTTTCCATGCAAAGGGAAAGTTTCAAAATAAAAAATCAATATATATCGGGCTAAGACTCAGTTGCATATAAAAATTTATGTTTTCATACAGATAAATTAGATTTTTTGAAAGATTTTTAGTCAGGAGAAAATAATAATTGTTCGTACATTTTAAGAAATCTCTGAAAATTAGTTGTAAAGTTTTTTTTAGCTAGGTGTTGGTAACTACGTAGTAAATTTCGATACGAAAGAGAAACTTTTAGTTTCATTTAAAATTATTTATAACTTAATAAAATTATTTCTCTTGTTGTAAAATAAACGTGATTGGTATTAAAAATAAATTAAATGGGTATGTTTTCAAAATAATATTTCTAGACCTATATTCTTGATGTGATAAAAAATATGTATTCTTTTTTCTAAATTTTGAGTTCCATTAGATTTTTCCATACGTAGTTTCCTCAGTAATTAGTGTTTTTCTTTGTGACCATGAATAATGCAATATCAAGATCAAATTTTAAAAAATCTGTATTATAATTTTGATTTATTCTAAATTATATTAGCGTTATAAATTTTAAGAAAATTCTAGAATCTTTATTATTTTAAAAAATTGATATATTAAGATAGCTATTTCAACTGTATCAATAAAATGATGTAACACGCGGTTAACCATGATAATGCTTAATTTAGTATATTATACAAATTCAAATAAATTTTATTGATTTAAAAAATTTTAAGTGATGTTTAATCTTCTTCTACTATTTCAAAAAAAATTATCAGGTACATTTTTAAGTTTATTAAATAAACTTTCAAGCAATCCTTCTAAAAGTTGTATATATCGCAATTACAAATGGTATGGTTTAATATCAAAATTCGAATATGGGAGGGAAAAAAAATTTTTTTTAAGAATTACAGCAAATTCTGTTATTTTTAACAATTTTTAAAAGAGTTATAGCAAATTTTGTAATTTGCAGTAATTTTTAAAAGCTTATTTAGCAGTTTTTATTTTTGTAAAATTAATGATATTTTATTTGACAGCTTACAACGACACATTGTACCAATGAACGATCTTTATATCTCGTAATCTTAATAGATAGTGCTGCTTCAGCTGTTTTGTTATTTTTCTTTATTCTTCACGGTTCTCTTTCATTGCTCTTTTCTCACTTCCATGAATTTTCTTGAGATAATATCCTCTCTAACTGAGCTGAAGGACGTGTTATAAGTATCAGTTACAAAAAAGAGTTTTGATAAAAAAAAATAATAATCCCAGTGAGTTTAATATTCATAACAAAATTTAAAACTAAATCTCTATAATTCTAATCTTTTTTTTTTATTTTATTACAAAGTAAAGCTCGGTGCAAATATTTTTAATAGTATATATTCCATATTATATAATAGTAATAATAATTAATACATATATCATTTAATAAATTAACAACAATAATTAAATTGTACTCATTCCATCAGTTCAGTTAATGCAAATGTGTTTAAAAATTTTCTTATGAAAGCAATATTACAACTCCATTAACCATATGTGTAAAATACTTTTATCTTTTTAATATTTAGCGCTTTGCTTTTTTTTTCTCCCTCCGTTTTTCAATAAGTTATCATTGCAAAAATTTTGAATAAATCAATACACCCAACTTTAATTAAAAGTAATGTGTAAATACTACGGCTTATATATTTATTACACCAAAAACACCAACATAATAGTAGACTAATGAAGCGTTGAAACAATAACATTGTATCAAAATAATATATAGTTTATTTTAGATTATTTCTTAGTTGGTCTTATTTTTTTACTCAAATTTAACTTATTTGAAATAGTAATAACTTACTTTAATTTTTGTACCACCAAATGAAATCAATTTAGTTTCAAGAATATAAAATTTAACCATAACCTTATAGGATTTAGCTTATAGGATCTTCTTTATGCTTTTAATAACTTAGTTTTGGAATATTACATCAAGTAAAAGATAAAATATTGATTCATTTATAAATTTTACTGAATTTCAAACAAATGAAAATAAAATTCATTGAATTAATTCAGTGGGACAAGAGCTAAGCTTTTTATGGGGTAACATTTTAATAATTTTTTTCTTAATAATTTCGGTAATATTAAATGTTTATATAACTTATAATAGCAACGGAATGTTATCAACTAAAATTTAAAACGAAATAATGAATAATAATTTTATGTTAAAGGGACCGATAATCAACTTCATTGGAAGTTATAATTTTATTTAAAAAAATTTTTTTTTACTTTGAACAATCAGGAAAACTGAATTTTATGAAGAACGTGACTGATGCCGAAAATATGATATATTTTAATGGAAAATTAAAGTAATTGAAAGTAGCAGTGCGTGAAATAAACAAATATGCTACTAAAAATATAAATGAAAATCTTTCTTACTTCCATCGAAGTCGCTAGTAGAAAAATTAGTTGTAATTCTTGGGTACTGAATTAATGTTTGATATAAATGAATTTAAATGTCGATGCACACGTAAGTGTATATTTAAGCCCTATCTGCTTAGAAAATATAATAGTGAATTGATACCTTTTACATACTGTAAGATTCCAGTCATAACAGGTAATGAAACAATTTTCCGTAGTTAATATTGTACCCTTTTATGAATTAATAAAGAAAATTATTTTTGTAATAGAAAAAGAATTTGAAAGATACTACATTTTTCCTCCGTACCTTTCAGATTTTTTTAATCAAAAATTAAATAATCTGAAATCTTTTGATATTAGGCATAACTTTTGAATTCTATAAAAGTTATAATTTATCATTATCTAATGGATCTTTTAGCATCAAGATCTTGTCAATTATAAGTTAAATAATGTGTTATAATAAGAAAAAGAACAAATTTTAAAAAAAACTTTTCTTTTAAAGGGACATGATAAGATTTACGCAAAGTTTTTAATTTAAGGATTTTAAAAAAACATTTTTGTTACCTCCTATGTGTATATACTATGTAAAACAGAGATTTTGTGTCCAAAATTTCATAAAAAGCTAAGCATTTAATTTTTTAAGGAAAAAATTTAAAATTTGTGAAGTCATTTGAAATTTGAAAATGCCACTCCTCCTATAAAAGTTGACTTACATTTATGAAATTGGATTTACATATACATCAAATTATGCATAACAGAAGTTGGTATGGGTTTTGCGGTAACTTGATTGGTATTCGTACAATACTTCTTTTTTATGAATTTACTTATTATTTCTGCTTATTGAAAATTCCTTGAAAAATGTATAAATTCTGAATTCGAATATTTTTTTAAAAAATAAGCATTACTTTGATTCAAAAATGCATACAAACTTTTGTTACATGTAGTAATAGCAATAGGTAAAAAAAATTTCAAAACATTAGGCGCAATAGAAAAGAAGCCTTAGCATTTTAAATGAAGACAAACTAGTCATTTTATCTTTCTCTAAGTTTAAAGTTTTGATTTGCCATAGGAATGTGACTAAAAACGAACGTAAAGACTATCATAATTCTGCGGGTTTTTTTTAATTTAGAGCTTTCAAATTTTGTGAGGTTATAGAAAAGTATATAAAGAATAATTTAGGCTTTAAAAATTATAATTGATTTTTTGACCGATTTTTGTCATTTGAATCGTACTGTGTCCCCTTAAATAAGCTATATGAAGTTTTTTCAGCTAATGGTGTTATTAAATATGTATCAGTAACTTAAAAATTGAAAATATATTTTTTCTATAATTAAAAAGATTTTAAGTTGTACCTTTTTAACTGTATCATAAATGTACAGACTTCGTTTCATAATATTTTTTAGAAAAATATATTTTTGTATTTAAAACATCCCGTGATATTGCATTAAATATTATTCACGATGTCGATAAAATTACGCTTTCACAATATAAGCAACTGATTTTTATACTAATACTTATTTATAAAGTAGAACTATAGCGTAGTACAAATATAGCATAGTAATCCAGTGTTGTCTAAAAACTAACGGTATTTTAATAAATTTCCATTTAAATCTAATAGTTTCAAAGGAAAATATTTTCCATTCAAATAAACAAATTGTATCATAATTTTTTAAGTATACACGGCAATGGCAAATGTAAAAAAGTTCCATGAAGTTTTTTAAATCATAATAAAAAACATTTTGAGTAAGTTAGATTTGAAAGTTATTCACAAAAATCATCAAACATTTATCTTCTTTCAAAGAATCGTAGTAAAAGTCTCAATAGTAAAGTTTTTGAACAATTCTGGCAAAAAATATAGTAATAGTGATAAAAGAAAACATAATTTAAAACTTCTGATTTTAATAAGAATATATAAACATAGCGTAGCCATCCTTTTGTAATTACGCATAGAAAATAGTGATTAAAAACACAACTTATCCTATTCAGATCAAGCAATATTTGTATTTTTTTCTTTGAACTCATTTAAAGTATGTATAGTTATTTATTAATCATTTAAAACTTGTAATATAATAATTTTAATTTTGGTTTTCTAATCCCAAATATCTTATTTCATATCATTCATACCCCAAATAGTTTTACAGTAAATTCATTTATCAGTTACATGGCAAATTAAAAATGGCAAACGTGAAGTAAAAAAAGTAGCTCGAAATTTCCAAAATACTTTAAATTTACTCTGCTCAAAATTAATTTCTGTAAATTATTGAGTATGGGATATTTTATTACACTAATATTTTTTTTAACCAGTAAGACACTACATATTAGTCAAAGTTAAAAGTTTTATGTTATAAATTTTAATTATATAAACTACGTAATAAAAGAACATCTGAAAAACCTTCAAAATTATAGAATTTCTTAATGAAGACTTTTATTTATAATTAATAATTAGATCATAAAATGATAAACTACAACTTTTATTATAAAGAGCATAGTAAGTATGTCTCATTAACAGAAAATTCTAAAATCATTAAGAAATTTATGTCGGGAGAAAAAATACATATAAGATTTTATTTACACAATTTAAGAGTTCATAAAATTTAAAAAAAAGCAAACAAGTTGACATTTTAATTCCTTTCTACTTTATTTATTTTTGGTGCAAATACCATATCTAGTCTTAATGAAACATTTGCTAATATTATACTTAAGCATAGCATAAAAGAATTAAAAAGCATTTATTATTTATATTCACAAGCATAAATTGCCCTATGAGTGAACATATTCCACTAGAAAGAATTAGCATTGTTTATTTAAATCAAAAAGTATAAAATTGCTTGAAACAAGATTTGCTATGTTTTCTTTTTGCTTTAGGATGATTTTTATCTTCATAAATATTAAAAATAAGGAAAGTAACTTGATATAAAAATGATCAAAATTACGCAGAATAAATTAATGCAAAGAAAAATTTTTACTCTATACTCTTCAATTCATTATTATTTTTATGTTCAGAAGATCTGCCTGCTAAACAGACAAAACAGAGAGAGAGAGAGAAATTAAAAGTTAAGCAGTTTGGTAAAATGATATCTTCATTTACATTAAAATAATATAATAATATATAAATTAATAATATATAATTATGTGTAATATATAATTATTTAGTATATATTACACATGGCATTATAATTTATAAACATTCTTTAGATACAAAATAGTTTTTTATTCAATTAAAATAAACCGTAAAAAACGGTAGATGGAATAATCTAAAATTTTCCATTAGGATCTTTAAACATTAAAAATAAAAAATGAAACTGAAGTATTAACTTAAAAATTGAGAAATATATAAGAAAAAAACTTAGGAATGTAATATAAATAAAATTCAATTAATTTAGAAGTATTCTTGAAAAATCAAATATTACAAGAAGAAAATAACTCGAAGCGTTTTAAATATTGCCTTATAAAAATGGATCAATACTAAGAGTATTTTGTATTTTGAACTATAGTGAAAAATAAATAAATAAATAAAAACTTTATATATATATATATATATATATATATATACCTTCATTTTGATATTTAAACAGAGTTAGCATCAATTTTAAATAAGTTTTTGCTTGCTCTTTTTATTTAAATGTTATCTTTTTGAATTATTATTTTGCTCTCTCTCTCTCTCTCTCTCTCTCTCTCTCTCTACCGAGTTCTTAAATTAAATCGATCTATTTACAATAGAGAAAAAAATTAATTTTTGAATTACTCAAATCGTAATTATTTCTCGGAACTGAAAACTTTCATCATTATTTTTTCTTACTTCAAAATAAATCCTTAAATTAGGTGCAGTCAAATGATAAACGCAGTTAATTCAAAGAAAAAATATATGTTTGTACATTTTTAATCTATTTGGTAAAAAATAACCACCATTTTGAGTAAAGCAAGAACTAATAGGGAAAAAATAAAAAAAATGTTTAATTTTCTTCAGAACATAAAAATAAAAAATGTATAAATCAATAAGCAGTAGTTAGATATTCCGTGGTAATTTTTTTTTCTTACAAACGACTAAGTCTTTCCAAAAACTCTTTATAATTATTATTTTTTGCTTCATTTTGCAAAACTCTAGTGATTATACTATTGCCTTCATTTACTTACGCAATTTTTCACTGAAAAAAATGCAGTCTTCGACTTTAATTCCTTAAGAAAATTTAATTTGACTAAATTATTATTTACTACAAACTCCTTTTTCAAAAATATGTTACTAATTACCCTAAAATCCGGCATATAACGCGCACTTTTAACACAAAATATAACATCAAACTTTACAGGTGCGCGTTATAAGCCGGGTATAAAAATGAGAGCTTTAAAAATAAAAAAATAAGATGAGCACATAAAGAAATTAAGGCTTATACATAGATCGAAATATTGTTTATTTAAAATAAATGATATTTCTAATGAGCTCAAAGAGTTGTGGTTCTCTTTGAGTTCATTAGAAATATCATTTATTTTAAATAAACGATATATTTCATTATGGTATATTATTAACAATATGGTATATTATTTTTTCATTATGTTAGGATAATATCTCGAAAAAGTGACTTCAAAACACAATAGCATTGCACACGTACATTTCAGATTCCTTCGTAAAAAAGGGGGTGCGCGTTATACGGCGAATATACCTAAAAATCAAAAAAAGCAGCTTGAAAGTATGGGTTTGCGTTATACTCCGGGTTTTACCGTAGCTTTAAAGGTAAAAATATAGAAAATTATGTGTTCAGATAATTTTATTCCATGAATAAATGAATATTAAAATGTTATTTACTTTGCATCTATTTTATTATTACTGTTTCTTTTTCCACAAAAAAAATTTTTTTAATGCGCTTTACGTTCATTTATATGGTACTGTTTGAACGATAAAATTTTATGCGCATCACGCTTGTCTTGTTTTGAAGGGAAATAACAAATTCTAACAACCACTCTACAGGAAAGAGGGAAAGAAAATCCTGTCTTTCGGTACAGTAAATATTATCGTTGAAAAAATACTACGGGTGTGAGGGGGGAGCTTGATTTAAGTGAATGACAGTTGGTGACTTCTCCCAATAAAACTTTTCTTTTAAAAACAAAATATTCTAGCATGGTGGATAAAATTTATCAAATCTGTGGACTTTACTTCAACACTTAAGCTAACAGCCTCAAGGAAAGAAAGAAGCAAATACGGCAAGTGCAAGAACAAAATAAAAAGAAAAAATCTTCAAACGAAAGAGAACAAAAGAAGAAAACAGCGAATCCTGCGCTTAAGTATGGAATCCCGATTCACAGTCAGCGGGGGGTATAGTCAGTTGAACACGGTGTTGGCAACTACCTCAACTGAAGACAAAAAATAGACTTAGCCGTAACCGTAACGGTTGGAACAATGGTTGCAGGTAGTCTTTTCTAAGCAGCACCCGATGGTGAGGTAGGATGGATTGGGGATGTTTTTTTAATGCACTCGAAATGTTTTTTCTGGAACGAAAAAGAACTTATGGGTGCACTGTGGCAAAGAAAGGTGGAATTAGATTTAGTCACCGGAAATATGCTTTATGTCCTGTTTCTTTCTTTCCTTTTCATCATATATGGAGACTTAATGACTTAAGATTGATCAGGGTATAGCCTAATCTCTCTTTTCTTCGGCAAATGGACAATGCAAAAGAAATATTGAACGTTTTATATCGTGATAGTTGAGTTTTATTATTTATAAGAGAGATTTCTCGTGTAAGAAATAAACCCTTAAGACTTTATCGTCTTTCTCATTTCAAGAATAGCTCTTTCATGTGAATTGAAGAAATTAATTTTAGATATAATGAATAATTGTAATTTGATATGAAACCCAATGATTGCAGATTTTTACAAACATTACATTGATACAGTAAAGAAAGCCTTGTATAAGTGTAAACAACTTAAAGGATATTTTTAATAATTATTTGAGTTTTGTGTGTGTGTAAATATCTTTTACCCTATATATAATCACTCTACCTTTCCTTTTTAATTCGGGTTAATTTTTTTTTAAGTAATCGATTAATTTTAATTAAGTATCAGGCTGTTTCCGCCATATGCACAAGAGCGTGAACTTAAAGCGAAACACATTTTAAGACAGAGAAAATGCCTCAGATTTTATTAAAATTTGTGACATTGTAACCCATACATTTGTTTATAATATAGTGTTTTTAAAATCTCAAAATATTTCATAAATAACTAGTTTTTCCTTTTAACATGTAAAGGAATAGCTCACTGAGCATTATGGTACAGGAGAAAAATTACGAAACACATTTTATAAAAGAAAAAAAGGTGTCTACTCATATAAAAATGAACAGTATGAAAAAATAAGTGATTCTTAGTGGATAGTGAAGCCAGAATATAATATTAATGTTTGAGTACTTGAGTCATATGACAAACGATTCTCCAATTTGCCCAACCTGCCTCTGTCAATCCAATGACACAACCTCTTTCAAACTCTGACAGTTGCTCGTAATAAGCTCGAATTCTGCGGCGAGGCATTTTTTCAGTCGTTGAAAGGTATGCTAAATAACAATGCAACAGAAATGTTCACCATCAGATTGAGGATCTCTTCTTATATATACCTGCTGAGTGTGTGCTGTCCCGATGCCCTGTAGCTTCCACTATTCATTCATTAGACACCAAACTTTAATCATTTGTATGTTCGGTACAAATGCCTTTGTATACGAAATTTCATTACAATCAAACAACTTGGTACGTCGTGTTTTTGTTTTTTTTTCGTTATAGAGTAGATGTAGCTAAAGTGACACATTCATTGCTTGCTGTCATCAGAATTACTTTGTAAGAAAACTTAAGTGTTATGTTTAAATAAGAAAATATTAGAAATAATCTGAAAATTTTATGCAACTATAGTAAATTCTGCTTGCTTAGAAAACACCACATTTACTATTTTGCATTTTCAAATTATATTCGATACTCTTTATGACCTCCATGAAAAATCTGAAGAGCCACATTGAAGAATTAATCGTTGGAAAAACCCACATAGCTTTAAATGCCTTTAAAGTGTTTATTTTCGTATATCCATAAAATATATCCTAAAAACATAAATCATAGAAATCCACGCATATTAATATACATTACACCATTAAGTATCAGTTTTATTATTTGGAAATATCAAATTAAATTTGACGAAAAAAATCAATGCATTTTTATTTTGTCCTTTCTATTCTCTCATTTCTAATAAATCAAATAGTATTTGCTTCTGTATTACTATTTTTACAAGTGAAGTGGTAAAATCTCTTTGAATTCAATTATAGGCATTCTTACCATCATGAAATTTTCCAAACAACAAAAAATATAAAGGAAAATAATGTAATTCTCTTTTTAAAATAAAAAACAATCATCCATCTTGAATCTTAAATATTAAATCCTAAAATCTGTGAGTGGAAAGATTACAGAAAAATAAGGGAGCTTTACTTCAGTTTTTAAGGTTTAAGAGCTCTCTCCTCACCTTTCATTCAGTGTTAAATGTTGCATTTTTCCCTTTCTATTGGAACTTAAACAGTTAAAATTTTGAAATAGGATAAGAGCATGAATTGTTTCTCTTTTACATGAAGTTGAATGTTGTTTGGTGCTTGAAGAGATTCATTTTCAAGGCATTTTTTTAAAATATCTAAGGTGATTTCACAAATATTTAATTTTCCCAAAGTATATATCATTTTTTTTTCTTTTTAGAATTTAAATTAACAGAGAAAACATTAATTTCTTGATGGTATAACTAAAACCTTTAAAACATAGTACTAATTTGTGAAGTATTTTTGACTAACTTCGTAATCTTTAAAAGATTTTTTTAAAAAAAAAAAAAAATTATGATCCATTCTACTACATTTTTGTTTATTTTTAAAAATAAAAATGTTCTGCTGCAAGAATTTATTATTTTACCTATGATAAACTCTTTAACTATATACATACAAATAGCTAAAAGTATTTATATTTAAATAGGTTAGTTCTTAATTTATAATCTTGCTTTCATTATTAGTTATGATATTATTTTTCAATATCCTTATGCAATCGTATTTGAATGGTTTCATTGAATAAAATCTACACAAAAAATGTATTGTTTGTAAAAATTGACTTTATTTTGGAGGCTAATTTATTTTGGGAAGGAAAGAGACTGGTATATTAAATCAATATTATAATGTGGATTTTTAAAATTTTCTTTTGTGGCAAATAACATAAAAAGGCCGCAACATCTTGAAAATTCTTGTATTGATCAAGAAATACAAACACATTCCTTTGATAGAATCATGAAAATAAACCTAGAGCCTGTTTCTAAGTACCTTTACATCATGAATTAAATTAAAAATTGACCTTTTTAAAACTAAATGCTAAAAGACATCCTGAAAAACATTTAGGATTGAATCTATATGTATACATGGGCAAAAAGAATTACACACATTGACAATACATATTTTGAAAAATACTTTAGTGGGTGATAAAGTAATAGTAAAAATTTAGCATACAAAAGATATTTAAATCACTAACACTTGTGCATCATTAGGTGAGAAAATGCTTTTAGTAATAATCCATAATTTATGAAGTTTGTAAATGTTTTTAATGGTTTTAGAATGTAAAAATTGAATGCCCAATACAAATTCTTTCTGGTATTATATTTATACATACTGCTTTGAGGTGTGGAAGATAGATATCTGTGTAAAAATAAGTATTAAAATATGTAGAAAATGCTTTGAAAAATAGTCTAACAATTTTAACGTGAAAACAGTATAATCAGTTAACCTGTTATATTGAGATTTTTCCGTATTAAGTTTCTTCACTGAATACTTATCAAAAAATTTAATCTATTTTACTATTTTTATATTTTTATACTGTTGCTTTCTTTGTTGTATATTTATGAACAATTTTATCATTTGATTCAATAGTGCAGTCGACATAATTTGGGTTAATTTTAGTTCTTACAAATATAAAAATACTGAATTTTGTATTCTTATTTCAGCTTAATTACATAAATAAAGAAAGAAAAAGCTTAGCACCTTGAGACTGTGTTTAAACGTAAAAAACTGGTCTGAAGTCTAATCAGTTTGTTATTTTTTTATTGTGGCTATTCTACTTTGAATTGTACTTAGCTATATTTTTACATATTTTTTAGCATTAAATTAGAATTAAAGCAAAGTAGTATATGATTAATAATTGTGTACTTATATATAGAGAGAGAGAGAAAGAAAATTGAAATAGTTTTCAAATTAAAAATTTAAATTCAGTTTTAACTGCCATTTGTTTCATTTTATCATCTAATTAGAATTTTAGGCGTATTTTATAATATACGTAGATAAGTATGCAAAAATTTATATTAAAATTATATACATCTCCCGACATGACATTAACTATTGACATATTATGCAGAAACAGAATATTTTACTGTCTCTACCTCGTTTCTTGTTTTCATATCGATTGATATTTGAAGAAAATTAAGTTAACATTTCCTAAGTCATTCAATAAGAATCAAAAACTGCAAACGTAAATATTAATATTTCTGAGCTCCCATTTTCTAAAAAAGCATAAAAATAAGCGGATAAAAATCTGAAATCAAAATTCGTCAGTGTCAAGTGAGAAAACAATTTAAGTTCGTTCAATATTCATTAAACACATACTTCGATGAAAATTTCACTCTTTTCCCTTTGATTTATATATTACGTTTATACTAGTGAAGTAAAAAAACGTAAGCTTTTAAACCGATTCTTAGATAGCATATAAATTCTAAAACGGTTCTCTAAATACTATTGAAGATTTGGTATGAATGTTGAAATGTGTGTGTGTGTGTGTTTCTTTTGTAAGTATCAAAGATACAATCAAGATAAATTGCACTGTACAAATAAAGTTGTTACTTTAATTTTACTCTTCTTTAGTGTCATTGATTGAAATGTAATGGTCTCCGTATGAATGCAAGGGCATAATTGAAGGATCTAAATATAGAAAACTAAAACGCAGACGTATTGGATTCTTTTTGCTTGTAAAAGTGTTCTTGTTTCGTAATGAAGTGTGAAGTTGTTGATTGTATCTAAAACAAATGCAAGCCTTTTCAATTCTAATGTTATACTCTTTCTTTGAAGTAAAAATATAAATACTTTTTTAGATTTCTCATCAGGGGGCATTTTTGTATTGAAATATAAGT
>BMAV01004828.1:61401-77210 GCA_019973955.1 Trichonephila inaurata madagascariensis
TTTTTAAACAATTCAATGAAAAATAAAAACGTAAAAAAATCGAAATTGTTTAAAAATAAAATAACAAAATTATAAGTAAAATCAGTTCAAATTGATATGGAATTGAGAAAAATAATTTGAGAGAAAAAATTCTTCTTATTTTTAATTCACAAATAATATTACGACTTATTTCAATTCTAGCAATTTAATACAATTTGTAATTTATGTAGTTTGTTTCAGATCGTACCATATATGAGTAAATACGATCAATTCGTTATGTATATATATAATTGTGAAAAAAATACAAATATAATCTAAAATAATGTTATGTACATGCTATCATGTACGGTAAAGTTTTGTTACATTTGACGGTGCTTTTTGGAATCAAATTTTCGTTTTTTTAATTTGAGTGAAATAATTACTAATTTCATTTCTTTTCAATTAAAAATAAATCGAATTCAAGAGAAATGTTATAGATATAAATTTACTGCATTTTTTTAACTCAAAAACATAAAAAAACATAGATATATAAGCATTTTAGAAAACATAGATATAAAAGCTTTTATTATTTTTAAAAATATGACAATAATAGGAAGCACTTTTCTTCAATCTTAATGAATGGATCATGGTTATAGTTTTGACATTTATATGTTTATAAATGTACTGATATATCCATTGAATAATTCCTTCACTTCTCTTTTTGCTATTAATAAAGCTAGGAGTTATTAGGGATTATAGAAAAGTTTCATTAGATAAAGTTTGAAACTAAGTATTCTGCATTATTTGTTTATTTAATTAAAATTAAGTAAAACACTTGTAAATAATGAAGCATACAAAATTCACTAAAAATTTTCTGGCAGAAATAAATTTCTTAAAACATAGCAAAGTTATTTATCTATTTATGTTTTATTTTCCTTTCTCACAAAATCGATAGTAAAATTCGCTTGATTATATAGATAATAATAGTAATAATTACTATTTTTTATGCACAAAAATAACTCAAAAAACTTAAAATAAACAGAATTTTGTTGTGTTTCCCCTTTAATCTTTTTTAATAAATGAAATTCTGAAATATATTTATTCAAATTACAGAGCCCTTGATTAATTCAACGAAATTGAAATAAGAAACAGAATATGTTATTGCTTAGATTTCAAACAGAAAAAAAATTATTAATGTATAAAATACAATGAAAACCTTAAAGTCAACCTGATGTATCATTGTTGGACGTGTGTAAAACTATTAACGTGTGGACGAAAAAAAACCATTTCAACAAAAAAGTTTTGAACAGAAAATTACAATATTTTTCTTAAAACTACGAGACTAAACAATCTTTTTAATTATTTCCGATTTTTTTTCATCTTTGAATGAATTTTAATTTGTTACTTAACATCATTTACGTTTCTTAATAAATTAAGGTAAATTATTTTTTAATCTATTTTTTCTTTATCTTTTCAAATCTAAACTAATTTTGTATTAAATATTTATTGAGGAATGTCAAATTTTATATTGTTAGTGATTCATAACGTCGGTCTACATCATATTTACAAATAATAATTAAATAAATTTTTAAAACATTTATTTAAATTTGTTATCTTTAGTTAATTATTAAATAACTAAATTAATCATTTTTAATAAAAAAAAAAGATGGAAAGTTTTCATTTAAATTCATATTAAACTTTTCTCTAAACGTGGTGTAAAAACTCAAAATGATCTTAAATTTAATTCAAAAATGTTTTCTTCGACAAATACTTCATAGATGTTGGAAAAAGCGTTCTGGTTTACTTCTTTTCTTTCGATAAAGTATAGTAACTGATGATTCAATTCACTTTCAATTTCCTCTATATATCCAAAAAGTAAGCATAAGCGCTTTCGAACCTTTTATCATTTCTTCCACAATGTTATTTGAAAATCTAAGTTTCTGTTCCTGCAGTCAATTCAATAAAAAACTGTGATTCTTTCTTTAACCTTTCAAAGATTACATCTCGAAGAAATTTTGCCTTTAGTTCATTCGAAATGTCGCTTCAATTTTTCCATTTTGTAGAATGATGCTCAGTTTATACATGAGTATCACGGCATCATTTTGTTGCTAGAGTAGCAAACTTGCACTTTTTAAATTTTGAAAGTTTTCTTATGTATTTTAAATAATAAATATAACTATTTTTAAGGGATAAACTCTGCAGAAATTTGTTGGTAATGAAGAGGTTTAATATAAGAAAGGTTTTCGATTCTGAATTATCAGATAAAACTGTTACAAAAATGTCAAACAAAAGAAATTTCGAAGTATTCGACACTCCAAATGACTGAATTACCAAGAGGGGTATATACTTAACTCTTGAAGTGTAAGGTATGACGTTTAGTATTGATAGTTAATTAGTCTTTATTATTGGTAAAAAAAATAAAATTTGTTAACCGGGAATACACAATAGAAATGTGTGCGTTTAAATAATTACAAAAGAATATAATTTTTTTTAAAAAAATTACAATAGTACAAACAATTTGTACAATTGACAAAAGACATCAGAATATCTCTCAGGAATCAATTAACTTAACTCAGTGACGCGTCAGCCCATGAGAGCCAAGACCTACTGTGTCCAAGTCAGTATACGCGACCTTGAGCCCTGAAGTGCGTGAGCAGAGGTTCCGGTCAGGTGGTCAGTCTGATGTGAAACCCCCCTGTGTAAACTTCCCAAGCAAGCTCGGTACTCATTTATCGACCCACTAAAGGGATGAAAGGCTGAGTCAACCTTGCCCAGCCCGGGGTTTGAACCTCGGACCAGCGGCGGGAAAACACGATGCACTAACCACTCAGCCACTGGGCTTCCAGGAATAAATTACATTATAAATAAATTGAATTGCTCAAGGATTATTATTCTATTTGAGCACAAAAAAATGAGCAATTAGAGTATTCAAAGAACTTCGGCTTTATTATTGAACAATTATGTTAATTTGCTAAGCCTCGAACGTCAATTTCATTTTCATTCCACAGAAATTTATAAACTAAAAAAACTGAAAATGTTATACAATATCCATTATTAAGAAAATGTCGGAGCCACAATACATCCAGAAATGTTCTTCTATTTAGGCTTATTTTTATTGTTTTATTTATATTGGAAACATTTAACGGCTATTCCATTTATCAAAATCTTTCTCACACCCTATACATGTTGTCAAAATTATGAACACTTGAATCCTTCCCTAATTTTATCAACAACTCGAAAACGATTATTAATTTTCATGATTGTGATGAGTATTACGTGTGATCACCTTAACTCATGGAATATTTAATACAATTATACTCATCCAATATTCATACATTATTCTAATAGTCGTATTTAACTAGAGTTTTCACTAATTTATTAAGTGAAAGCGGATAAATATTTAATAATTTTCAAAACAATGAATTTGGAGGGGGATTGGAATGCTCTTAAAGAAAAAAGAAAGTAAAACCTGAATAATCCATTGAACATATGACACATTAACTTTTTTCCATTAAATATATATATATATATATATATATATATATATATATATATATATATAAAACCATATTAAACAAATTTGGCATTTTTTTGGATTTGCATTAAAAATAAAAATAGGATTTACTTATTTTTAAGCAATCTTCCATCAAATCCCCAACCTTTATTCAACTAAAGTATTACCTTTTAACTTGCTTTTTACTTTAATATATATAT
The DNA here is from genome assembly GCA_019973955.1 of Trichonephila inaurata madagascariensis. Taxonomy (NCBI): domain Eukaryota; kingdom Metazoa; phylum Arthropoda; class Arachnida; order Araneae; family Nephilidae; genus Trichonephila; species Trichonephila inaurata. The sequence continues at coordinate 65,074 of BMAV01004828.1, forward strand.
ACGTGTCCTTTTTAAAACATGTTCTTCTGTACTTTTATCTTTAATAACTCATGAATTTAGAAATAGCCAAACAATTTTGTTTCGCTGTAGTATTGTTTCTTTGCTAACATTTTCTGTTCATAATTTTACATTTTCATTATAAATTACTTACTAAATAGCATGCACACTGATATTCTCGAAAGATTATTACTTCTAAAGTTATCTTTTATTCTTGTACAGTATTCCAATTATTATAGACTTTCTTTTAAAAATATCGTTTTTGTCGTCAGTCGAAATAACATATAAAATAGCTTTCGTGTTTAATATACTGTATACGACATGTTTTTTATATTTATTTTTAAATACTGCAGTAATATAAATTTCACCTATTTAATGTAATTTGTAGCAAGATTGTATTTATTGCACTAAAAAGAAAAAATTTTATCTTTTTTTATCGCCTGCGTTGATATCAAAATTTTTATAAAAGAGCTCACTACGAATCATTTTATTTTATTTAAGTAGTTGAAGTCAAGTTACAATTAAATAATATTTAATAATAAAATAAATATTATATCCCTGGCAGCCAGAAATATTTGTAAAATCATAAAAATGAATGCCAATAATAAAAATAAATTAAAAAGGTGCATAAAACTTATTTCTTTGTGTGTATTTATTTGTTTCGAAAACAATAATTATAAGATCAAATAGTTAAAGGTACTCATTTTCCTAATATCTATTCTTTTTTCCTACATCATAAATGTTGGTTTTTCTCACTATCCTACTGATGGCGAAAATATGCCTAAATATTAATTTGTTTGAATAAATATATTAAAAGATGCTTGTCATAAATGCTTATATTAGCGATTACAATTATAAATAATAAATTATTCTTCAGATGCATTACCGTAATTGCCATCTCCCCTCACGTGACTTGAAGAAGAAAGGTATAAAACTAATGGAACTTTTTCTAGGTAAAGATGATTCAATGAGTTCATGTTTGACGAGAATAATATTATTGTAAAGGATCTTTTTTTTTTTCATTTTGTATTTCCTATTTGTTTCCCCTTATTCCTTTTTAAAATAATTCATACGAATGTGTCGAATATGAAACCCTATGCAAGTGAATCACTTAAAAAATGTTCAAATTTAAAGAAAAATGTACGTTAAAAATAATTTTAACGCAGCACACACACACAAAAGTCATAAAAATGTAAAATAACTCAAAATGTAAGCTTAAGAAGTATAATGAATGTTTGCGGTTACTGACTACGCTCAAAGCCACGATTTTGCAAAAGTGTACAATTGAATAATTTTTTATCATTTAGTGTTACTCGAATTAGAATATACGTATAAAATTGTTAGTTAATGTTGTTATAATAATTGATTTATTTAAATGCAATTTTTCTTCAAAAGGGAAGAAAAAAAATGAGATATTTTCAAAACATTCTCTTTTTGTGTGGAAAATTCTTCTATAATAATAATACTTCACCCATATATAGATAAGACTTGTAAACATAGCCTAAATTAGGATATATTTGAAAAATTCACATTATTTTCTGAGTTATGATCAATTTTAATAATAACCGGAGCTAAAATTTCTTTACTTTGATTTATTAAAATATGAATAAATCTATTTTTATAAATTATATATTTATTTCAAAAATCCTAGTTCAAGATCTGTACAAAAGTGTTAGCTATATAGAGACAAAATATTATTGTGATAGAAGCATTTTCCATAAAAGGAGAAAGTTTTGAAGATTTTTTTTTTGCCAAAAACTGCATTTAAATAAGTTTCTATTGCAATAATATTCTTCAAACAATTTTATATGTATATTCTAATTCACTCAACACTAAATAGGAAAAACATTATTCATATTTATATGCTTTTGTAAAATCATGGTTTCCGAACGTATTCAGATACCTCAAGAAAGTGGAAAAAGTATTAAAATATTTCATCTTATGTTATAGAGCTACAGGATTATTCAATCACTGTATAAAAATCAAACATAAATGTCTATTCACCTTTATTCGAAAACATCCGTGACAATATTTATCACAACAGGAGTGCCATGACAAATTGTAACAAAACAAATTATTCTAGGTTTTTTTTTTTTTTTTTTTTGTTTTTTAAAAAAAAAAAAATTGAATATTTTTTGGGGTCTTTAAAAAAAAATAAAAAAAAAATTGGTATTTTAGGAATTGAAAATGTGGAAAGAAAATGTACGGTACAAAATTATGTACAGAGCAGAAACCTTCTTGTTTACATTTCACTTATACCTCGATACTAACTTTGAAAATATTCTAATGATTGTGTTTTTATGAAGAAAACTTATTTCCATATAAAAAGATATTTTTATCTGAATCTCTCATAAAGTCTTGTAATAAATGGAAATTTTATCACTCTGCAAACAATTTTAGAGCTGCCAGATTAGGAATAAGTGCGAAACTTTTACTTTCAGTCAGAAATGTGAATTCTCTGTCAATTCATATCATACTTCTTTCTTTGAAACTTTGATAAGCATTTTTATTATACGAACTTTTTTCTTGTGATAAATATTAAAACTAAAAAGAATTCCAAGAATCACAAATAGTTGTATCATGTAACTTTTTCATTATGAAGGTTTCTGGATGCATTTAATTCTTCTTACGATTCATTGTTCATTTCAATAAAACAGTAAAACTTAGTCGAAACAAAAAATGAGCTTACGCATTACTCGCGATTTTAATAGTTAACAATTAACTTCTTAATTTTTGAAAGTTGTTTTTTTCCGTGGAATCTTCTGTTGCGTGGCTGTGAAATTTAATTTTAAAATCCTACATATTATTATTTATACTTAATTAGTTAGCTTTTTAATGAAATTTAAACTAGATAATTTTTAAAGGAATCGTTAAATATCATACATTAATATTTTATCTCATTTAAACTTTCCGATTAAATAAAAAAGAGGATCATTCGGCGACTTAGATTACTAAATAACTATTCAGCTTTTACCTCGAATAAAATTATTTGGTGCACTATTTCAATAAATAAAACAAAAATCATCAATATATGAACTTAAGAATGTATCGTGACTTATTCTAACATACAGAAGCTTTTAGTGTTATATATTTATGAAAGATAATTTAATTTATTAGAAATTAATTTTTTAATTTCCATCATGTAAATCGAGAAAAATGATTAAGACTCTCAAAGTAAATGGTCTTTTTTTATTTTATGTTCATGTAGTTACTAACATATTTTTTTTAAAAAATATATATATACGTTTTATAAAAACAAATACATGCTTTTTTAAAGAAAAAAGTTATGCCTGTATTATTCACAAGAATTTGAATACTATCAACGTGTCGTATTGTTTTCTAAAAATTGTGTACCTCCACTAATCTCATATTCGCAACAAATAAAAAATATTAAATCACTAAATGAATAACCCACGTTAGCTCTCTTTCACTAAATTTTACAAAAAAGATAAATCAATTTTGGATTTCTTTAATTATTTCCCTCTGGTTTTCCATTTCTAAACTTTCAGAAAAAAGATGAAGAAATTTCTTTTTTAAGAAAATGACTAAATGCATGTTTTGGTATTTTTGTTTGCATAACATTACATGCAAGGAAAGTTTATCAACCATACGATAGCATAATATTAAGATACTTTATTTCTCTGTGGCAAAAAAAAATATTTAAAGAAAAATGTTTTCAAGAAAAAATTATTTTTTATTAAAAATTTGACAAATTATTCGGAAGTTATGACAAGACCACATGCATTCAGGGCTTGCTTTCAACATACTTTCTATAAACATGATATCTAAAACCTTTTATCAGCTTTTTTTCTTTTCCTGTATATAGTGTTGGGTAAATAAACATGCTTACGCGAAAAACTGAATTTTAGCTTAAATACTGCAACAAAAAAATATACTTCTCACTTTCTTTTCTATGAAATACAAATAAAAAAACTTATTTCATCGTAGAATAAAAGAATTTTTCCCTTGGGAAAAAGGAAAGTTTTGAAAACATTTTAATTTGAAATCAGTTAGTTTCATACAAATATGTGCATAGTCTTTTATCTTGATTCTTTAATTTAAAGCTATTTCAACAAGTAATACAAGTATTTAGTTTTTATGTCTAACCATGCTTTGCTAAGCCTTACTTAAATGCATCAAAATATTTTATTTTAATTCTGAACAGACCTAAGATTTTGAAGAAATTTTTAAGCTTATCGAGTCATTTTTTCTTTTGTTTACTAATGTAAATATTCCTTTTTTAATTTGATTGCTTTGCTTACATCACTGGTTCCAAATTCTTTTTGAGTTCATTAATAGCTTCAGATCCAAAATTCAATTAATTTTAATCTAATTACTAAACACTTTGTCTCTGAAATTTTTCCAAGCCATAAAGGAAATATCTCTATATTTTACATTTGTATTAAATTTATTTTACATAGAAAACTTGAAATACATGGTGATTTTTTTTAAAAGTGACACTATTGAGAACCACCTGTAGCTCGATCTAACAACCGCAATATCACCAAACTCAGTATGCAGACTAATAATAATATGGAAAGTAAGATTCCATAGGAAAAAATTAATTTTAAAAATCGCCGGTAGGGTTATTTATGGCATTGTTGTAGCTCTCCAAACCGAGAATCAACATAAAACACAGGTATTGGAGCAAACCCCATATTTAAGCTTTCATATACGACGACCGTGCCAGTAATTCAAAGAACAAAAAGTTCCAAGGAATAGTATTCCCAGCTGAAGTAAGCCTATGAATATGCGACTCGTATTACCAGAAAGTGTATTATTGTATTATTGATAAAGCTGTATTATCTTAAGGTATCCGACTACGTTCGGAACTGTGATTTTAAAAAAGCGCATAAATGGATACTTTTCGTGACATTTAGTGTCACTTAGATTAGAATACATGTATAAAATTGTTTTAAGGACATTTTGACAAAAATAAATTATTTAAATACAATATTTCGGCAAAAAATTAACTTTGAATAACTTTTTTCCAAATGTTCTCCTTTTGCGAAAAATGCTTCTTTTATAATAATATTTTGCCTGTATATAGCTCAAACCTCTTAACAGAGGCTCAACTATGATTTTTTGAAAAATTCACATTATTTTCAGAGTTACAACCCATTGAAATAATTATCGGCGTTTTTTTTTTCTTAAAATTTCTCCCCTCTGTTGTCGTAAAGCATGGATAAACCCACTTCTAAGTTATATATTTCAAAAATTCTAGTTGAGCCTCTTTACAGAGGTCTGAGCTATATACAGGCAAAATATTATTATAATAGGCGCAATTTTCATAAAAGGAGAACATTTTGAAAATGGGTCATTCTATGTTCATTTTTTGTCAAAATATTGTACTTAAATCATTTTTTATTTTAATACTATTCTTAAAACAATTTTATATACATTTTCTAATCTAAGTGACACTAAATATAAATATTATCCATTTATACGCTTTTGCAAAATCACGGTTTCGAACGTAGTCGGATACCTTATTCATATCTCGTGAGCTAAGAGCCCGACAGAAGCCACATAAGGGAGCTTAGTCGCTTAATGCTTTGAAAGGAATGATTAATAAGTTCGAAGAAACAGAGCAAATGGCACTTCGTCCAGGCAAGGGACGTAAACCTTTGTCACATGTTACAACTGTAATAGTCGACGGATCACAGAGAACCACTGTCAGTATATATTATACATCACAGACAGTATGGAATATTACTAGTGATATGTTGCGTACGCCCGTAGGAAATGTTGAGCATAGAATACTCAGTGTAGTCAGTCTCTGAGAAAGGCGAACATATTGAATGTCATCCAATTCCCCTCTAGAAAAGGGAATGTAGTGAATAAAACTCATTATTATATTGTTAGTTTATACGTGTTGTTATTATTTTCTTTCTCTTTTTGAAACACTTTTTGCCCTGTTCCGTGCCATAGATATCCCTATCAGTGCTTTTTGGAACTATTGTTTTGTTTGCGGAATCTTTTTTTTTTCATGTCATTTTTAATCTGAATACCAAGTTTTGCACCATTGCTGGTGTTAGATCTAGCTACAGGTGGTTCTGAATAGTGCCAATTTAAAAAAAAAATCACACTCTCGTTCCCAAACGTGTAACATTACTTCCTTAAAATTATTATATTATTTTCCTTTCATATGTGTAGATGGAAAATATAAATTTAAGTCCGTAAAAAAGAAAAAAAATCCTTCTTATCTGATAAATCCTTCTTCAAAAGATTTTTTTTTTAATTCAGAATTGCCTCCAATTAGAAAACTTATTGAGTGACTAACTCTGATTTATCTCTTTCTAGCACTTCATTTCTTCCACCTTTTTAAATGCTGCACTTTAGACAATAGTGCCTTGCAATACTTGATGTAATTATGTTCTTGGAATTGGATATTATAAAACTGATGAACTCTGAGCACTGAATATAGATATATTCAAGTTTATGAACCTTCGCACATGACTTTCACTGTAATTGGTTTCAATTTTGAAGGCATTCAAAGTCGATTAACTTGAAGATTTTTTCTGATTGGGCATTCTATTTAAGTATCATATTATCTGCTACACAGTACTAAGAACAAAAAACAAAAGATCAACCTGTTCTTTTTAAAGCGCCGGAACTCCCTTTTTTCTCAGCCACCACGCAAACATGCTCTTACTCATTATCTCTTCAAATAGAAATCGACAAGCCACTCATTTTTTTCTTTTTGCCTCGCAATCTACTTATTTGTTCTTTTCATCTCTCAATCTAAGAATATGTTCGTTAGAAATCTATTTTTTCCTCTTTCACTCCGGCATCAATTATATAGGATCCGGGAATATTTTTTTATAAGATATTTTACAAATCGAAAATGGATCGCGTGATTTGAAAAAAAAATGAAATATCATTTACTTAAAAAAAATTTACTCGTAATTAGATTTTATATTCTTGAATTGAAATTTTTATCACAAGTATTTTACGGGTCAAATAAAAATTTTCTAAGATGAAAATGAAATGTTTCTTGTTAATTGTTTTTTTTTATCCACGACGCACTTCGAAGCAACATGAAAGCTATTTGTAAAGCTCCTCGTACTTTTAAATCATGGTTAAGTTTGTTCCCCATTCTCCAAACTTTCTTACCAACTTAAGGACTTGGAGGACCCACATCATCTGTACACGGAGAGTCTTGAGTGACACAAGAAATCAACTCTAGACTTGAAAGAGACAACATCAGCGATGAATTAGAACAGTGGTCCCCAACCCCTTGTCCACACAAGGAATATCAAATTATTTTCATTTTATGTACTGTTGTGTATTTCTCTAGGATTTTATGGGAATCATTTTACACATACCATGTTAAATAACTTAATATTAATTTCTTGGTGTAACTGTATTTTATTCTGAAGGCATGTTTAAATACAATTAAACTAAAATTATTAAATAAAAGCAATCCAAAATAAAAACATTCAACGTCCCTTTCCTTCAGCGTGCCGCGGTAAAATTATCAAACGTTGACAAGTCCACGACGATAGAAAGTTTCGGGAGCACTGAATTAGAAAACATGACAATTCGACTACCAAACCTACCAAAATATTTTACTAGGAACAACAACTGAGAAATTGTTATATGTCAAAAATTAATATGTATAACTGAAGGGATATTATTTAAAATCTTATTTTTTTTTCTCAATAGGGCTGAGATTTGGTATTTACCATTGCAGACCTAGTACATTCTTTAAGACAGGGTATCACTTTTTTAATGCGGCATCACAAAGGTTACATACCAATTTCCGCAAGTAATTTTTACTCTTAGTTTCCTCTCCAGGGGAAGACACCTGAGCTCTGAAGATGCGAACATGTCCTTGGAATTTAATATTGTCGAGAGAGGCTGTAACGGGTCTATCCGTGAACCTGTCACTGATCCTCTTGGGGTAAATTTGTTTCTTTTTAACTGTTATTCTATTGAAAACTTTCTTTCGAAGAAAAAGACTCGATTTATTCAAATGAAGGGTTCTATTTAAGCATTGACTTTTAGGTACACGAGGTTAGTTGATAGTAGTTGAGAGCTAGTCTAGAGTTGGTCGACGGGTAATTTCTGAATGATCAAATATTACTAATTGACGATTTAGTCATAAGATAGAGATTAATAATAACAACCGGAGGTCGTACAACTGATGACAGAATTACGGTGCATTAGACCGTAGACGTCTTAAGTGTCCCAAGAGTAAATGAATTCGATTATACTCAATTATTAAGTATTCTTTTTGCCGTGCAATTGCACCTATACTTAGTAGTGGAGTGAATTTTCTACCCTGAGTTGTCGGTTAAGTTAGAGAAACAAAAGCTGGAATTTGTGCTGATTATGGCTGATCTTTATTCTAATTCCCAAACACACTAATAAACGCTACGCGTTTATTACAAGCCTAAGCAAAAAAGGCACTCAAGAGATCTTTTACATGACGCATAATCATACGACATGGACCGTGTCAATTTTCTGCATCACAAAAATCCCCCGACTTGGGCCGAAGTCGAACTCTCAACCTTAGGAGTACAAGACCAGTGCCAAACCAACGACACGCCCCATCTGGCTTTTAAAATCTTACATAAGTTAACATATTTTTTATTTATGCAATTACTACAAAAGTTTAAGTTTAAAAAATTTTCTGAAACATTTTATAACGTTGCTAACTACCAGTAAATAAATTAAAACAAAAGAATCATTACTAGAATAAAAATATTTTACAGTGCATTAACATAGTGATAGAAACATTTTTCTTAGTAAAGATATTTATTTTCTCTGTTAATGAGTTAAACTGTAGATATGTTTCTTTTTTTTTATAATTTCTCAACATGTTGATATGTGTATGAAAATGATAACACTAAGAAATAAAAATTACATCTATTTACTTACGTTTAGCTAGCTATTCCAGTATTAAAGAACAAATTTCAAAAGAACGTTTGAGAAAAACAATAGGCTAAAAAACAGTTTTAAAAGAAAAGAAGCAAGAAAAAAACTAAAAGCTGTTTTTCTCACCTTTTACCAAGCAGGAAATGAAACTTTTTAAAAGCATATTCGGTGTGAAGTTTCAATTTTTTCCCTCGGGATATACAGTTCTCGTTCTTTTACCTATGTTTAATTTTTTTTCAGCGTGTATGAATTTCATAAGCCTCTTAACCTTTTTCAAAATAATATACACGCCATTGTTTCTAAAAATTTGAACAGTTTCAATTCTTAAAGTATCCGAACATATTCGAAGTACTTTTTTTAAAAAAAATAGCATACTAAAACATTATCAATGCTTTTTAGGGATCAATACCAAGAAATACTGATATTTAACTAACAATATTTTTTTTCAAAAAAAGCATCTAAATTTTACAAAAATCACAATTATAAGTGAAATTTTAGCAATATTTTTGAAAAACTTCAAAGAAATTAGAGAATAAAGTAATGAACTTATATTGTTAAAGTATTACTAAAACAAATTAGATGAATTTATCTAGAGTATGTACTAAAATTTTAAATTTTATTAAAATTTAAAAATTTTTAGAGCTGATCGAGTAAATATATTATGAGACCATTATTTAAATAACTGGCCATAACTCAAAAAATATTCATACAATAATAAATATTTTAGTACATCTCTAGAAAATAATATAGATATAAGATTCAAGAAGTTTTATAGAAATATATTCATAATATTTTGAATTATCAGACTCATCGTAAATGCATTGGGCATAAAAAACTATTCGGAGAAAAAATGAATTAAAGTTTAAACTCTTGTTGCTTTAATGTATAGGTTATACATATAGAAAACTAAAATTCCTCAGATTTGGAGGTTATATCCTCTTGTACTTCGGCTTTGGCTAATTTTTTCTTTTGTGTGACCTACTTTTTTTGGCAGTTTTTACTTCAGATAATGAATGACGCTTTGATTCATTAATACGCTCTTCATTGAGCTGAGAAAAAGCTCTTAAAGTATTGGTAACAACTTGTATATGAGCTTGATTCAAAACATCTAATAATCCTTGAAAACCTTTGTTAAATTGTATAACAGCAATGTGAACTCCTAATCTCAGAGTTTGTAACTCGACAAAAATATCTTTCGGGATAAATTTCCACAAAATGTCATTAAAATTTTCATTTGCATTCTGTGTTTTCCCATGTAAGTATTTATTCAGTAAATTCTTGTTAGATAGCTTCATAAAAGAAGGTTTAATGATTTTATTTATTCCTGGTAGTAGTATCAATATGCATCTCTCAGTCAAATACAGCTTGTTGAAATTTGCACCAGATGTCCGGTTCTCATTGGTTGGTTTTTGTTGAAACAGCAATCATAAAAAGGCAGAATTTACTGCACTTTGCATCTTTTCTATGTTATTGACATTAGATCTGATAGCAATTCCATAATAATTTTGCTTTTCGATGAAACTATCAGTTAATTTCCCACGACCTTCCAGACCTTTTTGCTTTAGCTTCAACTTTCGAAACCTTGAGCCAACACATTTTTGAATATGGCCAGTACATTCAAATTTTTAATGCTGTTTACACCATAAATATTTTTAACAACATGAACACTTGTAGAAGCCCCATCTCCATAGAAATGCACATATTCCAATTTTCTTATCTGAGCAGATCTTTCAAATATTCGTTAAACACCAACAGCGCCAGATGATCCAACATGTTTCACACACTCATTTAAAATTCTGTCTTCAAGTTTCTTCGGACATAATCTGCACATTTTTGACATCTATTTCAATGTCGAAAACTTTACCAGTATCAATGGAAATGGCATTAACACATCCGCTTAAAGACAAGCGTCCTCTACGTTGCCAAGTTGCATCGACTGACACACCACACTGAACATCTTCATTGAAATTGTCCTTGTGAACCTCAGCTGCAACCTCATTCATGATATTACATGAAACATTACTAGAAACATGTTCTAATTTTTGTTCAAGACATCTGAAAGCTTCTTATATGGAAAGTTCACACTTATAGCTATAGCTTCTTTCAGGCAGAATGTCCCTTTCCAACGATTCTTAAGCCAAAAAAAAGGAAAGATTTATACTGTGCATTTTAATCATTTTTACAGATGTATAAAATGAGCTGAAAAACTTTCAATTTGTATATTTTAGTATCATGTTATATGCTGAACCAAGCACAGATTCTTGAAAAGTTGGATCTTATTTTCGAAATATTCAGGACAACATAATAAGAAAATCACATTATTTAAAATTTTTACATTAAAAAAATTATGATCTTATATTCATTTTCTAAAGTATTTGACATTTTTGAATATTATGAACTTTTTATTTATTTACAGTTGGAGCAGAGTAGACAACTTTGTTGACATCTAACTTACTAGTATATCTGTTCCCTTTAAACTTATATTTTCGGGCAGAATTTTGGTTATTTCTTCTACCCATAACTTTCAAAAAACTACATTTTAATAATAAAATTTTTAAAAAAAAGAATGCCAACGTTAGTAAATTTAATCAAAATGCTCGAGATAAAAGGTACTGAAAAGTGATTTAAAATTTTGTGTACACAATCCCTTATTGCCAAACTATTGGAAGAAATTTTATGTTGCAACTAAATTTTATAACAATAAATCGTTTGTATTAATCCCTTAAAAGAATTTTAAAACTGTATTTCCAAAACACACTTCTGAAACTAATTTTTGACATATTTTGAGCCATTTAAAGGCCTACTTCCGGTAGATTGAAGACTCATTTACGGTTTTTCTAATTTTATAAAATTGATTGCAACTTGGTCTTTAGGTAGCGTAAAAACAAAATAAAGTATGTTTTGTAAAGCCAAAAGATAGCTCTATTCAATAAAATAATAAACAAAAAATGTGCTTTTTTTACCGAATTTGGTCATTTTAACGGGTTTGGATACCATAATTTCCTTTTTCATTGATCCTACAAGATGTCAAATACTGAAACTTACGTATTTCAAACATGTATATTTTGATTTTGAAACGCTCAATAGAAAAGTTGTCCGTTTATCAGTGTTACAAAATACTAGTAGTATTAAATTTCCAGTATAAATGTGATAAATCACTTTCACTTACCCCTTTAACTGCAATGAAAACAAATCAAAACAAACTCTTTAATTTTTTATCTGTTGCAATATCATAATTTTTTTAAAAAAATGTGAACAGT
>BMAV01004828.1:86588-97144 GCA_019973955.1 Trichonephila inaurata madagascariensis
GGATTTATCTTCCTCTGATTTGTAGGATTTATTTTCTTCTATAGACCCTCACATCATTCTTTAAATATATATATATATATACACTAGCGGCCCGATAGACTTTGTCCTATACAAACGTCTTAAACTTTTTAAACTTTCAAATTTTTTTTTGAATAAGTTGATGAAAATTAATATACTTGATACCGTTTTGATGAAAATTTTTATAAAAAAAGTTTATCGATTGCGTGTTAGAATGTATTTACTATGAACTAAGATGAATATAGTAGAAGCTATTCTCTCTGAATAGAAACTTAAACTTGTTTTAATTAAATGATAAAAACAGATAAAACTCGAGTTATTTTCATAATAGGTATATTTTTTTAATGCACAATAAAGAAATTTATCGTAACATCAATTAATGCACAGTATTTTTGGTTAATCCTTGAGGGGTATAAACAAACAAATGCGATGGTTTGCCACAACCCTCGGACACACAACATATAATTATTCGAGCGAAAAACAAAATTTTCCCCTCTTTTTTTTTTCTTGCCGCGAATTAGCGAAATAAACAACACACAGGGGTAAAACAATTATGCGTTTTAAGGTTTCGGACCGAATAGGGAATCTAAACCATTCTAGAATCCACTTGAACCCACATAAAAAATGTGATCAAAATCGGTCGAGCCGTTTAGGAGGAGTTCAGTCACATACACACGCACAGAAGAATAAAAATATAAAGATATATGTGCATCATTATAAAAAATAATATGTGAATCAAAATATAAAATATCATCGTTAATTTCAAACCAAGGATCAAGAATCTCAAATAGTTAAGAAAATAAGAAATATGAGGAAATGAATAAAATGGATCAAAACTCAAAAGACTATTACTTCTTTTCGAAATTTAGTGTAATAAATTATGAAAACTTTTTTTTAATTCACTCTGTAATATGGTTTTACAAGAGAATTTCATATGTTCATTAACAGTATCTGTTATTAACAAGCTGAAGGTTTACAATAAAATAAACTAACAAGTAATTTTCTTCCTAACATATATATGTGCACTTTTATAAACATAGTTATAAAGACAATACTTCATATTATTTTTATTGGTATTTAATGATTATCTTTTTTGGGAAAATTTAAGATTTAAAACCAAATATGAACTCTTTTATCGAGATAACCTTAATTTGATTCTGATAATGACACTGCTCAAACTAATTTCCTAGATATCCAACTACAATTAAAAGATAATTTAATATGCATTAATATTAATGACAAGAGAGACGAATCTAACTTCAATAATATTAAAGTATCATTAGTAAAGCATTATTATCACAACATACATATATCAATACACAGAAACATTCATATTAATTACATTCAACGCAATATATTCTTACTTTCTCCTAAATCTGAAAAATTAAAAAACTAAATGAATCTTATTACCGAAGTATAAAAATACACAATTAATTTTATAAATAGTTATTTTTATCAAGAATTCTTAAATTAAATCGATTAATTTTAGAGTGTTATTATATATATTCATTATATATAAATATAATATAAATATTCAAAATTTTCTGTAAATTTTCTTCATTTTGAAACTTTCCGTATCAAATCACAGATAATATAAATCACAATTATGTATGTCATAAAAATAATATTTACAGATATTTATTGTTTGTCCATTGTTATTGTTGTGTAGAAAATTATTAAAATATTGTTTACACATTCTAGATATAATTTAGTTATATTTATTATTAGCTTATAATTATTTTATCAATTTTTTTACAATTAACAATACTGCTATTGATATGCTTTTCTATTTCAAGTTTAAAATTTAATTAGATCACTGCATCTGGCACTAGCTGGTGTATTGCTTTTTAATTCCAGCAATAATTTGATAATTATGGAATGTTTTTAGGGCATATAACCATTTTTATTAATAACGGATTCAAAACATATATCCATTACATTCCTAAGATTTCGCTGAGTAATATAAACAGGAAGAAGAAGGTTGACTAGCCTTAAAACAGGTTCGAATCCCAACAGTGCCGGTTTAAGTTCATTTCGGGCCCTGGGCGCAGAAGATCTACAAGCCCCATTGGCACTGGAGAATCGAAATTTATAACCAGAAAATCTGGTTAAGTCCAGTTTATCCGGATCCCTGGGCCCGCCTCAAGCGCAAAGTGTATAAACCGGCACTGAACCTTACGTAGCAGTCCTCAGTCAGTTATATTTATACATACTACAACATTCACTTTTTGTTTTTAAATCAAATTTAAAATTATCAATTTTAAAATCTTTATTGTGCCTCACATTTACATATTTATATATCTCTTTTTATTACTCTCTGTATATATATTGAAAAATAACTCCCTTCCTCGAGTTATATTATTCACAAACACTCATTCGTAACCGGGTTAACCTAGTAGGGGAGTGAGAGATATGAACGTCACACACTATAGAACAAGGGCTTTTGGTGATGGACCTCATAATTTTGAACCATGGTCAAGTGATGAGGACGACATCTGAGCTGGCACCACCCTCTCCTAACTTCCACTCCACGCCAATGGGAGGACGCTTGAGCCTCGATACATCAACTTGTATCGGCTCCTTCTGCACGGCGGGTCTTTAGGGGTACAAGGTTCGAACTTATGACACGCCAGTCAGGAGTCCGTGACCTTGACCATTACTGTGGCTACTGTGCCCTAGGTAACCTAGTATAGTCATTGTTGCGAACCAGAAACTAGAATCATTCCTACGAGTCTGGAATTCGAATGGAGCTACTAAAAATCCTCCGCGTACGGAAGCTAATACATTACAAATCTGTCGAAAGTCAAAACCGGTAAAACTAGCGGGGGGAGGCAGCTCAGGTGTCGTCCTCGTCACTTGACCGAGGTTCAAAATTATGAGTACGTCACCAAAAACCCTCGCGTAGCTTCAAAATGTGACGTTAATAAACAATAATTAATTAATTTGTGTTCATTAGCATTAGCATTTTATGAAACTTTAATTACCAGTTTTTAATTTCTAGTACAGAATAACGATGACTATAGTGTTGTGACTCGAGAAACTTTCGTTTTCGATTTCAATATCTTTTATTTTTTTTCAACACGCAGGATAAAGTGAGGCTATTTACACTTATGAATTAATGACGCTATATATATGAAATGACTAATTATTTGAGCACACGCTCCGTAAACATAAAGTTACTATACAGTTATTTTTTCTTAACGGAAAACGTAAACTACTTAGAATATTTCATAAACATTAACTAAAAATCTGTTGCCAAATTCAGAGAGGTTTGAATATTAAGTACAAGGCAAATATTAAATACTATCCAAAAGGAAATGTTGAGCATATTAGGAGTGGCAACAATAGAATATGCATTTAGATTAAAAAATAGAATCAATTATTTTTCTTTAAAAAAAATCTAATTCTAATTATATAATTAAGAATAAAAATTAAACAAACTTGATGAAAGTAAATACGTAGTAGATGTAATTAAAAAAAAAAAAAGTACATAGATGACTATAAAATGTTATTCAACTTTAGAAACTTTTTTTTAAAAAAAAATTATTTAATTTACTTATTCCTTTTTTACTTTGCCTTTTTCTTCTGTTTTTAAAACTATCAGTTAATTACTCTTGTAGAATTGTTTAATTATTGCTAATTAATTTTAGAATTAATATGAAACGTGAATTAAATTTTATTACTACATTATTTTCTGATAACTTACCATTTCTCCTCTATTTCCGTAAAAAATAATGCACAGAAATAAAAATTCGTGACAGCAATCGTTTAATAATTTAGCTCCAGCATTCAATACAATGGAGGGTTACTACACTGAGAATTCATTTCATTCAAATGCACGAAAAACTCTCTGATATTCTAATTCTATAGCAAACTTGCCTTTCTTCATTGATTTTATTAATGAACCAGAACCGAAAATACTACTTATATTTTGTTTAGGGCATACTCTTAATCATTAATAAGAAAAATTATCACTTAAAAATAAATTAAATTTCTATACTTCCAAAGAAATAGAAAAAAATCATTTAAAAATTTTAATTCTCTAAAGTATAGTTATTCGCGTATTTTCCAACTAATAAAATGCTTTTAATTCAGTTATTGTTTTTTTTTTCTGTCGAAGCATTTATAAAAGATTTAGTTGTTAAATTAAATATGCAATAAAATGAAAAAAGAAAAAAAGATTGTCTAAGAAATCAGAGCTAGAACATTATTCAACTAAAAAAAAGACATTAAAAGTAAGCTTCAAGACATACACCACAGATGGCAGCACAGTATATATTGGAACTTTTTTCTACCCTATTTTTTTGCATGGATTCTACCATTGAAAGGCATAACTCAAAACTGGAATATATGTTATGACCAATTATTAGTTATAATGACACACATGTGCTAACGTTAAATTACTGTAGATATGTTTTGAATATTCTTCAGAAAAAATGCATTCAGAAATTAAAGATTTTTTTTAAATGTTTTAACAGGGGAAAAAAATTATTTTTTTTTTAAATTCATATTTATTTAATTTTAATTAAATTGTCATGAGTGAAAATTTTTGAGTTCAGTTTTAAAAGTACTTCAGTTATTATTATTACTAAATATAATTTCTCTTATTGATATTTCTTAAATACCTTTACCTGTGTTAAGACTTTCCTATACATATATCTCCTGATTGTTTATATTTTAGATAGTTTTGATTTAATAATTTTATTTTAACTGTGTGTGTGTGTGTGTATTTTAAACGGTCACATTAAAAGATGAAAGTAAAGTGATTTAATATGAAATATAAAGTAATTTCCTCAAGAAGTCGCTCAAACCCAATTAACCACAATAAATAAAATGGAAATATTTTAATGTTATTTGTGTGACCCGATATTGTTTGATCTACGGACGGGTACTGGTCCACTCCAAATAGAGCTCACGTGTTCTACTAAACAAAACAAAATATGGGCATTTATATTTTTTTTTAATTTCATTATTCAATCTGTTCTTATATAGAATAATTTTCGTTTAAAGTAAAATTATTGCATTAAATTTGTACAAAAACGGGGCCGTTTAGTCATCGCTCTGTCGAAGTGTTTTCAATTTCAATATTTTTTTTCTTAGTGATACAAAAAGTACAGCATGTTAGAACCTTTTGAAAACTTTTGCGCGAAGATCTCTCGAGAGACCTTCTTTTAAAATTCTCTTGATACCATCTTCAATTAGCATTTTACAGTTTCGAGTCCTGGTCCACTAAAATGCATCGTGCAGTTATGCCAGTGATTACCTCTATATAGACCTCCAGGGGTCTATGCCGACCTGCAAGGGGTTCACGTCAAGGAAAAAATAATTTGGAGGTCCATGAGGTGTAAAGGGGGTCTCTATGTGATGGTGACTCTCTCTCTCTCATTAAACCAAATCAAGATTTTAATTTTAAAAGAGTGCTTTTTTTTCAAGTGGAAACCGGGTTTTATCTATTGAATAGATTTATTTACTAATTTTAATGATGTTAATCTGCAATTACAAGGTGGCAGCATAAATTTTATTAAAACAAGGACCATGTCAGCAATTTTGACTTTAAAAAGACATATCTGTTATTAATCATTTAGGAAATACCGTGAAAAGTTTTTTAATTACTTTTCCTAGTTTCAGCGTGGTTGCCAATTTCCAAAACAAAATAGAAGGGGGGATAAGGGCTTAACACTACTAACTGAAGAGATTTAGGGTTAAACCTGACACGATTCATTCCAAATGTTGAAAAAGAATTTGAAGCACCAGATTTATTCCTCCCTTTAAAAGCATTTGTTTGTTGCTCAGTTATAAAATTTTAATTTAATTAACATGTTTTTCTTAAGTTTTAAACACCATACTTCACTTCAGTTAGAAGTTTAAATCGTTTAATGTAAGTAGCTCTATACCAGCTGTCAAAAAGACATTTAAGTTGATAAATTTGCAAAAATTCTATATCAGGTAAGCAGGGCTCTACCCGAACCCGAAAACTACGGCAAGGGGTCTATGAGACAAAAAAGTTTAGGAACCTCTGGACTAATATATCTTAATAAATCTGTCGACGGTGTGAGCTCTCACTTTGGTATGGTACGGAAAATAGGAGAGAGGAATGTTCAGCTGTGTGGGATGTTGTCTTCGTTACAGGACCCTTGTTCAAAATTATAAGGTCCATTGCGCCAATACTGTGATGTTAACAGAACAACAAATCATAAAAGATTTATGGCCTATGGTATTTTGACGTTATACAAATCAAATCAAAATTCATTTGTGAATCTAGGAAGCATAAAACCTCAAGCTAAATATCTACAGTGCACGCGCGCGCGCGTTTTTTTTTTTTTTTTTTTTAACTGCTGGAAAAATTTAAAGTCTTATTTTAAATCTTAAAAAACTCTTTTGTTGTAGTTTTTTCCAATTTTCCTTCCTCAAGAAAGAAGGGCTTGACTCTGATTAAAAGACCTATTGAACAACTGAAAATTTCCAGTGCAAATCAATGAAGGAAAAAAATAATAATAAGTATTAAGAATGAAAAAAAACGCATCAACTAGTTACAGTATGATGAGAGAAGTATTAAACTCTCAGTTTTCAGGTTAAGCATTTAAATATTGATTCATGGGGAAATATACTTTTTTTCCTTTTCATTGTGTCGATCAAGGTATTCGTTTTTCTCTTCTGCACGTTGTATAGTATTCATCATTCTTTTTTAATTCTTTGGTAATTTTTTTCAATGGTGGTTTTTAATATGAAAGGTATTAAAATATCAATTACACTAGTGTAGGGGTAGGCATCTAGCGGCCCACCAAGACTATCAGAAAATCTACTTTGACCGGAGATTTCTTTCCCATTATGATCAAAGATTCGTCTTGTATTTCTCGCTATTAGGAAAACAGAATTCCTTTATTTGGGAAACAAAGTAACTGAAAGTGTTTCTTCTAAAATATTATCTGCTGAACTTGGAGGACGAGGTCACAAGATTTCAAGATTGTAAAAAAATTGAGCCTAAACTCAATTTGCTCTGTTATCCCATTGATGCATACATTTATTCAGCCCCTGAGGAGAGGAGGACCCCCTCAGGGGGCTCACCTTCTTTAGGTGTCACAATCCCGAGGTACCCTAGTGATCTTTTCCTTTTCCCAAAGGGTTTACTCTCTTTAGTAAATACGGGTTTCACGAACCCGGGGTCCCCTAGTGATCCTTCTCTATTTTCGACCCTCTCTCTTGTCATCCCATTTTTCCTTTTTAACGAGTGTTTGGCGCAGCTTGGCCGAAGTTGGCCCTTGCGCCATTGAAATTCAAATTCACTCTCTCACTCACTCACTCAGCCCCTGAGGAGCTACAGCTGAAACTTATTGACTTGTAGTTAGATAAGAGTGTGAAGAAAATGTTTTATGCTATAGCATTAATTGAATTTTATAAATCTTCGTCAGCTTAAAAAATTTTCATGTAGGAAGAAATCTGGTGGGGAATTGTTCTTTATATATTTTAGTCGACATACGTATATTTGTGTGCAAAGTTTTTCTTGCATCAACAAGAGTAAGTTTGCATGCAAGTACAACTAGGTGACGAAGACTTGCAGTTTTTCATGAGAATTTACACAAGTAATTTCACTCCTAATTTAAAAAAAAAAAATGTATAAAAGTATAATAGGATACGTTTGCCTCATCAAACTGATTCTAAAACTAAATGTGCATGTAACTATAGATGATATGCAATTAGCTCAACAAAAATAAATTGAATAAAATTGCCACTATTTTATTGAACTTATATTTATTAATTTTTACAATGAATTCAATCATTTTCAAAAGGGATGGTCTACCGGTATCATGCCCTCCCACTATCTGGACCACGAGCCAAAACAAGTTTCCCGTCCTTACACTAGTGCAGCGTTTCTCAAACTGTGGGGCGCGTCCCCCTAGGAAGCGTGATAACTCTACAAGGGGGGCGAGAGGATATTAAAAAGTCAAAAACAAATGATTATTTAAAAAAATTATTGATTTGCTGAAAGTAAACAAACAAAATACATTCTGGCATAATAAAAAATAAAATACACATTTATACTAATATAATACACTTATAAATGTATCAATACTTCACAATGTATTTTATAAGTGATTGAACAATATTAAGTTAAGAGCAAGTTTAATAATTACCAGTGACTCCATGGGCCTGTCATATATACAATTATATACAAAAATTAACACTTATCTTGTGAATTTGTACGATTTATAATTAATCCCTTAACTGCCGAGATTAAAAATTATACGGTTCACTCCCCAATGCCACTGTTTTTCCATGTGACGCGCGTATGAGATGTATTGGAGGAAAGGGGGGGAATAAAAGAGGAATAAATAAGGAAATCCTCTGAAATATGTACATCCTTCGCAAACACTGTCAAGTTAATTTTATTGCATTACAAAGCTTTCGGAATAATTCTATGGATAGAAATTCACAGAAAAGATCGTACTTGGGAAAGACGTATATATACGTCCGGACCAATAAATACATTGGCTGACCAAGACGTTTATATACGTCGGCAGGACTTAAGAGGCTAAAGTCGTACTGTAGCTGTAGCATCAAAGCATAGTATTACTGAATTCAATGCATTGTTATTGTATGGAGAAGGGTTGGGGCGATGGAAATTATATATGACTTAAAATTGGGTCGCAAAAATCGAAAGTTTGAGAAACACTGCATTAGTGGATTAAGATCAAAATGATAAATTGGGAATGAACTTGCAGATCGGACCGAAAGACCAATCAGGAGACGAATTTTACGTAGCATAAAGTTTGGGGAGAATGTGAGAAAGCTATGATGAATGGGGGGGGAGGGAGCACGCTCAGTATTTCTGTGCAAACTATTGCACGACGTACATCACTTTAAACGACATCGATTTACTTGCATTCTTTGTGAGATAGATCCAACAAGTAAACCTGTTGGCGACGAATGGATTACTTACTAAATGTCGAATCATTGTGAAAATGTAGTAAGGATGAAGTGTAGGATTAGTGCTGCTGGGGATCGCAGTATTGTCCTACAGGTAAGAAGAGTGTGAACGTCAAAGAGAAATCGCAGGACACATCATCAAACTACTGTACGACCGACATCATATGTTTTCCCTTTTTCAGGAGGATACACAATTTCTATTTTCAAGGTGATCAGTACAGTAGGGATGGCGATTCTTTCCAAAAAAGATCGATTTTTAAATCGATTCGAATCGTAACTTGATGAATCGATTCACAAAAAAATCTAGGTCTAAAAGATCGATTTCTAAAAAATCGATTTATTTTCCAAGTCATCATTTACAATTTAAATATAAATCCTTTTTTTTTTTTTGAAAAACAAGAAAGATACCATAATAAAGAATCTCTTATCAGTAAAATCAGGGAATGTTTTAGTTTAGGGATTTCAGGACAGTTACAATTATTTTTATTATCATATCAAAGTATCAGGTATAAAAGAAGACATTTATTTTCTAAATGANATAAATAATTAGCATTAATTAATAAAATTAATCATTAATAACAAATACTTAATTAAATTTTACGTACTATATACTTAGAATTATAATCAATCGGGAAAAAAATCAAGGGGTTTTGGGGGGGTCCGGACCCCAGGACCCCCCCAAAGCCCCTGATTTTTTGTGTGCGCCACTGCACGACGTACATCACTTTAAACGACATCGAGTTGCTTGCTGTCTTTGTTGGATAAGTTCAACAAGTAAACCTGTAGACGACGTATGGATTACTTTACCCGATGTCGAGTCCTTGTGAAAATGTAGTAAGACTGAAGTGTATGTGATTAGTGTGGGGCTGTGCAATTCAAAGCGAATTCGAAGTACAATTCAGACTACAGAGAAATTAATTTGAGGGTTTAGTAGTGGTCGTGCATGAGAAAACAGGATGACGGACGACCACAATATTGTCCTACAGGTAAGAAGGGTGTGAACGAAGGAAAGCAATCGCAGGACACATCAACATAGAATACGACCGATATTGTATTTTCCCTTTTCCAGGAGGATACACAGTTTCTATTTGGAAGGTGACCAGTACAGTGTGTACTGGTCTTGATCATCAGAGATAACATTTCCTGTGTAGCCGGAAACAAATGAACTTGATAGATCACAGCGAGGTATTAAGTACTCTTAACCGATCAGAGCAGATTAAGTTTGGTTAATGATTCTTTACATTTACATATATGAAAGAGGCTGATAATATTTTATAATACCTCCGAAATCATCGAAAGGGACCGGGCGAAAGCTGTAGAATTCTTGTTTGAGAAGGTTTCGTACTTGGTACCCGTACTGAACTACACATCTTCCAGCGAGGTTGAATGACTGTTAACCGCTATTGTTACCTAAGGTTCTTTATACTCACGTCTCGAAGAGTTGTTGAGATTGAGAATATTCAACGCCTAGATATGTCTCTTTCTCTCGGAGAGGTCCGTGGAACTAAATACAATTGAATACGTGTAGTATACATTGGGGAGCCGCTGGACGGCATGTCTTTAGACACCAACAAAAATTTCAGAGCTATAATTTCGCTACGAGAGGAGTAGGC
>BMAV01004829.1:0-14781 GCA_019973955.1 Trichonephila inaurata madagascariensis
GGCCAGCTTTTCGTAGTAAAAAGTAATTCTACATGAAACTATTTGTTCTGATCCGTTTCTGCTAGTCTGTCAAACATGTTGTCTTTCTTAACTAACATAACTGAGCTAAGAACAAGGCTGAGTGATAAAAAGTATAGATGACTTATGTTTGCTCAAATAACACTTTAAAAAGGAACAATTAACATATTTGATATATTTTGTATTTTTAATTGAATATTTAACTGAGTATAAATTTTGGAATTGATATGTATCCGTATTTTATATATAATTTTTATTGATGTCAATTAAAAATAACTTGTTCTTAAATTTTTCGAAGTTTTGATGCATTCTCGGGAGTCCCGGGAATGACTATTACGTCCCCGGAATTTAAGAGAAATTCTCGGGAATGAAAAACTGGGATCTTGATCGAATAAAAATACATAAATCAAAAAAACCTTTGGAAATTGAAATTGTGAATTAGTCTTTTAATCTTCATATACATATTGATGTCAAAAAAAATTTCTAAAAACATCTTTTTTTTTAAAAAAAAAGCTTTTCAACATGAAAAAAAATTTTTGGATGCAAGTAGAGCTTTTAGGGCCCGTTAAAAAAGCGGAATTTATTTTTTTGAAAAAATAAATTTTTTGGGGGGCATTTAGCAAAATCAAGAGAAAAAATAAAAGCGCTTTTCATTTGAAGGATCAATGAAACAATTCCGGGCCGGTTTTTTGAAGGGAAAAATAGCAGATGATGTAAAGCAGGGGTGTCAAACTCGAAAGCTAACTAGGACCAAGCAAACAAGGCTTAACTTTAGGCGGGCTTCAAAAAAAATCAATAGTCATAGAAACGTAGGTTTATTTCGAATAATACATTATAATAAACAGAAATAAAAGAGCAAAACAAATTTAATGTTCATATCCTGACATTTGACATCTCTTTTCTGCTGCTATCTTTCCAATTTCCGGAGAATTTTTTTTTTTATGTATTATTGTGGGGGAATATGTTGCCCGGGCCACACAAAAATATTCGTAGTGGATCGCATGCGGCCCGCGAGTTGAGAGTTTGACACCCCTGGTGTAGAGTTACTCTTATCTGGCGATAAATGTTCAAATTAATAGCACATAATTGTTTCGTGTTTATTAGGCTTTTTTCCCTGAATTTTACTATTTTTTACTCATTAATAAGAGCTGGCAAAAGAGAATTTTGATAGATTTTTACATATTCTTTTAAAGCATCGAAATCTCCATCATTTGAGAAAAAAACTGTCAGTCCCGACTTATGCTGTTAAAAAATGCGGAGACTAATATTTATGGCAAAATCAAATGCATAACTTACAAACACAAGTAAATAAATTTTAAAATGGTATTTAACCTGCTAAACAATCTTTGAATGTATACAATTATATTGCAACTCTTTTGAGTAAAAATCGGTGTCAGTTCTAACTTTAAACTGTCATTCAATTTGTTTTAAATCGTAGAAATAAATAAGTAATAGTTTCAAATATAGTCGAACTTCCACATAACGAACCTCTATTTCACGAATTTCTCTATTTTACGAACCAATAACATTATAATATTTTCTTAGTAAAATAACCTCCAAATAGCGAAGTGCATTTTCTATTCATTGAACTTTTTCTCTGGTTATTCGATTTTTTTTTTCACTATTTTTAAAATATTTCAGGATATTTTTCAAATTATTCTCTTTTTACACACATTTTATGGTGATCAAATACCTTGAATTTGTACTACCAGGTACTTAACTCACCTAAGGCAAAGAAATGGCCGTAATTTTTCAAGCAAAAAAAAAAACTAGCATATTTTATGAGTAATTAAACTTAAGAACGCATGTGGTAATGTATGCTTAAAATTACTGGTTATAAAATAATGAACGTTTAAAATTATTCATGGGCTTAAAATTAGAAAATGTCGTTAAAAAATTCAGTAGTTTTAATATAAAATTATTTTTTAAAGTAAAAAAAAATATAATGTATTCCTGGACAATGTCTTTTTCCCCCTTATTTTTCTTACAGATTTCTTTCTGATGGGTAGGATATATGAAATTAATAAATATTAATTTTCAAAAAAAGGGGGAATAATTACTTTTTTTTTTGAAGTAATATATAGGGTCTAATTTAAAAATTTGTTTTTTGTGATTTTTTTGAATATATTGGTTGAAACTTTTTTAAAAAAATTTTTTTTACCCTTGGTTTTTTTTTTTTTTTTCTTTTTCCTAATTGCTTTGAAGTTTTTCAAAAATATTGCTAAAATTTTACTTATAATTGTAATTTTTGCAAAATTTAAATATTTCTTTTTAAATATTGTCAGAGAGAGAAATAAATATTAGTATTTATTGGTATTGATTCCTAAAAAGGAATTTATAATGTTTTAGGATGATATTTTTGAAAAAAGTTTTTTAAAAAGTAGGGCCCCTGACCTTAAGTTAAAACTGATTTTTAAAACCCATCCTCTCAACCGGTAAATTGAATTGCCCCAACTTTTTCAAAGAAATAAAAGATCGGAAATGCATGTGTTAACTCTAATTTTGAATAAAATATAATTTTTTTCTTCTATTAAGGTTTGGGCTGCTTAATTCGCTTATTTCACTATTCTCGATGTGGAATCCTCAAATTTTTTAAAAACCGAAATAACGCGGTTTTTAAAATTTTAAACCCTAAATTTTTTTTTTAATGTCCCGTTTTTTTTTCTCTGCTTGGCCATAGGAATTTTTATTAGAAGATCATTGCAATGTTCATGCTTTCTTTCAACATTAATTTAACAAATGGTTAAGTTCATCGTAACTAAATGTCATTTTTGTAATTTTTAAAAAAAAAAAATATGTTACAAAAAAAAACGTTTGGGGAAAATCTTCCTTTTATAATGAGGGGTCTCCCCTTTTGGTGATTGTGTATTTAATTATAGCCTCATCTTCTTTTTTAAGGGAAAATCAAAAAAGAAAATATACCCGGGAATTAAGTAAACGGGAAAAGAGGAAAAAATGTCCCAAACAATGGGTGCCAATGATAAAACATTCGCAGGCTATTTTCTTAATGCTTATTTCAGTGTATTATGTAGTGTAATAATGTATTATAGGGTATTTTCTTTCAATTTTTCCTTCCTCCCGTAGCACGACACCGGGGTTTGGATTGGCCTTTTCAAGAAGCCTTTTCCCGGCCAACCTTCTTCCCACTAATGTTTCCAATTCCCCAGTCCTCCCAAAAATTTGGAATCCTTTTTTTGGGGGATCAACCATCTAAGATTTTGCCCGTTTTTTGTGCCGATTTGGGGGGCATTGAAGACTTTTAGTGGGGGGTCCTCGTTCATTCTGATAACGTGACCTGCCCATTTAATTCGTTGATTTTTGATGAAGTTAACAATGTGATTCTTTTTTGATTCATAAAGCCCCCCAAAGTCTTCGCCATTTATTTTCCTAAATTCCCAAAAATGAATCTTAAAACCTTCCTTTCGTAGAATATTTTTTATTTTGAGACATGGACCAAGTTTCAATGCATAAGTTAATATTGATCTTAAAAAAAATTTTTTAAAGAACCTTTTTTTTTTTTGATTAAATTTGATTTCTATATTTTCGTATTCCAAAAAGACTTTAAACCATGGTAATTTTTTTGGGGTACAAAAAAAAAAGTATATTTGAACAAATAAAAACAAATGCCTGATAAAGCTACACAATAATCCAAAAAAAAAAAATCTTATTGATAAAAAAAACTACACATTATGTATTTTTCTTATAATTTATATTTTATGTCAAAACAATCTAAAATAAGCAGTTATATACTAATATTTACTCTTAGCAACTTATGTTCATGTAAAGGTAATAATGCATATGAAGAATTTTATATTAAAAAAATTAATGTAAATTGATCACATACAGGCCTCAATACATATTTACAATATAGCTTCTAATCTGGGTAAAATTTAAAGTAAAAATTTTTAAAGTAATAAGTAAATTTGAATAGAATAAGGAGTAAATTAAATTAATAATAATAAAGTAAATTTATTATAATCAAAAAATTTTTACGTTTAAATACTTTGGTTGGTTTTGGGGGAAAGAATGAAAAAAACGTGTAGTTATTTATAGCATAGAACAAATTTTCTACTTTTTTTTTTGTTTGATATCAATAAATTTCGAGGAAGGAGAACAATCATTCTAATCAAACCAAATGAATTCGCACGAAAAAACAGTGTCGGAAAAAATGTTCTTTAGGCGCGTGTGCAAATCATTCTTTTATCGCAAATCAAATCCTATTTTCTATCCAATGATTGTACATTTAGTTACTAATTGCTCTAAGAATCGTTCTAAAATTCTCGGGGGCTCTCCCTCTTTCTTCCATCCCCGACACATAAATGCCACTAACGATGCCAATCTATCGAATTCTTTTCTTAACGTTCGTTTTTTTATTTTTATTTCTTCCTTTACTGTTTTCCATCAACTTCTTGTATTCTCATTGATACGCTATATAATTGTCCTATCGCGATTGATTAGGGACTATTTTCGTCCCACTGCAGTTAGGCCTGCTTTGTGATAATTATGAAGAAATTATGAAGAACCTAACGATTCTCCTTTGTGATTACATCTGAGATTCCTTTTTAAGGGTGGGGGAACGTCCACAATGCATCAGAACACCTGTCGTTCATAATCGTCTGCCAGAGATTTTACTCCGCTTAGATTTGTTCGATTGATTATATTATTGAATTACTAATTTCGAATACTTTTTTAGAAACGCTGATGTAAAAAATGGAAAAAGGTGTTACTTTTGGTTAAAATTACTTTTATCAAAAAACATTAGTTTAAAATTAGATACATTAAAGGAAAGGGAAAAAAATTATGTCAGAAAATATATCCCCCCGTTGCGGCGATTTATCAGAAATTCGGGTTGCTGAAATTTCGTATATTTTTTTTTTAATAAAAGTTATTTCCCCATCTTCTGTTGTATTATTGTTGTTACTAACCCTACTTGCCCTCCCCCCCATCATCCGGTATAGTGGTTAGTGACGTTGACTGCTTCCCGGGGGATCTTTTCCCAACCCCGGGAAGGCGGTTTTAATAAATCAGAGGCGTAGTTCCCGCCATATCAAATCAGCCCCCAGGGGGAAAAAAGGGGGTGGCCCTACCCCAAAACCCATCCCCCCGGGGGAAAATTTTTGGGGACGGCTTTTGGGATCAAATTTGAACAATATTTTTTTTTTTGTTCAAAAATTTGATATATTTTCTGAAAATATTATTTGTTAATTTGGTATTTCATTTAACGTATCTTATTTTTTTTTTTTGTACTCTGTGTTAACAGTTTTTTTTTTATGTTGAAACTTAAAGGGGGTCAGGGGAGCATGAGTTAAGGCATGAAATTTAATATATTTACACTCTTTCCTCAAACTTTCCCCCCATCTCGGTGAGGTTATAACGGACTTTCCTTTCACCCTTACGATAATCGGTTTAACTATCAAAAAAGGGGAAAGGGGAAATTAGGTTTTGATAGATGGGGCCCGAAGTATTTTTTTTTAATCTTGTTGTAGTTACTATACTTTAAAAACAAACATGTTTCCCCCACCATCAGTAGAATATTTAAAATAAATTGTCTGTTTAAAACGGACATTTTTTCCTTTATATTTCACTATTTAAAATAAAAACAAAAAATTCGTCCTTTTTTTAATTGGTTTGAATATTTTGAGACTTAAAATAATATATATTTTGTGTGTGTGTGTGTTGTGTTTGGGGGGGGGGGGGTTTTTTTTTTTTTGGGGGGGGGGGGGGGGAAAAATGCGGGGGGGAACCCGGGGGCCTTGGGCCCCAAATGTGGGGGAAAAAAAAATTTGTTAAATGTTAAGGAGTTCCAGAAAAGGATCATCGATTACTTTTGATCAAACTTTTTTTGATCGATTACTTTTTACCAATGAACTATCGCAAAATTTTTAAAAGTTTAAAGCTTAAAAAATCTCAGATCCCCGGAGAGATGTGGGGGAAAGGGAAAGGGAAACTACCCTTTTCAAAATCAGTTAATTTATTTGTAACCAATCCCAAAAACCAAAGTTCAATCAATAGAACAAGAATACCCAATTAAAAACTATAAAAAAAAATGGACTATATAAATTCATGATGGTCACATGATAACGGCAATCACTTGTTTCCCATTGATTAAAAATTGACATACTAAGTTGTTCAACTTGTAAAGTTTAGATAACATTTGAAATTTGATATGATTGGGTAAAGAGTTCACGTGTTAAAATTCTTCAAACAGTTTTCAAAATTTAAAAAAAAAATACTTACATTATACGAATACTTTTAAGTTAAGTGCATTTTGTTCAACTATGTACATTATTAGGTCGTTGATAAATATGTACTTTCTAAAAGAAAGTTCCTGCAAAAAGCAAAAGTTGGCAACAGTGAAGCACATGAACTAATTGGCTGGAAACGCGTGATTATATGTATGATATAATTATAAAGTCGCATTCATTTATGAACTGATTGTCCGAAAACACGTGGCTCAGTTATCATGTGACTATGACGTCATATGAATTTAGTCCATTAACGATGTACGCAAAGTATGAGAAGACTTTAATTACCAATACACTTACTTCTGGTTTACCTTCCTAGCTATCCTAGCTATCTAACCTATATTCAATCTCCAGTGACAAATCGTCACCTTAATTATTACAATCATCAAATGGCAACTATCTGCGTTACACTATAAACTTAATTAATCACTGTTCCGCTTGTAATTTATCCTATTCTCTCTTTTTAACTTCAAAGCCTAGACTTAATATAGTAGGCCTAATTTACATGTTCACGTTTTCTTCTTCAGAGGGTGCGTTCTAATAAAATAGTTTTTAAGGACCCAAAGATTCCCCAAGAGGATTTGTTAACGAGAAGGACGCTGACAGAGCCATCACAATGCCTTCGCGGCAAGGGGGTACCCTAAACAGCAGTCAAGCTGCAAGTCTTCTCATGAGATTGGTGGATGAGGAAGCCTTCTGCTAGGGTGTTCTCCCTCAAAATTAGAGTGGAAACGAGCCAAATCGTACCTGTATGGTGCTCAAAGCTACAGCTAACAATAGATGTACAATATAGCCTTTGCAATAATGAATATCGTAGACCTCGATCTGACACTGCCGATCAGGTGGCATTAGCAACAACAACTAATGCTACCCGATTGATGGTGTCAGATCGAGGCTCACAAATTCATCATGACAAGGGGAACTAGATTACGTCTGTCATTTTAGCACAGGTATACCACATGATAGGCGCACAGGTGCCAATATGTTTTATTTCACAGTACTTTTCCTATCTTCTGAATGAATCTACTTAGTATAACGAAAATTAAGTTTATACTTTTTTCAGTTCATAGAATTTTATTTGAGGGAAGATTTCATTTTTAATTCTTATTTCAATATTACACATGTTTGCTATTATATAGTTCAAAAGCCTAATGAAGCGAGTTTTATGATCTAAAAACGACGTAGAATAGAAATTAGGACATTTTTTGCCACATTTGCTGGTTTTATAGTATATATTCTTACAGTAAAAAATGCGCATTATGTAGAAAATAATATTCATTAAAATTTTACTTTTCTAGTTATAAATAATGTTGTCCAGATATTTCTATAGCAAAACATTATTATTAACTCTGTTTTTATTTCCGGTAGAAAATGTAAATTTTTTATAAATATGAAATTAATTTGTAAAATTAATTAAATATAGTATAAATTTGTACTTGAACTTCCTTCGCTTGGAATTTCTCATTTAATGTTTCAAAAAATCAGGTCACGCAATTTTTTTACAAATGGCCTCATTTTTAAAACAATAAATCGAGTATTTAAAGTAATTTTTTTCATTAGTTTTATAAATTTACCTTTTGAATAAAAATTTAATTTGTTTTGTTGAAATTGATAAATTTTCTCTTATAACTATTTAAAATTCGAAATTAAAAGATATTATTGAACTTTAATTTATGCAATCGAAAACACTAATCAAAATTTCTAAATGATATTCATATCTAGTTTGCTTAAAAGGTTGTAATTTTGATTTCAGATTTTTTTTATACCTGCGAACTCAAACAGAAACTGATTAGCAGATTGAAAAAAATTCATAACTTTTTACTACCTGGATTTTTCAAAAATTTTAAATTAAATATATAATGGCTGTGTATATGTAATAAGTAGTCTTTCTTTTATTTCCATTCTGCAAATAAAATTTTAGTCTTTCTTGATTACCTTGGACTACTAAAAGTACTTACTGCATTTTACTATTTAACACTCATACTCTGAAACGGCAGTTATAATAAAGGTAATTATCCAGGTAACACTAATAGTTGTGATGTATTGTGTGAAGGCCTCCTTCATTTTTCTTATTCATGTTTCATTTTCTTTCTTTCTTTGTTCTTTCACACCTTTTAATGACAATAAGAAGGTTTCGAAACTATTAACATGATCCTGACCTCTTTATGACCTGTAGAATACTTTCTGATTAACTTATGAATAGATCATCAACGTTTTTTTTCCCGCTCCCTTAATTTTTTTTCTTGCTATGATAAACAATTGGTTTCCAAATGTTTAGATTTATGTATTTTTTGCAACCGTTTTGCAAATCTCTCTTTTGTTTATTCTGATGAATGTTGCATGTTTCATAGCTGATGAGCTCAACACTTAAATTTTATTTTTAATAAATAAAACTTGAAATCAACTGGGAAATAGGTATAGTTGATGAAAATAAGAGCCCTTTGAGAACGATTTTTTTTAAAAATTTAATAAAAGCGCATTTTTACTTCACAAAAAGCGAAAAATTTTCTTGCATAAATTTATCAGTATGTGAAAATATAAAAAATTGTTTTTCCTTTTTCTATCCGAAAAAAATTTTTTCCTGTGTTTTTTAATTTTTTAATATGGTAATCGGAAATAATAAAAAGGTTTTGGGAAAAATTAAAATAAAAAAACACTACGCAAAAAAAATTGCTACATAAAGAGATATGAGACTTTAAACATACGATGTATATCCATATCGCTATGCATCTAAGAGTTAAAAAATTTTACATTATTTTAAAAAAAAGTTATTTTAAACTTTTATATCTAAGTATATTTAAAATCTTGAAGCAACTTGGTAAACAATGTAACAATTTAAAAACAAAATTTTTTTTTTTCTTGAAAGTAAAAAGCAAAATAATTTTTTTAGTTTCTAATAGGCAACGGAAATAAAAACCCCAACTTAAAAATTTTAAACAAATTTTACTTATTGATTTATCTGTTATTAAATTATAGCTCTTTTTAAAATTCCTCCTTCGAGAATAAGCATGGACCCTCCCAAAAAGAATACAATTAAAAGTTAAAATAAAATTCGATAATTTAAAATTCAAAATAAAATGAATTCCTTTAATTTTAATTTTTCTTTAACTTCGTAAAACGTGTTTCCTTTGACTTTTGTTTTTAAAATTTTATTCCGTTAAATAATATTTCAATTTTAATAATATCTCTTAAAATTGTTTTCTTTATTAAACAGAACTAAAATGGAAGTAATTTTTTAAAATTGAATTTTTTTTTTAATTTTTTTTTCCTTTCTATAGGTTTTTTCGGATTTTTAAGAAATTAAAGTTTTCGTTTTTTAAAAAGAAAATAAAATTTATCAAAAACGGTAAAAATTTAGCGCCTTTTTGGAAATGGGAGAGAAATTTATTTTTATAATGCCACATTGAAACTATTAATCTGTAATGGATAAAAAAACCATTCGAGTATTAGAATTTGAATTATAATTAGTTCTAAATGTGAGTGAAATTTGAACAAATGTGTAAAAACATATAAAAATTTAAATTTAAAAATGATTTTCCCAAATTTTACCCAAATTTTTTACAATTTAATTTAAAAAAATGTGAAAAAAATTTTTTGAATGAAAAATATTCTGCAAATCATATTTAGAAATGCTCACGTTTAATAAACTAGGTCCTATTTGTAAGAAATATTTCATTCCAGATGTAATACGACTTGTGTTGTTTTTAAGGCATCAGAATTGTCTATTTAATTATTAGGGAAAAATCTCTTTTATCATTGGTAAACTCAGAGATGAAAATGCGAAATTTCATGCACTTAACTTCTCAAGTTTCGACAGATCCCAAATATGAAACGACAGAATTTTATCTAGTATACATCCTTTGAGCCAAATACACTTTTAATACTATAAAACATCAAGCATGAATCTTTAGTGTTAATTGAGATTGAGACTTCAAAGAATAAATCCTTACTAAAAATTTTTAAAAGGAAAAACTACAGTGATCCACGTTTACTTACACACTTTGATACACGAAAAGCGCTTTTATCTTTCATATTTAAACCATAAACATCATGGTCTTTACCGTAGTAAAATAAAAAATAAAAAAAGTGTTTCGTTTCTACACACAACTATTTGGTCTCCCAACACTTCTTTGTGAAGACTCAGAACTAACATCGTTTGTTTTCCCTCTTTTTCCCCTTTACCCCCAAAATTTTTACTGAAGCTTGGGGGGCCTTTTGGGAAAAAGCCACAGTGAAGGCGGCAGCTGGGAGAGGGGGGAAACCCTTTCTCCTCCTTTTTTCCCCTCCCCAAATCCCGGCGGGAACCTACCGTACTGGCCGCCGCAAGAACGGTTCACTGGTTCCCGAGCTTTGATGTAGGGAAAGATATGAATTCATTCGAAACTTAATAGAAAGAGAGTTGCATCTCCTCATCGAACATTTTGCAGAAGAGCGTGAATTGACTCGTTTATGTTCGATCCACTTCGCGGTATCTTTATCTGCTCTGAGGGGTGGTCACGGACCGGTGATCTTTTCCAAGTGTTTGAAGTGCCGGGGGCTTTGGGGGATGTGTAAATCCTCGTTAATAGGATAGTGTTGTTGAATGGTCAAATAATATTGCATTCGAAGGAAGAAAAAAGTTGATGTTTTAGTTTTTTTTTAAAAAAAAATATTCTTTTTTTGTCATTCAAGACTTGTAATGTGAACTTCATTGATTTTTTTCCTTTGTCGATGTGAAGACGGGTAAACACTAAAGGTCTTACCATATGAGTACTAAGCGTTGCTTGTTTCTCAAATTTTCTACGGAATTTTCAGGTTTATTATGTCGAATTAAAACTTTTATAAATGCTGAAATGCTCCATTACAAATTAATGTGTAATACATTTATTTTTTTTTTCTTACTACCACTATTTATTACGAAGCTTATATTTTTCTATCAAGGGTTCTTACTTTCATAATTCAAAATAAACTTTATCATCGTTAAGCCTATTTATAGCCTTTACATAATCATCGTTATTCTTCACAATAATGGATGTGTCACTGGATGAAAAAAAATATGAATTTAAAAACGTGTAACTATGAAATGTATTGATTTTTTTAGTCTTTAATACTAACCACACTTTAATTAATGAAAAAATAATTCTTTTAAAAACCCAATTTCAATTGCATGCCGTAATTTTTTTTTTCTTGTGAATCAAATAATTTATTAAAATTTACATGCGCGAAGGTATGACGAACATATATATTTAACTTACATTCTAACGAGAATTGAAATTTAAATTTTTTTTTTTATAAGAAATCATTATTTTTATGCCATTGCAAGGAAAACTGTCATGCAAATTCGTTTTTGATTCATTTTCCACCAGTAAGTATCGGATGTAATATTAAGGATGTAATACTTAGGTAATATTTAAGAGATATAAATAGAAAACATTTATAGAAGAAATAAATAAAAATTTGCCCGAAAAATATTATTTTCAACGTTCGAATGATTTAGGAAATGAGTCCTCTGTTTTAATATTTTAATTTAATTACTTGGTATAATAACAAAAGGAATTGATTTTTCTCCATCCCTTTTCTTGTTTTCCCTTTTTCTTGTTAAAAAAAAAATCTTCTGATTTCAAATGTATTACTCAGAAACGAAACTATACATATTCTAGTAACATCGCAATGTAGAATATTTATAAAGATATAAAAATTGTTTTGCAATTTACGAATTAAAAGAGAGAATTTCCAACATTTTGTTTCTCTATCAGTCTTTTATCATTTATGGGGCCTCTGTTGTCTGATGGAAAACTGACAAATTTCGGTGCCGATCGTGGGTTTGATTATAACTAAAAATTGCCATGCAGAACAAAGGTAAATTCTTCAGTGTACATCGAATTGAATCTAATGCGTCTTCTAAGGTTTTTAAAATTATAAAGGTATGCCTTTTTTACTTTCCTGCAATTTCTGTTACTTTTATTAAAACGTCCAAATTAACCACATCTAATACATTATTTTTGATTCTTTGATCACTGAAAATATTGTTTTAAAACTGAATCGGGAATAATAGATTTAAATGTACATGAATATCAGATACTTTGGGGGAAAATCACATTCTTAGGCTTAAAACGTAATGTTTTAAAATCATTTTTTCCCCTTTTAGATTTTTTTTTTTCCATTAGCATTAAAATGTTTTGATTTAATATGCGAAAATGATTAAATAATCTAAAATTGTATTTTTATTAAAAAAAAATTTATTATTTTCGTCATTTTTATTTAATTAATGATAAATTGCCTTTTTTCAATATGTTTACTTATTATGAATTGACAAAATATATCTTTATCTAGATCCAATATTTGGTTTTCCTTGATTGACTTTTGACTAAAAATGGATTTCTTCTTGATTATTCTGATGCTTTCAACCTCTCAATCAAATTCTTCTTTTAGCACCATGATTATCAGCATCATTTCTTATGCAAGTAATATTAGAGTATAATGAGATATCACAAAATTTAAAATCAAGAGTTGATCAGTTCAGGTTTAATACATACATCTCTACGTTTAGCTTTTCAAAACAGCATGGATTATTCCACAAAATTCGAAACACGTTCTTACATATTAATATTCATAGTAATGATTTTTAAAAAATCAAAACAAATCATAAATTACTGGATTTCTTGCTCAAAATCTGTTTTTTAATTTTTATTTGATGTACTATAAAAAGCAAAAACACTAAAGGTAACAATTTAAGCTTAGGATCTTATTTTATTTACATGCAAAGATTGGTTTGCTAACATGACTTTGATGAAATCATTAATTTCATGTATTTATAGAATATTAACCACATATTGCGACCATTATAAAAAAAGAGTTTTATCGTGTGTGTGATGTTAATTTATCACAAAAAGTTTCAGTAGAATGGTCATAATGTAACACGTCTTTTATTCCGCTGGTAGTTATTTTTACAAATATTTAAATAATTATTAATGTAATATTTATAATACATTAATTAAAGTTTTTAAGAAATCACATCTTTTAAAAAGTAGTAATGTAAAAAAAAATTTACAATTCCTCTTAGGTTTCTTTTTTTCTGAAAGTTCTCTCGATATCTTTCTTCTACATTTGGTGTATTGTATACAACTTATTCGTTTATTTCTTTAAAAATCATTAAGTTGTGGAATTTTCATAGTTAGTTTAAAAATCCTAAAGGAAATGTTGTGCTTGAAAAACAGAAAAATTAGTTTAAAGAGATCAAGCATTCCTCTGCCCTTCCCTTTATTTGGTAAAAATTAACCCAAATATTATTTAATATCAATATTCGAAAACATATACGTCTGAAATCTTAATATTTTCTAATTTGCTTCAGCAATATTCCAGTTAAAACTTTTTTATTGATTTAAGTATATATATATATATAATGTTTTTCTCATACCTGATAAAAAAATCCTATTTATTTATCTTTTTTTATAACATACTAATTATGATATTTAATAAAGAAAAAAAATTGTGTATTTCTGAAATACAAATTAAAGTCAAATGTAATTCATATGACCCAGAAAAAGATTCACAAATGTTTTAACAATAATTTTAAAATAAATAATAAGTTTCAAGTTCCTTTCAGTGCAGCTCATACTTTAAACATTGAATTCTTGTCTAAACCGATGCAGGTATCTTTAAATTATTTGCAGCCTTTTCTACAGCATCATTTGCTTTTTAATACATTTTAACTTCAATCAACGAGTATTTTAAAATCTATTAATAGAATTTCGTTAATATGTTAACACTTAAAATATAAATAAATCGAAGTGATATGTTAATCAGTTAACTTTGAGGAAAACCACAATATGTACTAAGAAATAACAATAGTAATAAATCATTTACAAGAGTTACTGTTTGACATTTGATTTAAATACGATATATGCTTAAAATGTTACACATCACTTTTCATTAGCATAAATGTTACATTTTCGTCAATTAAAAAGTAAATTTCCTCAAAGCGATCTACGGCTTTTCTTATTCTTTACACATAAATAAATATATTTCTATTAATTAAGTTATTGGCGAATGCAGTCAGATAGAAATAATATAGAAAATACTTTATTATTTTTATACATTAAATGTGATACTTTTCATATACGGGTTACTTTAAGGCATAACATCATTTAGTATCTTATAATTGAGCTGCTTTTTTGTATCATTATTATAAAAAGTTAATTTGTATGTATTGAGTGTATTATAACTATTAAACCACATTTTAAGTTGTATTTTTCTTTGCAGGTAAGCTGCTGTTAAATGACAGATTCTTCTAAACGAGGTATTTATATTTGTTCCATGTATCATTTTTATAATTACTGAAACTAAATTGTTTGAAGTTATTTATATGTGAAATTTTAATTTGATAAATGAAAAATTATAAAGGAAAGAGTACTGGAAATGTATGTGTGTTACATATAGTTTCCACATATTGTATATTGGAACTATATGATTGTTTTTTTAACATACATACAAGTTCAAGCAATGATTCATTAAGGCTGTTTTCGGTCGATGTTAAAGA
>BMAV01004830.1:0-51378 GCA_019973955.1 Trichonephila inaurata madagascariensis
AGAAATATTAGAATAAAAAGATAAATCATTTCACATGCGTTAACCTAAAACTAAAATATATGTTTTATTGCTTTTTAATTACATTAGTACTACATATTTTTATAATGTTTCTAAACACTATAAGCACAAACTATTACTCAATACATTTATCTTCTTTCATATGCATGCAAATCTGTCCCTTAAGGAAAACTATTGTATTAAAAACTAACATGCTTTTCATGTTAGTCTCAAGTATTTTACATTTATTTTGGAAGTATTAGTTAAAATTAGCGGTTTTTTTCGCATTTATTATATTTATTACCCTGGTGTGGAAAAATTTCATTAACACATGGGTTGTTTTTCCTATAAATCCAAGAGATATCATCTAAAAGACATAAAATTCAGAAATGAGAGATATAAATTTATACTTAATTGTTAACGAAAACATAGTTGCGCAAAAACGAATAGAATGCATACAGTATGGAATCAAATAAAAAGAAAATGCTTTATTCAACGCATACTATAATTACAAATGATTGTGTGCCAGAAAACAACAAACAAATTTTCCCTTTTAGTAAATTTTCCCTTTCCCCTTATTTACAATGGTTTTCACACTTTTTTGAGCCTTTGGAACCAGATTGAAAAAGCAATTTTAAATTTAAGAGTCCCCATTACCAATCAGCATCTTTTCAGTTTTTGGGGTTTTTTCCCAGAGTTGTATTGGGTGCCGCAAGGCGCCCCCCAAAAACCCCCCCGCACATGGGTAGGGTTTTTTTAAATCAGGAGAAAAGCTGGGAAGCATTGAATGATATCTTCACTTTCCAGTAGCTGCTGAACATCAACAGTCCGGTGTTGCCATGAAATATCATCCATAAAGTAGCAATTTGAGACAGACGCACGTGGGGAAGGATCACTTCCTTAGAGTAACGATCTCCAGTTACAAAAAGTCTGTCAAAAACATAGAGCTTAATCTACCCGTTCAGCATAATGTCTCCCCAGAGGACAATTCCAAGACCACCGTAACTGTCTCTTACCTTGATGTTACTGGGACGAAATCATGTCTTGACCTCTCTTTAAATCTACTGGTCTTGAGAATCGCTTATTGCACTACAATTCATAAAGAGAACATGGCTCCATTGATGAGATGGCCAGTTTTTGTTCTCTTTACACTACTCTAAACAATGCCACTAATGGCCAACTTTCAAAGAGATACAACTTTCAGAATAGGGTCGAATAGCCCACCATTGTGAAGGTGTCTGGCTAAAGTAAACCACGATGCTAGTTGACCTGTTGCGCTACATAGTTGCTGAGCAATGGTGCTTGCTAGATGGTATCGGAGTCTTTTTGCCTGCAGGATGATATATCGGGCATAAGCTGTAGTTGTTTTCCTAGCACTGTCATTACCAACTTTTCTAACAGCTTTGGAATACCTTCTAAGCGCGCGAAACGAAATTTTTGTTGTGATTCAGAACTCTTGAGTTACACTGGTCAACCTACACTCCTCCTGAAGCTTTCCAATAATTCTTCCATGTGCGAAGTCGTCCAGAGAATTTCTTTTAGACGTATTGCATAAAATAACGCACTTGCAATGAAGGTCTTTAATTGAGCCTCAGTTCTTCCATTTATTATAGTCTTGACCTGCCCTCGCCGACCGCACGCGTTTGGCATACGTCACGTCACCTATGATGTTTTGTTTCTGACATTTACATAGGTATCATCTTTTTACTGAATTGCATGTACATTGTACTAATCGCAATGACGCCTTTTCTTTAACTTCCTGCCTATCTGTCAGAAAATTTGCTGTGTTGCTTAAGTGTTGAACACCAGTATATTTTAAAGGTCGCAATTCAGATAATGGATGGGTACTTGCTTTTTTTAACATTTCAGAAAAGAATCTCGATTATCAGTATCATTTTACTAACCTTGAAAATAAAAGAAGGCTATTAAACGAATGATTTGGTTCAGTCATTTTGTTTACTTTCCCCCGTTAAAAAGTTATTTTATGTTATTATTTTAAAAAAGTAATTATTTTCATACAGAAAAAGCCCTTTTCACTTTTTAAATATGGTTATTACTTTATACAAACAGGTGAAAAAACTTGAGAGTGCATTTTAAGCTATCAGTGACCTATGACGTCCTTCACATGTTCAAATGTCAGTGATCAAATGTTTTAATGACCTGCTAATCATCTAATTTTTTTTAAATTTATATGGTTACCCTGATAGCCAAGTGGTCATGTTCATAAACTAGTTTCCCGCATTTTTTGTGTTGAGTAGTGGGTTCGCATTTTGGTGTCAATCAAAACCGATATACAGGTGCTAGTGTTTCTTATATTTGTCAAGTCTCAAAATATTCCCGTTGGAGTGAGAAGCTTGGAGAGCTAGTTGCAAGTTCAAGTGTCTTCCTTTACTTGAAAGAAGCTCTAAGTTATGAAGTTCATCTGCAGTGACCCTCATGTACATGTAGAGGACAAAATAATAAGAACACATGTGCGAAAGAATAAATTTTTTTTATTCGTAAATGATTGGGCCACTTTTGACCTAAACGAATTGCTTACCCTCGATGAGGACTTAACAAATAAAGATCTTGAATAAAGTTCATTGGATATCTCACCTATTCCTCGTGGAGGGCCGTCTCGAGTTCAGATAGTGTTCATGAAGTAGAAAACCGGGCACAAACTTTGTTCTCTAAAACACCCTACAAGCACTCAACGATGTTCAGATCAGGTGGCTTGAGAGATGAATTTAGATGTTCCACTTCATCATCATGCCACTGTAACCATATTAGAACACAGCAAGATGTGTGAACATGGGCGTTGTCACTCTAAAAGAGAGTCTGAAGCATAGGGAGAAGTATGGTCTGCGAGAATGGTTCTATAATGGTCATCTGTGATTATCCCCTTCAAGACAATGAGAAGCCCCAATCACGAAGATAATATTGCAATCCCCACAATCTACCACAGAGAGCTCTTCATCAAGCAGCCATGGTTAAACCAGGCAGCCACAGCATGAAGGACACTCTCTACTATATTCCGCCAGTGCAAACACATCGCCTGGTGGTCTGGAATAATATAAATGAGGATTCATCAGACAATATGGCCTGTTCCCATTGCAATTGTTGTCCCGTTTAGATGGTCTCTGCTCTACTGTAGTCTGGTCTACCTTCCATACTGAAACTAACGGTTTTGGAATAGCTACTTTGCTATGAATGTTCGCAGCAGGCGACTCCTATTGAATAGTTTCCATGTCTATGGGGTTTTGAAGATGGCCATTCAGCTCGGACGTTATCTGCGGAAGTTAAGTCTTGCACTTTAGGTGACTATCCTCTTCAACACTCGTTTATCATGATCCTTCAACTTCTGCTTTTGCCTAATGTTATGCTACACAGAAGACACCTAACCCAGGTTTATGTAGGCTGTCATAACCCTTGACACAGTAGTCCTTGAAACACTCACAAAGTTAGCTGTTCTGGACACAGACGCTCCAGCTAGGAGAGCTCCAATTACCATGCCTCTTTTAATGTTGGAGAAGTCGGACATAATCACGCTTTGTTACGAAACATAATTTTCACATGTAACTCTCACACTTCCAAATGCTTGACTGATGTCTTCCTTTTCACTGCCACTAGGTGGCACACTGTTGCAACAAGTGATGGTCATTTATTGGACGGTCGAAGGACGATTCCTTTTTTAAATGGGTGTTCCTATTATTTTGTTTTATACATGTAGTTTCTTAAGGTGTGTGGTAAATAATCGCTGAAGAAAATTCACATGTAAAGTAAAACAAATCCCCACTTTACTGTAAAAAATCTACTTCCTTTAGCCGAACAAAAATTTTAAATCTATGTTATTGAATTTTAAATTTAAAAATGTAGTATTAAAACATAACGATGTAATAAATTTATAAACCTACTAATTTAAAAATCGCATTGTTAATTGTCCAAACATCTGAGTTGAAGTTCAACATCTTGTACATGTAAGAAAATCCTATTATCTTATATATTCCAAAGTAAACCTGTATGATACTGATAGTCGTCGTTCTAAAGATTTCAGCGATAAAAACTGAAAATGTGCTTTCCAAATAAGTGCAGAATTTCTTATAGACCTTTTCTGTTTCCAATATTTTTTATTTAATCGAAGTATTTTTGTGTCCTCACTGTAGAGTTTTAAAATCACTCAAGCATTTGTGGATAATATTGGCTTCCAAGTAATGGTATAACTTAAGCATTTACAAAAAATATATGCATGAGTATTTAGCTACTTCAGCCTTCTTACTTTAAAAGAGCAAAATCTCTTTGAGTGACTGAATTAACTAAAGTATGGGAGAGATCACAAGTGTATTTGAACGACTTTTTGCAGATTCACTGCAATTTTTTTAAAAAATTATTTTATTAAAAATAAGAGTTCTTGAAAACACTTAATCATTCGAGTATATGAATTTATTCATGATTTTGTAGACTCCGAAATAAGTAATTTATCGATTATGAAGAAAAATTGAAATTTGAGCCATTTTGGTTGCACTGTATTTGGTATTACATAATGTAAAAAAATTAATATTTAAATTTGTTTCAAATTATTATTCTCTTTCTATTCAAGCAAGAAAAGAAATACAATAACCAGAGGATTATTTTAATCTCATTGTTAAGATATATATCTGCTATAAACTTGACAGCAAGTAATGAAAAATTAGTTAGTATTCGATTACGTTTCGGAACCGTGATTTTGTGGCAGCATAAATGGAGTTGATTTTCGTGATATTTATATCATTAGATTGCATCAACATAAAATTGCTTATGACATTTTCGACAAAAGAAATTGTTTAAATATATTTTGGTAAAAAATTAACTTAGACAGTTTTCTGTAAATGCCCTCCTGAAGAATGTAAAAGTTTATTGGTGCATATTTTACTGTATATAGCTCACAGATCTCCGTACAGAGGCTCAACTATGGTTTTGAAAATTCACTTTTATTTTCGGTTAAAAACCCAGAAATTATCGGCTTTTTTTTTAAAATTGCCCCCTGTTGTCGTAAAATATGGATAAACCCTGAGTTATATATTTAAAAAAATTTAGTTGAGCCCTGTGAAAGACTGAGCTGTATACAGGAAAATATTATTATATTAGAAACCCCCTTTTAAAAAGGAAACATTTTGAAAAAAAAATTCTAAGTTTAATTTTTTTCCAAAATATTTATTTTAAAAATTTTTTGTCAAAATGTCCTTAAAACTGTTGTATATATGTATTCTAATCTAAGTGACACTAAATATCATGAAAATTATCCATTTATGCACTTTTGCAAAATCACGGTTCCGAACGTAGTCGGATACCTTAAAATAAGGATTGTATTTTTGTGAATAAAAACCTATCATTATTTAATTTTACTTTTTTACTTATTGAACTATTTAGGGAACCTGTAATAGTTTAAATAAACTCAAATATAGCCAAAAATGTTTACATTATTTAAAATAAAAGAATCATACGTAGCACAATATATATTCTAATCATGTTTCACATATTTCGTTCGAAAAATGATACTGGATTTTTCATGTATATAAATTTATTATATTCAAGAACTAAAAACCAAAATTTTAATATTTTCTGTAAGCTTGAGTAAAAGAATATAATTCTACTTTCAAACCTTTAAAATGCTTCAGTCTGGAGTAATGTATAGGACGTAATGTTGTTCGAAATTGTTCTCATAAATATTGGAAAAAGTGTTCGAGAATGAACCTTAAAGAATTTCAGAAAAGATCATTTTCCTTGGTAATATATTCTTACTTTTTCCTTAAAAATAAAAAAAAAATCTCACCATTTTGCCTTATGAAAACCATCCATTTTTATGTTGCTCCACTAACAGCTTGAACTCTTGGAACAAAAAATGATTTTGGGTCTGTGTTGCAGTTTGTGCTTTTCTGTACCTAACTCGTAATATTTTGCATGAAATACTTAACTCCTGCATTAATGTAATAAGGCCGTTCTTATTACATTAATGCAGGACTCTTGTTTCGGTAAAGGGTTTTTTTCGTAAATGCATTGTGTTGATCTATATATCTTATTCAAGCCTGCTAAGTTGTATTTTCATTGAAAGTGCAAAATTTATAAAATATTTGTAAGAAAAATTATTTTGTTTCGCTTATGAAGCGAGATATATTTTCACGCAAGTTGTCTGTTATTTTTAATGAACTACTCATATTTTTACATTATTTTGTATTAAGTCAGCTTTTCTCAAATTGTGGGGCGTGATAACCTTACAAGGGGGGAGCGAGCATACCCAAAAGTCAAAAATAAAAGATTTAAATACCGTAAAATACGGCTAATAACGCGCACTTTGAACTCAAAAAATAAGATCGTTTACGGGTGCGCGTTATACGCCGGGTGTAAAATGAGAGTTTTTAAAAAAAATAGAAAAAAATAAGATGGATATCAAAAAAATAAATGACATTTCTGGAACTCGGTTTGTAGCCCAAAAGGGGGTATATTATTTTTTTCAAAACCCTTGGTTTTTCAAAACGTACATTGGACACATAATTTCAGGTTCCTTCGTAAAAAAAGGGGGTGCGCGTTTACGGCGAATATACCTAAAATTCAAAAAATGTAGCTTGAAAGTATGGGTGCGCGTTATACGCCGGATTTTACGGTAATTGCAAAGTTACTGAAATGAAGCAAAACGAAATACATTCTGACAAAATTAAATTGTAAAATACACTTTTGCATTGATTTAATATACTTATAAATGCATCTGTACTTTATAATGTATTTGATAATTAATTTATAAATACTAAGTTAAGAACAAGATTAATAATTACTAGTGACTCCCATGGGCTTGTCATATACAATATTATTTACAAAATTTAATACGTATCTTAATAATTTGTATGGGGTTTATAATTAAAGTCATATTGTAGTTTTAGCATGTAGCTTTTAGTACGTAAATTTTGAAATTAATATATTGTTATTGTATGGAGGGGGAAGCGATGAAAATTATGATTAAAAAAAATTGGGTCGCAAGTATTGAAAGTTTGAGAAGCACTGTATTAAAAAAATACAAAATCATGTAAAAACATACATCATACA
This sequence comes from Trichonephila inaurata madagascariensis, assembly GCA_019973955.1. NCBI lineage: Eukaryota > Metazoa > Arthropoda > Arachnida > Araneae > Nephilidae > Trichonephila > Trichonephila inaurata. The sequence continues at coordinate 7,051 of BMAV01004830.1, forward strand.
AATATGAAAATCTAATCATATGTAAATGAATATCATCATCATACAAATATGAAAATTTTTCATATTTGTAATGTTGGACGTTTTAATGAATTTTTATTTGATTTTTGTATGTACTACAATCATAAAATTTTGCACTGTTACAAATTGCAGAATTTTCTTAAAATAATTATTAACTATTTAAATACTTTTAGTACAGTGCTTGAATAGGATTTAACTTGAAAGCAAAAAAGTACTCTAACAATGAACAATGAAATAGTTTTTTTTCTCTATCTCAGTATATATCTTTAATTATTATGTGAATATTCAGGTTTTCCCCCCTTTTTTAATAGTAATATGAAATGGAAGTGATTCATTCTATATAACTGAGTCGTTGAATGGTAATTTAAAATACATCTAGATGTTTAAAAGCCTTTTTTTAATTTAATGAAATACTTAAAAAATTTTTTTTAGAGTCCTGGTAGCCTGGTAGACAAGCTATATGTTCTAGTCCCTATTCTCATTAAAACCCGTCCTGTAGAGAGTCTGATGCTTATAAAACCTGTAGGAGCTATAAGTTTCCGCGTCGGAGGGTGTAGAATTTAGGACATTCGGGCACCAGTTTAAATTTCTTTTGCTTAACCGTGGTTAAGAGAATTACTACGTCCTTCGTCAATAAACCTATTTTTTAATAATCAATCAATCTATTCTGATATTGAAGTATAAAATGCATATGCTTCTAATTTACACTGCTGGCCACTCTAAATGTAACACACTGAAGGAAGCATGCAAATAACATGAAATTTAGAACATCATTAGCATCATTTCATTAGCATAAAATTTACAACATGCATTTACAACAAGCATTATGCAAATAATTAGAATTTCAGCGCAGACACACATCACGCGCGCCTGTGGTGCCATCTCAAAGCGCTATTTAAGGCTTGAAGATTTCGACGATTTCAAGTTCGGCAATTGTGTTTTTCTTTAGGTTTTTCAGGAAAACGATCAGTTATGTCTCGTAGAAAACAGCTATCAGCTTTTTATCAAGTATCTCGAGTTCGGCTATGAGTAATATAAGGCCTACCGAGATTGTGATTACCTTCAGGAAATCTGTAGTCGCGTGTTGAAACGAAAACCAAACAAATGTAATGTGGATATGTGACCGTTGGATGCAGGAGGGTACGATGGACCAACGTGGTCCATCGCATCCACCTCATTTCACCACTTCACGTGAGGATAGACAAATTGTGCGCATGGCAGTGACGGATCGCTCAGTCACATTACGAACCATAGCACAGCACATTTGAGCCCTGTAACGCATCATTCAGTGTCTGCACGTACCATTCGACGTCAGTTTACGAGCGTCGTCCACAAGACGTCCATTGCTTGGTCTACCCTTGACGCAGAACCAGCTGCGACTTCTCCGCCGCCAATGGTGCGATGAAAGAAGGAGGGGCGGCAGAATGGAATGAAGGTGTCTTTACTGACGAGTCACGCATCCAGTCTGCCACACCACGATGGTCGGATCTTCGAGTCTGGAGACACCGTGGAGAGAGGATGCTGAACAGTTGCATTATGCACCACCCTCACACTGGTCCTGCACCGGGTATAATGGTATGGGCGGTATTGGATATCACTCGCACTCCTCCCAGTACGCATTGCCGGTACTTAAAACAGCCAGGGCTACATCTCCGAGGTGTTGGAGCCAGCTTGTCCTTCTTTACCTTCTGCAGAGCTTGGCCACAGCCATATTTCAACAGAATAATGCGTGACCACACGCGGCATGCATTGCCCAAAGATTCTTCGTCAATCACCAGATTGAACTGCTTCCCTGGCCAGCTCGCTCTCCGGATCATTCACCGATAGAAAACATGTGGTCTATGTTTGCTCAAAGATTGACCCAGATTACACCCCCAGCTGCCACACCAGATCATTTTTGGGAACGTGTGGAAGCTGCTTGGTCTGCTGTACCCCAAGAACACATCCAAAGTGTCTTTGAATCAATGCCGAGGCGTGTGGCAACGGTGATCTCCAACAATGGCGGCTACTCTGGCCACTGATTCTGGCAGGAACCACACTTCACAGAAGTCTGTCAATTTAATCATTAGATACTTGGTCAGCATGTTATCTGGAAAATAAATTTTGTTGTGCTATCTCTTGTCTTTCTTGGTGTTGCATTTATGGTGGCCAGCACAATGTATATCACCTAGCAACTAATTGACATTTTTATGTAATCTATTCTTAAATGAGATATTTCTACGTAATTTAGCTGTTGATTTGCGTTTACATATAATTAAATTTTTTATTGATATTTCTGTGTATTTCAACTACTGATTGGTACATTTAGTAATGCCACACTAAGTATATCATTTAAGGCATTCGTATACAAATGTATTCAGTTATATTCTTGTGAATACTTTTAAAGTCTTAATATCCACGTGTTAAAATATTGTGTTTCTGTTCTATATCATTCAGTTTTTGTTTGGCGTTTCTACATAATTCAGCTTGGCATACATACAACTCAATATAATTCATTCCCAATTTTATAAAATTTTCAAATCATTGATTGAGTCAATAATTCTTAAAACATTACCAATAAATTAGTAATTAATTATGAATTGATTAACGTTTTTAAAAATATATAAGGAAGGTTTAAAACACTGATTCTCAATATTTTTTGTTGTTGGTGGTGGTGTGGTACACTTTTAAACATTTCAAAATTTGGCACACAAACAGTAACCTAATTTTAAAAGAATTTTACTTATCAATAATACTCTATGTAAAATAGTTTATAATAATAATTTGCAACGTTATATAAAATAATATGTACGACAAACCCCCTCAAAATGTTTATTGAGTAATTCATTACAAATTAATTATTAGAATACATTTAATGCTAAATCTGATCTTGATAATTTTGGCTAATTTCTTTTATATTTGGCCTTAAAAATGATAATGTCACTCTCATTTCGTCATCTACATTTAAAAGTCTCGACCTTTTTTATTTTTTTCTCAGAACATAATTATTTAAAAAAAAATTAGTGGCAAAATTCATGAATTCGGTGTCACACTCAAAAGTGCCACGGCACAGAGGTTGAGAATCAATGGTTTAAAAGCATTCATACTTTTTTATACATGCATCAGTGATCTTTCAGAACTCCAACTGCCAAGTATTATCCCTTTCATGGCCCTTTCATTTTCCTCCATTTTAAATTGATTGGTTGTCGTATATAACCTTAACTGAATTTTTTATGCAATGTATCTAAATAGAACGTATGCCGTGCGCAAAAATGTAAGCGGAAATGCTTAATAAAGAAAAACAAAAGCATTGATAGATTAATTGGCTCCAGTGATAAAACGCTCGCGTTTATTCATTATATTGCGTCCTATTACTTATATCTGTTTGTATTGTGTCGTGTAATAATATATTATTAAATTTTCTTAAATGTTTTATGTCATTTGGTGAGGTTTTAGGGCAATAACAAAGTATAACAAACGAAAAAACAAATGCCTGATAATACTACACATTGATCCAGATTGATGGCAAAGGGTTCAAAATACCCAAAATTGTTATGTATTTTTTTTTATGATTTTTTTTTTTCATCTACCAAACAAAAAAATTCACTAATATTTATCTTAGCAGACTTAATCCGAAAAAGAATACACTAAATTACCGGACACTACTCAAATTTAGTTTGAAGATAGCAAATTTTGAAAATTTAATTACTGATTCAAATATCATTGTATATAATAATAATGATTGCCACACATTCCATTTCATAAGACCTTAAAGATATTGACGTGGCGTAGTATTAAAAGTGAAATATATCCATTTTACGAATCACCTTCTGACAATAATGCGAAATTACGAAGTATCATTATTATTATTACGCATTACTACTAAATAAAATTATACCATTACTTTTCACAGCTAAAATTTCTAATTAAAAAACAAAATTCGTAAATTTTAATTTTAAAAATTAAAGAACATTCTTAGAAGTGCCTGTGATTGAAACAAAGTCGTATTATAAAAACACTAATTAGGACAAACTATACTAAAACTAAAAATTAAATGCAAACATTCCGACTCTAATAAAAGGCAAATTTAAGGTATCCTGTGTTAGTTCCTCCACTTAAAATCGCATTAAACTGTAGATTTCAGTTTTCTCCTTCATCCAATTGTTTTAATAATTTTAGCATATAAAGCTAAATCTAATTTACTCTGCAAATAGACCACTAATTGAAAAAGTCAATATTGTACCCAATTCATTACCTCTGTATAAGTTCGTTACAAAATGCTTTTAAGTTACCGCTTCCGCTGATAATTCATCCATAATTATTTCGGTACAAAATAAAAGAAACATTGTACATTCATTCAACTCGATCAGATGCGTGGGCGCAATAGAGATTTTGACACTTCATCGGAAATTTAATAACCATCCCTTTTATCAGCCACTCTAAAAATGTCTAATTAATGTACACATAATTCAATAGCGCTGCTTGTGTGTCCTTAGGGAAATGTTTGACGGCCTGAAGATGCAATCGCGCGGTGCAGTAATTATTGAGTCGTTGCGCATGGCCATAAAAGAAGGATTATAAATCTGGATTAGAAATCTTATAATTTAAGGTTTCGAACTGAAAGTCTACCGAAAACTGAAAAAACTGTTATTTTAGTCGGTAAAAAAACCGGAACTGAACCGAAAAAATATAGATTTATTTCGGTTCGATATACCTTCAGTTATTTTGTTTCTGTAACTAACTGATCGAAATTTTCTAATTGAAAAGCAAACAATATAATTATCATCTTTACATGTACGTTGCTTCTTGAGTTCCTGTTTTGGTATTCACTAGTACCTTTTTTGTTTCAGTTTTTCTCGAAACTACTTGTAGAAAATACATTTAATTAAATTGAATGAACCAGAAGTATAGGTGATTTAAGATGAGGATATACATAGAATAAAATTATCCATTCGAAACTGAAACAAAAATGATGATTTTTGTCTGAACGAAAGCCGCAACTGAACCATATATATATATATATATATATATATATATGAAAGGATAATTAAATTAGATTAAAAATTAAATTCCCTATCTAGCACTTAACTCATATTTTTCTCATTTCATCTTCAAGCATCAAACTAATCACCCATTTATTTTTCTGAACATATTGCCTAGCCAATAGACATGTCTAATTCCAGATCGTTATATTTAATAGCTCTGTGTCAGCATTAACTTTCAAGTACACTTATAAAATCCGCGATACTTAGAGCATCTGTTGTTTAAGTGGTAACCCACTTAGTTCATGGTGGCATTCTTTTTTCTGTCTCCTCTCAGCGTCAGAGGTTGTTTAGATTTCATCAAATAAAGATCCTTTTTAAAATTAAGTCTGATTCTGGCTCAAAACATGATATGTACATATATATAGATCCGAGGGTTCGAGGATTTTAAGCAAAACAATCACAAAGAAAATAAGCAGTTCTTTAAGAGCGATGCGAATTTATTATCAAAACTCCAATCCTTTAAATACAGCAATATTCACAGAGTAAATATCCGAAGGTCTTCACACCTTCAACAGCAATCAAACACAATAATCAGAGTTTAAAAATACACGTAAGAAAAGATTATTCACAAGCACAGCCGAGCTAATCGCTAGTAAAAACAATCCTCACTACTCACTGGTTTAATCAAGACTGATCGCCGTACCGGCGAGCATCTTATTTATGATCACGACAGAAACTTCCAGAAATATAACCGCTCGTGTCACTGAACGTGGAACTAGTGGAGGGATCCACTACTTTCTAGAATAATCCAGAGGGTTCCGAACTCGCCAACATGGTCGCCAAAGTCGCCAACTTGGTCGCCAAAAATGATGTCAACTAGGCTCAATCGCCAGGATTTCACCAAGTTCTCATTGAATCGCTATTATAACGTAAAGGGCTACATTGCTTGTGAGTAGCACAATTTTAACATGAAATAAATATAACATAGAGTAATACGAATGCATTAAACACTCAAATACAAATTATTTACACTATTTACACAAAATTCGCAATATATATATATATATATATATATATATATAGTTGAACAGGAATGAAAAAAATTATGGTTTGAAGCCCTGATTTCAAGAAACTTTTATTGCTTACGAAAAATTTGACATTAAAAATGTATACAATTAATAGTAGATAAAAATAATTGCTATTAAGATAAAAAAAATATATAAAGTAAAGGTATTAGTTTTTTTAATTGAATTCGAAAAAGTGAAATTTTTTGGAATATATTCTACACTCGTTACTAATCACGCATTGATGCCTCTATTTAAGGTGAATACATTTTGAAATATGATTTTGAAAAATCGCATAAATGAATAAATTTTTGATATGCAGTGTCAGCTGAATGAGAATATATACAAAAAATTATTTAAAGACTATAATTACATGAAAAAATATTTTAAATGCAATTTTCTTGGCAAAAAAAAATAAAGAATGGATTTATATATTTTCAAAATGTTCTCCTTTTGTGAAAAATACTTCTGTATTGATAATATTTTGCTTTTATAAGCTAGAACTCATATATTGGGGTTACACTAAAATTTTTGAAAAATTGTATTATTTTAAAAGTTACGATAAATTTAAAATAACAAAGGGTGTTTTTGTTAAAATTTCTCCACACTCTGAAATAATAAAAAATATGAATGAATCAACATCCGAATTTATTTTTATTTTTGTTCAACTGCGGTATAGAAGTCCTAGGTATAATTCTTAAAATATTGTTATTATAGAAGCATTTTTTTTAAAAGGATAATGTTTTAAAATATGTCACACTTTCTTCATTTTTAGCCAAGAAATTGCCTCAAAATAATTTTGTCTTCTAATAATAATATTAAAACAATTTTACATGTATATCCTAATTCAACTGTTACTAAATATCAAAAAAGTATCCATTTATAATCTTTTTCTAAATCATGGTTTCAAAGGTAAGCAAACTGTTACTTTAACTTAAGAAAACATTTTTTTTAAAAAAAAACATAATGGAAACACATTTTTAATAAGAAACTAAGGAATAAAGTTAAACTTTTGTTTTACTTGCTATTAAAGAACGTATTAAAAGCATTTTTGTTTGATTTTTGAACTTAAAGTAGAGTTTATGTTCCAGGTAAGGTGAGAGACATTTCTTGTCGGATTTACCAGTATTTTTTGTTAAAAGAATCTTACTGCAATGTAAAACAACCTATACAAATATTTAAGAAGCTTCTGAATTCAAACTAAAAATTTAAATCTTTTATACTTCTGACAGAAAAAGGCTTCAATATTAATGTTATATTTTATCTTAACTTTGATATTGAGACAGCGTTTCTCAAACTTGGGTGGCACATTTAAAATTAAAAAAAATTTTAAATATCTTTTTTTTAAAAGAAAAAGAAAAAAAATTTATTCACATAATAAAAAAAAAATAAAATTTTCTTTTAGATAATACACTTATAAATGATTTTAAATTAATTTAACAATCAAGTTATGAACAAATTTAAAAATTCCCAGTGATTCCATGGTTTCCATATAAAATTTTAAAAAAATTAACACTTATTTTAAAGATTTGTACGTTTATTAAAATCCCTTTTTTCCCAAAATAAAAGTTATGATTGGCCCCCTAAAGCCACCGTTTTTCCCTTAGGCCCCTTTGGTCATTGAAAAAAAAGGATACATAAAAAAACCCCTCTTCCCATAAACACTTTTAAAAAACTTTTATTGCATTCCTAATTTTCGAAAAAAATTTTATGGATAGAGTGCACAAAAAAAGATGCTTCCAAAAAAGTATATGTACTTGGGGTAATTACAGCTTTGGTTTGAGCAGACGTTTTAAAAGTTGGTGACCTTGGGGTTTAAAAAGTAGTGTTGTAATTTTGCGTCAAAGTCTAGTATTATTGATGTAAATACATTATTATTGATGAAAAGGGGAAAAAAATTATGATTGAATATTGGGGCAAAGGAGAAACTTTTGAGAGCAACATAATTATTTCTTTCTTGTTTTTTCTGCCCGGTTTTTTTTTCCATATTTCATCCCTTACATTCTAAAACCAAATGGGTTTTCAGCATTTTTTTAGGTGAAAATATTGCATATATGCTATTTTTTTTTTAATTTTAAGCATACAATACAACAAACGGTTGCATAACCTGGTACAACCACACGTTTTGGACGACTTTCTGTCCGAAAAATACGTTCTGTGGGGGGGGTTTATCTTGGTAAATAACAGTAATAAAAAAACAAGTAATAAAAAATAAATCAATTCTATAAATCAACAAAAAAAATTTTTATTTAGCTATTTTTATTAAATAGTTACAAATAATATAAATATGTATATACATAGGACAGAATCACAAATTCGGGTATTTTTTTCATTAATTATCATTAAAGATCTTTTGTATCCAAAAACAACCGCGTATATAAAATTTCAATTAATTGAATCTTTAAAACGGAAAAACCTTTTCAATTTTTGAAAAGGGCCACCAAAAGTGTTACTAAGTCCCCAAAAATAATGCCAACGGGGTGTGTGGTTTGAAATTTTGAATTTTTTTAAATTTGTTTTAACCTTTTTTTTTTAAATTTAATTAAAATTATTGTGTTTCACCCAAAATAATCTTTATTTTGTCGATTGAGCCTTTGGTATTTTACCGTTTGGGAAATTTCCCAAATAAATAAAAATTTCAAAAGTGTGAGCTAATAGTAGGAATTGAAAAAGTACGATAGATTTGAAAAAGAATCTTAAAGAGTTCCTTTTTGAAAAGGGTTTTGGCCCGGGGGAAAATAGTAAACCTTTTAGGAACCACGTGACCAAGATAGTTTCTTTCTAGTTGGGAATTCGCCTTTTAGTGCTACTGAATACCTGTGGCAGCAATAACCTAGTAGTCATGGTCACGAACTCGTAGTTCGAGCTCTCGTGCCACTGAAGATCCCCCTGTGGGGCTGATTTCGCAAACGCCGGGGAAAATCCCAATTTTAGTGGTGTGGAATTTAGGACAGTGGATGTAGTGTCAACTCAGGTGTCTTCTTGTTCAAAATTACGAGATTCGTGCCAACAGCACACGATTTTAATTTTCCCTCTGACTTTTTCATTCAATAATTACTCCTTGAGGTATCCGAACAGGCGCGTTCGGAGTTATTTTTAAAAAAATAGCATACTAGAACAATGTGAATATTTTTTTTAGAAATCAATTTCAATAAATACTAATATTTAACTCTCACAATATTTAAAAGAAATATCTTAATTTTACAAAAATTACACTTACAAGTGAAATTTTAGTAATATTTTTGAAAAATTTCAAAGCAATTAGAGAAAAAAAATAAACTTATATCAGAAAAAAGCATTACTAAAACAAATTAGATACATTTATCTGGAAAATGTATTTAAAAATTTAATGTTTTATTGAAATTTAAAAATTTCAGAGCTGATCCAGCAAATATAAGAAATATGACATTCTTTATGAGACCATTATTTAAGTAACAGGCAAATAAATCAAACAATCATCATACAATAAGAAATATTTTAATACATCCTCTAGGAAATAATATAAGTATCATAATTCAAAAAGTTTTATAGAAATTCCATTTATTTCATTTTGAGTTATCAGAACCGCCAAGTTAGATTTTGAACAATTTAGAGGCACACTTCTGGTAGATTAAAACCCGTTCCAGTTTTCCTAGTTTTTATAAAATTGACTGTAACTTAACCTGTAGGTAACGTAGAAACAAAACAAAGTATGTTTTGTAAATCCAAAATATAGCTCTATTCAATAAAATGAAAAATAAAACATACGTCTCTCTTTTGACCGAATTTTTTTTAGCGGCCGGATACCTGGACTTAGGGTTCATCCAAAAAAAATAGGCCGGCACGTCATTTTAATTGAAAAATTTTCCCTTTAATTTCGTCTAAAAAGTTATTAAACCAGTTTCTGGATCTTTTTAAATCGGGCCCCTTTTTTTTTAACATCTTTCTTTTTCTTTTTCGGCAACCAACCAGACCCAAAAAATAAAACCATTTTTAAATTTTTTTTCGTAAAATGTTTTTTCTTTGGGGGGGAAAATAATTAAAAAGTTTTCTTCTTTTTTAAAGCTTCGAATCTTTTTACCCTTTATTTTTCCCTTCATTGTCAACTAACAGTTTTTTTACTTGCTTTTGCTTTTGTGTAAAATTATTCTTAATTTTTTTTATTCTTAAAGTTATTTTAGATATTTTCTTTTCTTTTCACATTTTAAAAAGCCGCTAAAACTTTGTATATTCTAAAAACTTTATTTTTGCGCGTAAAAGTATTCGCATGAACATTTTTTTTGAAATTCCTTTAAATACCAACTCGTTGGGCCGTGTTTTTCAAAAGCGTTAAAGGGTTTTTATGATATTTTGCCTTGTTAAAGTATATAAATTGTTTCCAGAATTTATTACGAAAAAAATTTTAAGAAATTTTGCAAAAAAAGAAATAGGTGACCCAAATTTTTAAAAAATTCTCCCTTTTTTGAAAAAATTCTTTTAATTATTTTCCTTGTAATTCTAGCCTTTATACGACAAACTAAATTTTTTTTGAAATATAACTTAGAAGTGGGTTTATCCCTGTTTTCAAAAAGAATAAAAAAAAAGGGGTAAACTTATAACCAAAAATATTGAATTTTAGCATCATAAAACCCCTTTAAGTGGTCTGACTTAACGGCAAAAATTTTAAATGGCTTTTTTTCAGAAAATAAACTTTTGAAAAAAAATTCTAAAATTAATTTTTTCCAAAAATTGATTTAAAAAATTTTTTTTCAAATATCCTTAAAAAATTGTAAATGAAATTAAGGGAAAAATAAGAAAAATCAAAAAAAATTTTTATCCGGCCAAAAATACCCAAAAAATTTGATTCCCCCAACGTTATTTTAAATTTTTTTCAAAAAATAAATTCACAATGTAAATTTTAACAAAAACAAACGTAACAAAAAAAAATGGCTCCACATAAACCCAGAAAACCAGCACCTCAAGAGTATACTACTGATGACGAAGACATGCTTGTATATGACGTGGAGAAAAACTTGAGCCAGATCCTCTGGATAAATTCAAGATATCAAAAAATGTTTTAAACAAGCCTCACACATATATACGCGCGTTAACACCAACCCGAATCAGGGAAAGTAGAAACTAACTTTATAACAACATGTATTACCCGACTTTATTTAAAACAAAATTGTTCCATTCTCCTTTTCCAATTGTTTTTTATTTTAATATATGGTCTGACTTGGTGGGGTAACTCCCACCAAATTTTCTCTTTAAATACTTGAAAACGGTTTTATGTGATTAGAAATTTTAACTTTTTAAAACTGTATTGTCATTATTTTTAAATATTTTATAAACATTTTAAATTTTAAATTTTATTTTAACAAATGTTTGGCGCAGTATAGCCTAAATTGGCTCTTGCGCCATAAACCCCTACTCTCACTCACTCACTCGGATACCTGGAATTATGACTAAGTTCATCAAAAATGAAATAGGACACAGGCACTGTAACATTATAATTAAAGAAAACTTTTCTCAAAACCCTTAATCTTCAGTCTAAAAAAAGTTATTAAACGTACAGTTACGTGAGATCTTTTTTAAAGTCAGCAACGATGTGCTTGCATTTCGTATCATCGTCTTCGTTAACTCTGTTCTAAGTTTTACGGCATACTTCTAGCTCAGAGAGGTTTCCATTTTATGAGAAATAACTATTTTTACGACATTTTTATCGTAAGGGGATGGCTTTTCGATCTTTGGGGCATGAAAAAATAAGTTGCAATCGTTTTGCTTCTATTCCTTGAACACCGACTTCGAATACTATTTACCTGTGGATTTTCTCCTATACGGTTCTGTCAACTACGGTTGATTTACTTGCTTTTAGCTATATTTGTGTAGATTATATCTTAATTTATTATAATTATATCTTAAAGTTATTTTAGATATTTAGCTTTTTAACAATTTTCATATTTTTAAAATGCTCGCTAAATCTTGTATATAATCTAAAATCTTTATTTATGCAGCGGTCAAAATAAGTATTCGACATGCAACGATTTCGGGGGTTTGATTTTTGTGACGTTGGGAACAGTGATTTTGAAAAAGCTATAAATGGATTATTTATGATATTTAGTTCACTTAGATTGAAAATGTAAAAAGATTGTTTCAGAATATTATTAAAGAAAAAATTATTTAAGACAATTTTTTGACAAAAAGAACATAAATGACCCATTTTAAAAATATTCCCCTTTTTTAAAAAAATCTTCTATTGATATATTTCGCTTGTATATATCTCAGATCTCTATACAGAGGCTCAACTAGAATGTTTCAAATATATAACTTAAATGGGTTTATCCATGTTTTAAAATACAACATAGGGGAGAAATTTTAAGAAAAAAACACCGATAATTATTTCAATGGGTGGTAACTCTGAAAATAATATGAATTTTTCAAACATCACATAAATGATCCTCTGTACAGTGGTCTGAGCTATATACAGGCAAAACATTATTATAATAGAAGCATGTTTCACAAAAGGAGAACATTTTGTAAAAAGGTTATTCTAAGTTAATTTTTTGCCGAAATATTGTATTTAAATAATTTTTTTTTATCAAAATTCCTTAAAAATTTTTATACTTGTTCTAAGCTAAGTGACAAAATTTTTTTAAAAATTATCCATTTATGCTTTTTGAAATCATGGTTCCAAGTGTCGGATCCTTAAAAAATATGCAAAGAACGTTATTTTGTTATTTGTGCAATAAATTCAGTTTCAATGTAGAAAATTTGTATTTAAAAAAAAACGTAAAAAAAAAAATCACCCCCATTTTTTTTCAAAACAGTTTGGCAAGCAATATAAATATTCGATATAGGGGTTTTGAAAAATTTTTAAACCGAAAAAAAAAATTATCGTTAAGTGAGGTTGCAAGTTTTTTTTTAAACTTTTGGGGACTATTTCTGGGGGGCTTTTAAAGGGTTTTTTTAACAAATGAGCAAGATCGGCCGAAAACAAGAAGAGTTACTAGTCGAATTAAAAAAATGTAATCATAATTCACTTTAAAAATGGGTTATCTGAAAACAAAATTTTCGGCTATTGTAAACAGGCCAAGAACTGTATGAACTATATAGTTAAAAATATAAAGCTCAAAAATCAGTTGATAACAAGCCAAGATCTGATCGACCAGAACATTTTTCGAAGTGGTTTAGCTTGTACGTCAAACTAAAAAGGACCCAAACCCAATGCATCAACTTTGGCAAAAGTTATCAAAGACTGTTTGCATATAGATGTTACGCCCCAAACTGTTAGAAATTATCTGCATAATAATGGATTTAACTGAACTGCTGAAAAAGTCATATATATGTAAAAAGAAACGAGTGAAAAGCGGAATTTCCAAAAAAAATATGCAAACAAGCCAAAAAATTTTGGGACAGTGAACTTTTGCGACGTGAAAAATTTCTTTTTTGGGGGGCGATAAGATCCAAATATCGAAAACGCAATGCTGAGTTGGAAGAACGAAATATGGTGTCCCCGAAAAACATGGAGAAGGAGGTTTTTAAAGGTTTAGGGGTGTACACTGTTAAAGGGGTAGGAAATTTTCGTAAATTTAAATGATAATGGATCATCTGTATTACACACAGATTTTATAAGAAAATTTGGGTGTCAGTGCTGAAAAGCTGGGAATCTCGAGGAGAACAACCAGTTTTACAAAGACAATGACCCCAAAAAACCAGCCCCAATACAAAACTTTTTGGGTGCTATACAACTCCCAAAAGTTATAAAAAAAAATTCAAAATCCCGACCCACCCAATTTAGCACCTGTGGTTTTGGAAAAAGTTAAGAGAGCGCCAAAATTTCCCCAAAGAACATCAAAAGGAGGGGATCCTTGCCCGGAATGGGCAAAATTAACCAAAAAGGTGACAGAAAATTTGGGTTTAAATGATCCACACGTTTAAAAAAAATCACCCGTTAGGGGGGGGAGGCAACTAGATATTAATGTTATATTATTTGAGTTTTTTTCATTTATTTTTATGTCTTGTCGAATACTTTTTTTGTTTGTTTAACAGCCTTTGAAGGAAATAATGGTCATTTTGTTAATGTATTACATTTTATTGTATTGCAAAAGGTGCTGCATTTAATACTTAAGAATTTTGGCTTAAAATCAATAAAAATTGTTTTGTTTTGCGTACATGTTTTATTTATTAATTCAATATATGCAGAAATCTTCACAATTCGAATACTTTTTTTGACCGCTGTATATACATTCTGACTCCAATAAATGAATAATAAAAATACAATAATAGTTTGATTATAAAAATGAAAATAGGATATGATGAATAAAAGAGAAAATTATTTGTATAATATCGGGAAATACATCATCAATACTTTTATTATCCCATTAATTACCAACTGTGAAATATTCTGTAGTTTACCCTACAAATTTAGATCGGCAATATTTGACGACAGAATAAATTTATAGCCATTTGTGTTAGGAATTATTAAGAAGTAGGAATAAAAATTTTATGTACCAATATTTTAAAACCGAACACATTTAATGTCACTTTTTACTGTAAAAGAAAAAGCTTGGATGATTCAGTTATAATGTGTGTGTGTGTTAAAAAAATTAAAATATTTATAGTGTTGTGGTTGTGCATGATAAGATCGTTATTTGCCCCTAAATATTATTTTTTATAGGAATGGAAAATGATCCCTTGCTTATGATCCTATTCTTTGTATCATAAGACACTATTACATTCCTCTTACTGTTCCATTGAAATTTTTAATTGTTTTTGTATGCTTATTTTTATTAGCTGGTCAACTTTTTCTCAATTCCTACTATTAGTTCACAATCTCTATATATTTATTTGTTTATTTATTTATTTATCTTGGTGGAATTTTCAATCGTTAATAAAATACATCTTCAAATAATTTAGTTTAAATTTTAAAACATGATTTTTTTGGGTGAAAATACAATAATTTAATTGTATAAAAAAAATAATTGATTAAAACTAATTATTAAAAATTACAAATACACCCGTTGGCACCCTTTTTTGGCATTAGGCCCTTTTTTGGTGACTTGTGCCCAAAGATTGAAAAGGTTCTTTTTCACGTTTTAAAGCATTCAGTTGAACTGAAATTTTATAGACACGATTGTTTTGGATAACAATATGATACTTTAATGATAATTTAAAAAAAAATTAATTTCCACTTTAAAATTGTGATTCTTTTCCCATGTATTAATATTTTATTAATTGTAATTTTTTAATAAAAAAGTAGCTAAATTAAAATATTTCTTTGTTGATATCAGTAGGAATTGACTTAAATTTTTTTTTATATTACTTGTTTTTTTTTTTTAGGCCTCATGGTAACTGCCATCACCTTCTGGATCTTCCCCATTGAGAATCAGTACTTATCGTGTTCCTAAACATCGCCAGTTGAAATCAGGAGACAAAATCAAGCACAGAATTGGGCCACATGAGACTAGCTGGCTGTGACTTTGGCATGATTTGTTGAATATATTAAATTGTTTTCATCTGTTACATATAATAATATCGAGTCCACGCGATAACACAGTAGGCATGGTCACGAACTTGTTACCGTTGTTGATTCTGCGTTCGCGCGAGTCCTGGTACCATTAAAATCCTCTGCGTAGAGAAGATGATGCCTATTAACCCTTTATCTACCGCATAATGATTTACTACTATTTCTTCATGCTATATTTTTTTTTGGATCACTACATTGAAAATTAAAGGATATACATAAACCAAATACTCAACTTTGGGAAATTAAATCCGTTAGAGCTAATTAATTAATTAAAAGATATTTCACGTAAAATTAATTATATACACTGTTACAAAAAGAAGAGAAATCGTTTTCTAAGGTCATCATTAACTTACAAAAAAAAAAAGACACTTAAATTTTGCTTTTAATTTTTTTTTTTGGGGACAAAATAATAATTTTTTGATGCTGAAAACGCGTCAGCTGAAAGCAATTTCTTGTATAAAACTATTCGCCTTCACCGCTAAAATATCATCATAGCCCCCGTGCTGTCATATATTTTGGGAAGGTGGATTTCAAAGAATATTCCTGCAATTTTTTGGGGAATATTCGTAAAATTTTTTTTCCCATGTTATTTTAAAGGAGTGGTACAAAAGAAATCGGTAGAAAAAGGGGTTAAAATCCATCGAAGCTCAAAATCCTCACGATGGTGTCTGGAGACTAATAGTAAACTCAGGTATCATAATCGCCACTTAACCAAGGTTGATAATTATGAGGTTCCTTATTTATAGTTTATATTGTGTTGCTTTGCAATGCGACGTTATATATAACTATCATTTAATCAATAATAATATCATTTATTGCGCTTTGGTTTTAAAGAGAAATCTACGTACATTTATAAATGCGAAAATCTGAAAAATAAAGCCATCTTAAGTATTTGTATTCTCATATTTATGATACTGATTCAAAATTTAAAATATAAGACCGTGGGATATTTTGTTTTGAAGGTAAATCAAAATTATTAAAATTTGGAAATTAAACCAAATTAACTATGATGCTCCTTTTGCATAACAAAAACAAGCAATATATAAAAAAAATTAAGTAATTTCCCTACTTAGATCAAAAAAAAAAATTTTATTTTAACTTTTTTTTTATTAAATAGTTACAATTAATATAATTATTTTATATACATAGGACAGAATCACAAAAAAATGGTAATTCATCTTTTTTATCATTAAAGTATCGTATTGTCACCCAAAAAAACGAAATATAAATTTCAGTTCAACTAAAAAATCACGTGAGAATAAAAAACCTTTTCAAGTTTTGACACAAGTCCCCAAAAAGGGGCGCTAAGTCTCCCAAAAAAGATGCCAAGTGGTTGTGTGTGTATTTGTAATTTTTAAATAATTAGTTTTTTTAATTATTTTATTAATTATTATTATTTTTTATTTCATCCAATATAAATTTCAGTTCAACTGAATACTTTAACACGTGAGAAAAATACCTTTTCAAATTTTGACACAAGTTGCCAAAAGAGTCGCTAAGTCGTCAAAAATGATGCCAACGTGGTTGTATTTGTAATTCTTTGAATAATTAATTTTAATCAATTATTTTTTATTAATTATTATTATATTATTGTGTTGTCATCTGAAATAATCCTATATATAAAATTTCAGCTCAATTGAGCGCTTTAAAATGTATTTCATTAACGATTGAAAATTCCACCAAGATAAATAAATATATAAATAAATAAATAGATAGGTATTGTAAGCTAATAGTAGAAATTAAAAAAAAAAAACCATTTAAAAACACATAGTAATTTAAATCACATTTTTGAATAGACCGCAGTTGTGGAGTAAATACGGTCATGAACTCGTGACCGGCGTGTTCTTGGTTCGAGGTTAAGTGCCATTATAGGCCCGCCCTATAGATATGCTGGTGCGCGTTACATCTTTTGAGTTCCAAAGTCCTCCCATTGATAGAGTGTGATAGTTTGGAGAGGGGTGATAGCTTAGGTGTCGTCGTCGTCGCTTGACCATGGTTTGAATTACTATGTCCGTTGACAAAAGCTCTCGTTTTCCTTTTTTAGTATGACGCTTATAAGCACTAACTCATTTTACACAGAGTATGGTGATTTCTTACGGTATCTAATTATTCAGTAAGATAAGTTGAAAAGCAATTTAAACACTACATGTTAATATACAAATAACAACATACACACTAACGTTACAACATTTATTCCTTTATTTTATCTCTGCTCACAGCCTTTTGATCCCAAAGGTTACATCTGTGTCTTTTGTACGTGAATTATCATGAAGCCACAATTAATATTACCAACTCTTCTTCATCTCGCTTTGAGCTTAAGAATATACTATTTCATTTCACGACCCCCGCACGTGGTCTCTAATTAAGACACAAGGAGCAGTCGGTCCTTTGAAGAGACTCGTCAGAGGTTGCGTTAATTAAGACATTTAGAAGAGAAAGACTGTCTTGTGTTTCATATTTTGGACTGTGACTCGTAATTTATTCAAATGTCAAAAGAGGAAGAATGTTTGCGTGAGCTTTGTGAGTGAAGGAAAGGATGAGTATTTATTAAGCTATATTTTAATGTGTGCGTGTAAAGAGAAATAATTAAAACATTGTTGGCAACAAACTGTGGTTGAATATATTTTAATTTTCTCGTGGTGTTTGTTTTTATCGTAAAATGTACAAAATTTATTTTCTGTTTTATTTTTTTTTCAGACAATTTTCGAAGTAATAATGTGAATTTATATTGATAGCCCTTTTTTCATGTTCTGCATTCCAATGAAAATTTTCTGTGTGGCAATGCTTGATTTTTTCTAAAAGTTTGAAATATATTCTTATATTTAAATCGGTCTCGGAACCTATTTCTTTTTGGTTACCATTAGCAGTTTGGTAGGTAAATTGAAAATTACCACTCTAAGTATAACTTTAAAACAACCCAAGCTGCCAGAAAATGTATAAATGAGGCGTATCCAGAAACTATGTACTGTTTGGTAAAATCTCGCATAAGATATGTTTTTCAAAACAAATGTTTTTTTCATAAAAGATCGTGTCGAAATCTGTTTTTCTACATATTTACCACCACTGTTCCGACATTTGTAATATTGAGAAATCAACATGCCTATTGCCTTTTCAAATAAAAATGCCGCCAGCGAAGAGAGCCACTGCTGAACAGCTCTTTATGGAAACTCATTACAAACCAATCTTATTGAGAACAGTCTGCTTTTTCAAGAATTTTCTCATTCACTTTTTCAACCAAACTATCATTGATAACAGGAGGTCACCAATTTCGAGAATATTGGCGTGCTCATCATCTCTCATTACATTTTGCCTATAAATATCCACAAGTTGGTATTGAATTTCAACTTGCTTCACCTTACCTTCAAAAAATGGCTTGCAGAATGTTTTCAAATTCGGTGGGATCGTCGACTGTCTTAAAGATTTTGAACGCTGATTAGCAGGTGAAAAACACTATAATCCGACTTCAATGGTGTTACTGTACAGACAATAAACCAGAAATATGTGTGCGAACTCCGATACCATCACTGCGGTTGCGGTAGAACGATATGGTGCATAATTTCCTGACACGACTCGTGTCACTAGAAAACTTGCCAAGTAAAAAAGGTCGCCGTTAAATGAGCAGTATAACATTTGTCCCTTAATATCCAACAACTGAGATTATGGTGACTTCATCTACATAACACACAATGCGACTTTTGTAGAACATACTTTTAATGTTATTTCAAAAGAATAAATCCAAGGGCGACAAATCTAGGGAAGGTAGTGGCCAAATTACAGCTCCGCCTTTCCGTATCCAATGCATTATTTGAGTCACCGCTCCATTTCCATTTGCAGCATGATACGTAAAATGCATGTCAACAAGTCCAAAACCAGTGCAACGATGCATTTTGCTTGAAATATCGGCACATAATGATTAAAACCAAGAAAGATTTTACAACAACGATCTCAACAATACCCTCCAGCCTCTGCGTGGCATTTCTGTATTTCCAAGTCTGTGCTAAAAGTGCTTATTTCGGTCCACTTTACTTGCATTTTACATTTTTACCAGATATTTTGTAAATCCATCACCTACATATATGACCCAGACGTAGATAGTACTCTAAAATTTCATTAAAATCTCAAGATTTGCTTTGTTCAGTGATTCTCAAACTTTCTATACTTGCGACCCAATTTTCAATCATAATTTTGATCTAGTCCCCCTTACAAAAAATAACAATGTACTGAATTCAATAATAATATACTTTGAGGTAAAGCTACAGTATGACTTTAATTATAAACCGTACAAATTATCAAGATATGTATTAAATTTTGTATATAATTTTATGACATGCCCATAGAATCAATGGTAATTATTAAATTTGTTCTTAACTTAGTGCCGTTAAATGAATTATGAAACACATACTGATATATTTATAAGTGTATTATATCAGCGTAAATGTGTAGTTTAATTTTTGTTATATCAGAATGGTTTTTTTTTTGTGCTTCCTTTCAGTAAATTACAATTTTTAAAAATAATTTTTGTTTTCGACTTCTGTTTTTGTTTCGACTGATTCGATATACTAGCACCCCCCTTGTAGGTTTATCACACCCTCCCTAGGGTGGCGTGCCCCACAGTTTGAGAGACGCTGGCTTAGTTGCTTAGATGGATATCAAGATGGGTGTAATAATTTTTGCAAGACTGGAAGAGCATTACACTGACGAAGTTACGAACACGTGATCCCCATTATTTCTCACAAGTTATGAGTTCGAGTTCCTGTACCACTAAAGACCCGAGAAGGCATTGCACGTTAAATGGCATGGCTCAAATTTCTAAAGTTGATGCGGTGTACAATTTTGGAGAGCACGGTATCTGTGTAAGTATCATTTTCGTCGCATGACAATAGATCAAAGTGACGAGACCCGTCGCCAATAGCTCTTGTCTTAATTTTTCTAGTGAGAACAGGGAACTCAATTAGCTAGTAAAATAAATCAATAATAAATAATAAAAAATAACGATGTTTATTTCACTGCAAATTATTTTTTATTAACATGGAAAACACCCCCATTTTTTTAAATTCCTGTACTATTATAGTTCACACTCTCCCTATGTATATTTATTTATATATTTTGTTCAAATTTTCAATCGTTAATAAAATACTTTTTATTCATCCACTCAAGTTCAGATACATTTTTTTAACTTGTAGTGGATGACACGTGATGTTAATACAGTTTTTCAAATACATTAATTCATTATTTAAATTAAGTTAATTAATTATACTTTAAGAGATATATTTCAGTCTATATTATTCCTCTAGATGGCCGCATCATTGATAAAACAGTTTTTGTTAAAATGATGATGAAGAATGAACTTAACCTGAATAATCATATGCTAGTTAGATGTCAGCATTCCTTTTACAATGGTTTTAAAATAAATTCTTACCTATTACATTCAACTTCTATTAAAAAATGTAATGGCAAATTTAAAGTGGTTAAAAAAACTTTAATGTTAATTTAAAAGGTGTTTTGCCACTTAATATTGTGATTCTGTCATATGTATGCACATATTTATTTTAATCGTAATTATTTAATAAATAATAACTAAAATAAACTTTTTTCTTTGTTGACCTAAGTAGGAAATGATTATTTTTTATATACTGTTCAAATCACTGGCGTGGCTAGACCTGAGTGGTTTCTGTATCGAAATTCTTTGGGTTTCATTTTATGGAAATGGGAGCTGTGTTTGTGGGACTATTGATAACATTTTATGATGTTTCGCTTACACATGTTGGAGCCCCTGTAGCTTGGGGCCCCGTATCATTGATACGGTGGTAGCTACGCCCCTTGTTGAAATCCTATCTGTCTTGCATGGTTTTTCAAAAAAATAAATCTACAGTGCAGAAATGGAATTGTGTGAATGTAATATATATATATATGCTTTTGAATTCCATTAGTCTTTCTGGGATTAAAGTAATATACAAAGGGCATTCCAAAAGTAAGTTTCGGCATTTTTTTGAAAGATTAGATAGTACACCAGGTAAAACAAACAACAACCATAAGAAACTACATTCAATGGTGATTAAACGATGGATACCGCGTCAAAGTCAGAAGAAAACGCATGCGCATAGCGCCGAAGAGATTAGCAGCAGAAAGGCATGCCTGAGGTAATTCGAAAACAAATCACAATGGTAGACAGATGTGTGCTGACAATGAAGTCTCAAATGAAAGTGTCATCCGGTATGAATGAACACATGGGACTAAGTATTCGTCATCGATGAACACTTACAGACCGTGTATAGTGAAGAGATGATGTTTCACGTTCAGTGAAGGAAGGCAGAATGTGGAGAAAGAAGGTCAAAATGGTTGTCTCTCTGTATCCACAAATGGAAACCATATTGCTAGAGTACAGGACTTGATGTGTCTCAGTGACGTAGAAGCATCGAAGTTCACCAGTGAAGAAAAAGTGTATAAAACAGTGCTGAGATGGAGAAGGCTATGCAATAATTCTTTGTATCTTAGCTCACCGGATTCTACCAGAGTGGCTTATTCAATCTGTTTACACGCAACGATAAATGACTCAATGACGATAGTGATTACGTTGAAAAATATATAGTGCAAGATGTATAGTTCATGAGAGATGTCGTCATACTTTTTTTTTTTGTCTATATAGTTTCTGTGGGTAAAAAGAAAATGACGAAGCTTACTTCCCTCGTACTAACTCATTTATAAAATTAGATTATTTGAATAATTACAACTTCCAAAAAGAAATTTCTTCATAAATTACGTTGCATCAGCATATGTGAATCAAAAATGTAGGATTAAAAAGTATCATTCCATATTCTTGCTAATCGAAGGGAATGAATTGTTACCTCTTCTGCTGTAAAGACATTTAGACTTTTATAAAAAGTGTTTTCCTTTACGATAACTGATTAAAAACGTGAATGTGTTACTGATGAAATGTTACTGAATTCCTTTGTGGCGTAGTGCTTAAAACTAGTTAATTACACTTTAAATGAAAAATAGGAGTCTTCAATTGTTGCGTTAGAGTTGAAAAGTTATTTTTGACAGGAAGAAATTTTAATTAAAATTTGTCCCCACATTACGGTTATAACCTTTTGAAACATACAGGAAATATTTTGAAAAAAATATCGATGCTGTGTAAGGATTCCAAAAGAAAAACTTTTATATATAATGTTTAAAATATTTCATTTCATTTATTTATTTCTGATTAACTTTTAGATGTGAAAAAACAAATATAATTTAAAGGCAAAATGTTATAGTCATTATTACAATGCGATGAATATTTTAGAACTTTCATGTCTGAAAATAGTATTAAAAATAATATCGATGATAAAATGTTTTAAACGAATTATTAAAATTATTCTGTTAAAAATTTTATAAAATTTAACCATCAATAATGGAATTTCATTCTTACTATGAAAAATTGAAAAAAAATTTTTTTTTATGTAGAAGCATATGATTGCTATATTGATGTTCGATTATTCCATTTATTTAATTTATCAATAGTATTAAAATTTAAGCACCCAGTAAAAAAAAATTATTTGAAACATAATTTCCTTTCTTTACATAAACTAAAAATTTTAGAGCTACACTTCACAACTAAAAAAAGACTTCAAAATTAAGAACACATTCTTGTTTAATTCTAGTACTATCAATATAACTTATAAGTATTCTTTTTCTAAAATTTTTTAATACTTATCCCAAGAGGTGCAGTTGAAAAAGATTTATGTAAAGTTCTGAAAGGAAACAAGGAACATTTCCTCCAGCTCAAAATTACTAGTTGGACCTGGATACAGAAAATATTCTTGATACACTAATGTTCGTGTTTTTAAAAATTCACTGAAAAATTAAAAAATATCTGAGCTTATACTTAGAAAATTTCTCCCTTACTAAAAGTAAAACATCATGGACTTGTCTCTTACGTTGCGGTTCCTGACATCCAAGTATGGCATTCCTCATGTATTTACATAACACTCGAATTCATTACAATTTGCATATTAAGCACAATTTGCTGTTGTCCATGAGGTAGCATTGCAACTGATCTCCCCTTATAGGCATAGTCACTTTACTATACATACATCCTGCACTGGTGTGTAAAACTTAAACAGATTTATTATTATTATTATTATTATTGCTAAATCTCCACGAGAAATCATCTGAATGACAGCATCTTGTACTTTAACGATGATGAAAGAATAGTTGCGCAAAAATGAATACAATGCATAAAGTGAGGAATCAAACAAAAAAAGATTTACATACTATCGTTATACATGATTGTCTGTCCAATAAGAAGAACAACAAGCAGATGTTCCTTAGTATCTGATATGTTCTCACCATACTGCAATGGTTGCTTCGTACCGTCTCTCTGTATTCATAACCAGATTATCCAACTGTTCTTGAGGTAACCATTGAACCTAAATCCGTTACCGTTGGTTGCTGATGTTGCATATTCAGAGAAGTCGAAGCGGGAGTCTACGATTGAAAATAACATTACCCCAGCGAACTTTTACCTGTTCTCTGCATTGAAAGTCATACAAAACAATGCTGAGATAGAGCAGGCGGTGTAAAAACCAAATTTTACCACAAAGGTTTCTTCAAAGGGATTGTACGCTACAACAAATGTTTCAATGTCGGTGGCGACTATGTCAAAAAATTGTGTAAGGTGTGTGTAGTAGCTTTTGGTTGAAGTCTGCATTTTCTAAAATTTGTAAGCAATTTTCAATTAAACTGAATCCTCCTGTCAAATTCCCAACCGTCATTCGTTCTTCTGATTGAAGTGGGTCTAAAGACTCAAGATATTCGATGTCAGGCTCTTGCTCGTTCATTTCTATGAGCTCATCTATTGTCAGTTCCTGCAGTTCTTGAACATCATCCGTATCCACTTCTAAATTTATTTTCCTATAAAATTGACAACTTCTTCGATCCATTACCTATATATTCAGGCTCTGGCAATAATTCCGCTTGAATTTCAAAGATGGGAAAAAAAGGCGGATAGACGATATTTAAAAATCGAGTAACTCCAGGTTCGAGTAAGTCAGGGTAGCTTAAATCGAGGTATTACTGTAGTTTATGATGTCATATTGTATTTTTTTTAATAAAGTTTTCACGGGGAAAAAATTATGGAACTCACTCTGGAAAGGGGATCTGAAATTAGTCGCCAAATCTGGAAATGGCTTAATGAATTAGTAGCCGAATCTGGATTATCCTGTTCAGGACTATGGAACAAAATTATGAAATTATTGTATAATTATCGACATCCTAGACAAGTGTGCAAAATTTTGAATTAATCTGACCTTTTAAAGTGGGTAAAAATCGAGTTCAAAGATTCCGTTACATACAAGTGAAACTTATAAAAGCATGTTTAAAAGGAAAGAAAATAATGAAAAATTACAAATGAACTTAAAAGACTTTGCGTCCATGGTTGCTCTTAAGACGTAATTTATCATCATTCATCACAAACATAGGATTCATATAAATGTATTTTTCACTTTTATAGTTTAGTAGGTTTAGAATATTGTAGGTATCTGTAAAAAGAAATAATAAACACCGTAAAAATAATTTGAGATATTCTTCTTTATTGTATGAAATCTGAGTAAAAATGATGCTCGCCATACAGAAGTACACAATATTGCTTTTATTTTAGATTGGATGAAAGTTTGCCTGGTATTTTTTGTTGGGATTCTATTTTAAAGAGGAATATATTAAAATATTTCTTTGGAGAGATTAATCATTGTTGTGTTTTTTTCTCTGAAATGCTAGAATTTCTCTTGAAAAGGGAATTAATTAGTGGAGTTTTTATATGTGGACATTGTAGAAGAAAAAATGTAAATGTGTGCACTAGTTAATCCATCTATTTTTGACAGAAAAATCAGAGGGCTTAAATATTTTCTTTTTACACTACGAAACATTTTTCTATTTTTGGATTCTATTAAATGTACTAGTTTTTAAGTTCTTCAAACTTTTTTCAAACACATACTAGGCTTACTTTTGCGTTTCTAAACCAAATCAAAACTTTTTTAAATTTTATTTCTAGGATATGGGTAGCATAAATTTATAAGTGTGTATTTTTTGTTCACTTAAATCGAGATATTTATCCATATCTCTTTTTCTCTTTTTATAAAACCTTTTTTTTTAAATTTGATAAATTATGCAGCGTACTATTGCATCGTGAAAATTCGCAGAGGAATAAAAAAACATTTGTAATTGATTGATTAATTAAATTTGTATTTAATTAATTTTTTGTATTCTTTCTCAAAGTATTATTTAAAGGAAACAAACTACTTTTTATAAAAAAAAAATTCATTTTATCACGTTTTGGAAAAATCGAAGTTGTAATTAACTACACATTCCAAGATTGTTCTTTTTTTGTAAGTTTCTAAAATTCTGCTAAATTAAAAGTTTTTTAATTTTTTTTTTTAGTATTTATTTGTATTTTTTTGCAGTGAATAGAAATTATTCTTTCAATTAGATTTTTAAAACAAAAACTGTGAATTTTTTTCTTTCTCTGAATTTTCTTTAAATATTAATATACATTATACCTATTATACATACCGATATATTATACACTGAGTGGCGAAATTATTATGACCACTTGGTCCTCTTACGGGTAACAGCTTTAACTTGACGCCGCTATAGGGTGAGAAGCATTAATTCCACTGTCTTTACTTGTGAGAAAATGGGGGGGAGGGAGGACGTGGTTAGCAGTGTTTGAATACCAAATGATTGTAGATGCTCGAAGCGTCGGAACTGGTATCAGCAAAATGGCTGCAATTGTAAAGTGTTCGAGAACAGTGTTTATTGACGTTTAATAAAAAAGTGGGTTACCAAGCAGAAAATTGGTTCTGAATGTCACACTTTTGCTGTCACAAGTCTTGAAAGAACGAGTGCAAATATTGCAGAGATTTTGCGGAGATAAGAAGAGTGCCAGGTATCCGTTGCCACCAAGAGAACATCATTGAACGATACCATTTTGGTGGTGCAGGATTGCTCGATGGAAGGAAATTATCCTGGGTTCCGGAACTGGCCTGCATTTTTAAAGTAGAACCATTACAGGTAAAATCGATCGGGGCGTCATTCTGGAACAACATCTGCGTTCGTTCCGGGGTGCCATGGGCGCAGAATTTGTGTTTATGGATGACAACGCCCGTCCTCATCGTGCAAACATCGCAAACGAATGCCTTTAATCGGAGGATATCAAGCGTATGGACTAGCCAGCATTCTCACCGGACTTCAATCCAGTAGAGCATGGTGGGACATTCTTGACCGACAAGTTGCAGCCCGTCAACCATTTTTTAGATATCTACTCTAACTTCAGTGAGCATTGCTTGATGAGTGATGTAATATTTCCCAGGATCAGATCGATAATTTGATACTCAGCCTTCCTAGGCGCAGTACGGACTGTTTTGCATCGGCTGGAGACATCCTATGTATTAACCATCATACCAAACATGCAATATTGGATTTCGTAAAAAAGGTTTTTTTATTTATTTATTTTATTTATTTATTTATTTATTTATTTATTTTGTAATTGAGTCCAGGGGGCAAAAGTTGCCATTTTTATAAATGATATCAAACATATAGCATCGTTTTTCTGCTCTTTACCTTTCATTTTATGAAAAGGCTTTACAAATAAGTCACATTTGTTTTGCTTCTGACTCTTTACTTGCGTGAACTTGCATCATGTTTAGTTTATGGACATGAGTTTGTTATGCAGTGCAAAATGTATTTTTTTCGTAGTAAATAAAGCATTTAGAGTTGTTAGTATTTAGTTTAATTATTTTCCCGATAATCGCAAGTCAAAATTATTTGACGGCGTGACCATGACTCATTAAACATTTCTTTAGAAAAAATGGCGTGTTGATCCGTGATGGTTCGCCTCCCCTGGCCCTTACTAACACAACGAAACTACTTTGCTCAAGAACATCAGTTGATGAACTAGAAGAACATTGCTTAGTCAAATAATTCAGAATTTTAGGTAGTAAGAATTGACGACAGAACCTAATGATAGGACTTGAATGCCGTTAGCATCCCACCAGGCCGTAGACCCAAGTTATTAAAAAGGCAGTTTGCAAGCTGGTTAAAGCTCCACAATGATGTTGTCTGTTATTTTATGCCATGGAGTATGTATTTGATCGAGTAGAATCAAAATGATTTAACCACTGACACTGCCAGATGTGAAACACATCAAACATGTTTGAGCAAGATAAAAAGGACAGTCAGTGCAGCACCGGCAGACTCTCGCTAATTTCCACGACTGTGCAAGTCGGATGAATATTTGCTCAGAGAATTTTTGCCGATCAATTGAAACAATGCCACGCCGAGTTACTGCACTTCAACGGGAAAAAGATCCCACACAATATTAAGAGATATCCTACACTCCAAATAATTTTATATCTATTTAAAGTAAAATTTACGTAGAAGGGAAACATAATTGGAATTTTCAATCTCTTGGAAGAAAGCGTGATTACACATTTCTCGTGATGAACATATATTTTTAATTTAGAAGTTCTTATTTACCTAGAAAGTTTTGTCTCTATAATTAAAAGCATGTCTGACGTCTTGGACAAAATTAAAATTCTTGGAAAGGAAATGAGAAATGCTTTTCTTTAAATATAAATATGTGAAGTACTTAATTTTGTTCAAACTTTTTTTTTCTTCTTTTTACTACATTTTTCTCGAATTTCCAAGATAACTGTTTGCTTCGGAACAAGAATACTTAGAGTTAAATTGCATGTAAGACTATTAATGGTTTTTAAAAAAGATAGTTACTCTTCCAAAACATTAATTGAATATTTATATTATTTAATATGGAATACAATATAATAAGTTGCAAAAGAAAAATTAAAAATATATATTTGTGGTAAATTACATGTACATTTTTTTTTTTATTACATTTGGGTACATAAAAAGATTTTATTTCTCCGTAAAATAATTATAATCTGTATAATTTAATAATTTTTTTTTGCAAAAAAGGGCCTCTTAATAGTACTATGTGTTTGTAAATAACCAGATATTTATAATTTATGAAAGAAATAAGGAACACCTTTGATTTGATCGTTGCTTTATTTACAAGATAATACGAATTTAATGAACAAGGGTACACTGTAATTTTAAAATACACAAAAAATAAGCAATGATACTAAGTTTACACAATTACCATTCAGAGCCGGTTTTGAAACTTTGGGCAAGATGGAAATTGTCATTTTAACCGGAAACCTCACGGAAATTAGCAATTGCACGCAACTGGTGATCAGCTAAAGTAACTCTTTGTCCAGATGTCAGCAAGTACTACGTTTCTTTGTTTCGTTTTTATATTGATTATTTTCAAGGAACTTTTATATGCTTTGATTACTATTACAATTTTATTTTATTTTTGACTTATGACTTTTTATAACTATTTTATTTTTGATATTATCTCTCTGATATCAAAATTGCGGCCAATGACGATACATCCCATTTGGTCGTCTCAGTAGTGGCAGGGGCAGATTGGGAGTATAAGGTGGTTAATTCAAAGTTTGCAACCAAAGGGATCGTAGAGAATCCTGCGTTGAATCAATAAAGTACAGCTTTACGCAGTTCTGAAGAAAAATCACACCTTGTGACAATTAGTCAAGCATTCGGTGGTATATTTTGTTGGTTAAAGTGTAATATAAATGGGCCAATTGGAGCAGTTTTTTTTTTTTTTGGCGACTAAAAGCGGTCCCCAAGGTACTTTTTTGGAGTTATTTATTATTTATTTTAGAACGAATTCGATATCTCACCATGACATTAAGATAAAAATCACCAAATCCAAAGAAAAATCCCAAAATCCAAAGTGGCTCCCCAATGCAACACTTAAATCAAACTATTATAATCAGAAATATATTTGCTTTAATATATTCTGATTACTATAATGATTTTTTCAAGAACACTTACCTAAGTAAATTTCAAAATGTGCTTGCTCCCTTTGGTCTCTCGCAGAAGGTCTAAGCGGTATTCTAGTTCTCACCAAAAGTTCTTTAATTATCTTGCACTTTGTAAGCCTATAACCTAAGCCTTTATTCAAGAATTCTTTCCAAACTTGCATGCAATATTTGAAGTTCATGTGATGCAAAACACGTTGATTTAGGGCTTTCTTGAAACGATTGCCGAACGTGTTTAACAGTTGCTTCACTCACACTAGGCCTGCTACTTCTTGGAAGATTCTTAACGCTTCCCGTTTCTTTAAACATTTTACATCATCGCTTTATTAATTTTGCGGCAGTGTTTTGTTCCATACAAACTTTGAAATTTGCGCTGATTATTAATG
This sequence comes from Trichonephila inaurata madagascariensis, assembly GCA_019973955.1. Taxonomy (NCBI): domain Eukaryota; kingdom Metazoa; phylum Arthropoda; class Arachnida; order Araneae; family Nephilidae; genus Trichonephila; species Trichonephila inaurata. Next base: position 36,865 of record BMAV01004830.1, read on the forward strand.
GGTGATTTCGTTTCGTGAAACCAAAGCCCACATTGGGCTTTCTCTTGAATCGATGCCTTTTCGGCAAAAAATTATCTCTTATTCAAAACAAAAATAAAAAAAAAAATTAACTCAATTCCTACTTAGATCAACAAAGAAAAATTTTAAGTTAGTTACTTTTTATTAAATAGTTACAATTAATATAAATATGTATATACATAGGACAGAATCACAACATTAAGTGGTAATTCATTTTTATTAATTATCATTAAAGTATCGTATTGTCATCCAAAACAATCGTGTATATAAAATTTCATTTCAACTGAATGCTTTAAAAAGTGAGAGAAAAAAAAATCTTTTCAAGTTTTGACCCAAGTCACTAAAAATGAAACCAACGTGACTGTATCTGTAATTCTTTAAATAATTAGTTTCAATCAATTAATTTTAATTAATGAAATTAAATTATCGCATTTTTATCCAAAACAATGGAGTATAGAAAATTTCAGCTCAAATGAGTTTAAAACAATTTTATATATGTATTCTAATCTAAGTGACACTAAATATCATGAAAATTATCCATTTATGCGCCTTTTTTAAAATCAAAGTTCCGAACGTATTCGGATACCTTAAAATGTGAGAAAAAAACCTTTTCAAGTTTTGACACGCCAAAATGGTTGCTAAGTCGCCAAAAATGACACCAACATGACTGTACTTGTAATTCTCTGAATAATTAGTTTTAATCAATTAATTTTATTAATTATAATTAAATTACTGTATTGTCATCCAAAATAATCATGTACATAAAATTTCACCTCAATTGAGCGAGCGCTTTAAAATGTATTTTATTAACGATTGAAAATTCCACGAAGATAAATAAATAAATATATAGGGAGTGTGGTCTAATAGTGTGTGTATAGGAATTGAATAAACGTACTTATTCACTCTTCAAAGAGCATTGGCAGAAAATAGTCATTATACTAAATTTTGATATAATTTGTATGTTTATAAGGAATTACAAGATTGTGAGAAAAAAAATGATTAAATTTTGTATTTAAAAGTTACCAGTTTACTTTTTATACATTTATAAAAATTGGAACTCATAATAATTGACGAAATGTGCATTAATAAAAAAAGAAACACCCCTCTAAATAGTCTTCAAAGTTAATTTTCAATAAAAATGGCATTAACTCATTATTAACTAATTATTACTATTTTTTCAAATTAGCTCACACCAGAAAATTATAGATTATGATTGAAACTAATTTCTACAGAAAGATAAATCCCTGTGGCACTATTAAGTTGCGCTGAATTATTAATGAATTATATAAGTAATTACATAGGTATACTTTAGAACCCAATACAAATTAGTAGAAAGTTTTTAAAAGTATGTATTTGCATCGAAGCTAAATTGCAATATTCGAAAAATAATGATTCATTTATGTTTTTAATTGCCACATGATGACTAAACCATTCTTATTTCTGGATTTTAATAGGATAAGTTTATTACACTTTAAAATATATAATAACTTAGTCAAGAAGCAATTATAGCTCCATTTGCTGACGCATAAATTAATAAATTCTCTTTTATTAAATTATGTTTCATTAACTACTAAGTACATGTTTCTTTTCAAAAGGCCCGTTCAAAAACAAGAAAATTTGATGCTAAATAGATATTCACTGTGTGCATAACTTTGCGATAACTAATTAGCAAAATGGATTCTATTATAACTTTCAAAAATTCATTTAATTTTCAACCCTTTTATACTTGCGTCTCATTGCATACTTTCTGTTGTTAAGGGAACATGGTACGATTTACGCAAACATTTTTAATTAAAGATTTTTAAAAATTTTTTGATTGCCTCCTATGTGTGTATACTATATAAAACAGATTTTGTGCTCAAAATTTCATAAAAAGCTAGTCATTTAATTTTTTAACGAAAAAAAATTTGTGAAGTGATTTTAAAATGCTACTCCTCTTACAAAAATTGACGTACATGTATGAAATTTTATTTACAAGTTTGTCAAACTCTGTATAACAAAAGTTGGAATGGGGTTTACGGTAACATGATTGATATTCGTACAATACTTCTTTTTATAAATGCTTATTGAAAATTCCTTAAAAACCCTATAAATTCTGAGTTCAATTATTTTTTAAAAAATAAGTATTGCTTTGATTCAAAAATGCATACCAACTTTTGTTACGTGTACTATTGGCAATAGGTAAGAAAATTCAAAGCAATAGGCACAATAGAAAAAAAAGCCTTAGCATTTTAAATGAAAATATACTAGTTATTCTATCTTTCTGAGATAAATAAGTTTAAAATTTTGATTTGCCACAGGGATGTGAATAAAAATGAACGTAAAAGCTATCATACTTCTGCGTTTCTTAAATTTAAAGCTTTCAAATTTTGTGAGGTAATAGAGAAAAATATATAAAGAATAATTTAGACTAAGAAAATTACATTTAATTTTTTGACCGATTTTGGTCAATTGAATCGTACTGTCCCCTTAATACGCATACCTACAATTTTCTAAAGATATTTTAAATTGTTAAATTGCTTTTCATTATTTTCAGTAATATAGTTTGTAATTGTCAAGCTTTATTAAACAGAAAATCTTTTTGCAATAAATATATTCCATTAGGGTTTAAAACTAACTGCATAAAACGTTTTGATATATTTATTTCTTATACACAGGTATCTTAGTCCACGAGGGTTGTACATCGTTGCTCAGGAGGCGGTAGGGGAGTGGTCATAGTCACAAATTCGTGGCTCTATGTTTTTAATTTACGGGCTTGATCCCTGTAACCACGGAAGGACCACAGAGTAGAGAAGTTGTACACGTTAAATTTGTTGGGGTTCAAATTCCTCCCATTCGCGTGGTGTGAAAGACAGGAGAGGGGGCGTGTGCCAGCTTAGGTCATCCATGTCACTTCTGTAAGCAGGACGATCGCAGTAGGTCTTCTTATGTACATGCCTCCCTCGTGCATACTTTTGAAATCTTTAATTCTTGATCACAAAAAGTTCGTGCGACAGATCAGAGGCCTTACATACTTTAAACGCTTCGTGGTAATAAGCAAACATTAATCTTCATTCATTATGATGGATTATTTACGAGATTTTACAAGCTTTCTCTCTAAGGATTTGCACTCATCAAGCAGTCTTCATAATTTCCACTTAAGGTATCCGACTACGTTCGGAACCATGATTTTCAAAAGCGTGTAAATGGATACTATTTATGATATTTACTGTCACTTAGATTAGAATACATGTATATAAAATTGTTTTATGAATAGTATTACAATAAAAATTATTTAAGTACAATATTTTGACAAAAAATGAACATAGAATGACCCATTTTCAAAATATTCTCCTTTTGTGAAAAAGGCTTCTATTATAATAATATTTTGCCTGTATATAGATCAGACCTCTTTACAGAGGCTCAACTAGAATGTTTGAAATATATTACTTAGAAGTGGGGGTTTATCTATGTTTTACGACAACAGGGGGAGAGAAATTTAAAGTAAAAAATGCTGATAATTATATATTTCAATGGATTGTAACTCTAAAAATAATGGGAAGTTTTCTAAAATCGTTATTGAGCCTCTCTACAGAAGTCTGAGCTATATGCAGGCAAAATATTATTAAATAAGCATTTTCACCAAAGAAACATTTTGAAAAAGGTTATTTCAGTTAATTTTTGCCGAAATATGTACTTAAACTAATTTTCAAAATGTCCTTAAAACAATTTTATGCATCTAATCTAATGACATATCATAAAACCATTTATGCGATTTTTTAAAATCACGGTTCCGAACGTAGTCGGATACCTTAAAGTTAGGTATTGCATAAAAGAAGCCTCGAAAAACCGGCACCTGTAACTACCCTGCTTAGAATTTCTAACGCGAATCATGGTCTTATTCTATTTTTTAAACGATTTTAGTTAGTTATTCTTACAATCTGCATTTGTGAAAATAATAATTCCAATGAATACTACAAAAATGTACCGTGGAAATTGCCGAAATTTGTAAGCGAATGAAGCGTGAATATTATTTCAAACACATGTACGTAATTGACACGAATGATTTGTATGTTTGATTTCAAGGCATTAATTTGCTTTTCGTTCAATACGTTTTGTAGAAATATGATGAAATAAGCAATTTTTTTATTTCTGTAGTAATGAATGGGAGCATTAAGACGCATTTTGCTATTGAGAAATATATCAACACAAATACGTGATTCCGTTCAATCACTGTTAGGTTCTAAGCGAAATGAAATGCAGTTCTTCTTATCGTGGCACAGACTTGAACTATGTTACCTATAATTCTCACCTTTTTGGTTATTTTTTTAAATAATTTAAGATATTAAAATTAGATTTTCAGTTCACTTATGTTAGTGTTTTTCATTAGCATAAACCTAATGTTGGAAAACGAGGGTGGGTTTGAGAAAAGTCGATTTTTTATATCAGAAAATTTCTTTTACTGAATAAAACAATAAAAATATGAGAAAATTTCCCGAGTTTAAAAAAAAACATGCGAAGAAATCTTGAACAATGGGCTCCATTCACGGTGGTCACGTGATAAAGATAAACAAACGTTCTTCATTGATTTCTGAGATGACATTAAACTAATTGTACTTGTTTCATTTTTAAAAGTTAGATAAAATTTCGATTGCTATAATTCAAATGCTATAGAAAATAAATTCATCAAAAATATTTTAATATTTAATAATGGATTCCTATTTTATGCATGTATTTTTAAATAAAGTACATTTTGTATCCTATGTGCGTTATTTTTGTTCACAAATATGTTTTTTTATAAGAAAGTTTCTACAAAGAGCAAAAGTTGGCAACAATGAAGCGTATGAACTGATTAACAGGAAATACGTGATTGCAATTATTATATGACTATGACGTCACATGAATTTAGCTCCTTCTTTCGCATTTATAACACCTCATTGATTTATTTAAATTAACTTTGAAACCAAATATTTCCATCAAGCCATCGTAATGTATCATTTAATATCCCTACACCTACAAAAGATATTAGATGCTCTTAGTTATATTTGGAAGCGGACAATATCAAAAGTGGAGGGAAAAATATGTTGCAAAAAAATAATAATTTTACGAATACGAAACTAATTTCACTCAGAAGGTTTCAACAAAGGCAATTTTGGCAAAATGAAAATGACTCTTGATATGTGTTTATTTGTACTCAAATGGGAATAAACTAGTTATTGGAGAACAAAAATCATTCTTATTGATTTAATTCTGCATAGTCTTCTTTTCTATATTACTCTACTTCAATATCAAAATTGCAATTGTATTATATTCTGGCTTCATCTTCTTGTTTGCAATGCTTACATCGTAAATAAGAATTAATTTGTTCTAAATATTTTTAATGTATTTTTTGCTAGAAAAATATATTTACAAGCGAACAAATGAAAAATGTAATGTTCTTTCACAGCTTTGCTGGAAAATTAATTTGTTTGTCCTTTTTTCGCTACTGATACGAGTGATGTGAGATGAAAAAGAAAAATTTCCATCTCCTACGCTGGAAATATAATCTTTAAGAGTAAAATTATTATTTTTAATTTTAATTTTATTATTTCTAATAATTCATTCACTTCTAATATGTGGCCGTTTATTAAGTTCTAAACAAATTGGTTTATTTTTGTAAAAAAAACTATTTTTCCACTATTAAAATAGGGTTTTTTTCGTATTGATAAAAATAAGTAGCTAATTTAGCGTTTTTCGTATACCTAAAAATGTGTTAACATTTGACTTTTGTAATGAAAATCTCTATTTAAATGAGAAAATGATGAATTGATAATTGTGATATATATCAGCCAATGCATAATTCTAAATAAAAGTACAGATTAAATATAAATTCGTTCAGGTATCCGACTACGTTCTGAACCGTGATATTAAAAAAGCGAATAAATGGATAATTTCCATGATATTTAGTGTCACTTAGATTACTATAAATGTGTTAAATTGTTTTAAGGACATTTTGACAAAAACAATTATTTAAATACTATATTATGGAAAAAAATGAACTTAGAATAACCTTTTTCAAAATTCTTCTTTTGTGAAAAATGCTTCTATTATAATAATATTTTACCTGTATATAACTCAGAACTCTGTACAGAGGCTCCACTATGATTTTTGAAAAATTCCCATTATTTTCAGAGTTACAACCCATTGAAATAATTATCGGCTTTTTTTCTTAAAATTTCTCCCCCCTGTTGTCGTAAAACATGGATAAACCTACTTCTAAGTTATATATTTCACAAATTCTAGTTGAGCGTCTGTATATAGCTCTGAGCTATACACATGCAAAATATTATTATAATAGAAGCATTTTTCACAAAAGTAGAATATTTTGAAAATGGGTCATTCTCTGTTCATTTTTTGTGAAAATATTGTACTTAAATATTTTTTTATTGTAATACTATTCTTAAAACAATTTTATATACATTTTCTTATCTAAGTGACACTAAATATCATAAATATTATCCATTTATACGTTTTTGCAAAATCACGGTTCCGAACGTAGTCGGATACCTTAAATAACTCTGTTTACGTATGATTTTGGAAAGATTTTATCAATAAGAGTCCATCAATTGTTATGCGAGTTTAAAATCATTGAAATACCATTAACTACAAGTGTATTTCTTTCATAGTACCTTTATAATTTTTAAAAAATAGATTCATTTCTGGTAAAAGCAGACACTTAAAAATATGACAAATTTAAAATAAACGCGCACAAATTTCTTCTTTACATAAGATTAAATTTGCGGTAGAGCACGAAATGCTTCTTAGTTCCAAAAATAAATAACATGCAAATAGAAAATTACACTGCTAGCTTTTTCCATGAGTTTATTCTCTAGATTAATCTTCGTTTATTTACCTCCAGCGCATAACACTGCATTCTTAATCACTTTAATTCTAATTCCATGGTTCCGCCAACGAAGAGTGATTTCACTTCCCAAAACGAAATAAAAATCTCTTTGGAAACTTGCTACTAGTGTTCATTTACGTGGGTTTACGTAGATACAAAATTTTAGTTTCCGCAAACAGTTTTCACCGAAAACTTAGATTCATTTTTAATATTTAAGTACTTTGACTTGAAGCTCTAAGAAGAAAGAAAAGTAACGATAAATGAAGAAATTTTAATTTTCTGGACTTTCTCTACAAATTAAAGTTTGGGGATATATATTTTTTTCCATTTCGTACTGGCTTATGTTACTAAAATTAGTAGAAGTTGTTGGATATTTTAAGTCGTTTCTGAGTTAAAAAGTACTCAGTGTTGGTCCGATTTATTTTAAGGTATTTCAGAAGTTATAATGTTTGCTTCATGCTGATTAATTCCGAAGTAAGATTGGACACATGTAAAGTTTCGTTTTGATAGATAAAATATAACTATAAAAGTATAATTGTATCATGTATAAACAAAATAACTCTATATAGTTTTCAGTAAAACAATTTTAATATTTTATGAACTGTTAGATGCCAAAAGACTCTAATATATATCTTCAAGAGTAGAGGAGATTTTGCTTTGAGGGCTCGTTGTTCATTTTTTTCATTTAGGAGCTCAATTCATGAAAATAAGTGAAAAAAATTTATTTTCAATTTTTATTTGAAGATAAACGAACACTCTGCTTCTAATACAGTTTACATGTTCACAATAAATTAGAAGTAGTTCAACAATCTAAACATGGCACTAGCATGTAAAATGTTTACTTTAAATCACAAAGGTAAAAATGTTTACTTTAAATCGCATTTCTTTAAAGTGTAAATTACAAAACATAAGATTGTTTTTGAAAATTCTACTCATTTTACAATTTAAACTTTGCTCACGTAGTAATACTACGAGATGTGACACAAAAAAACGAGTCTGGTCCTTAATGAATTAGTTCTCCGTGACAATATCATCCTCAAAGTAGTTCCCTTCAGCATTCACACACTTCTGCATTCGGTGCGCAATTGTTAGAAATAGTTCTGGAACAAAGTTTTTGGAAGGCTCTTAAGAAGATTCTCTGTTTTTGCCTGAACCTCTTCAACTGAGATAAAATGGGCTCGATTTAAGCGAAATTTAACTGCAGGAAATAAAATGTCCCACATGGTGCTAAGTCAGGTGAATAAGGAGGACGCCCCAACACAGTGATGTTCTTGCTGGTCAGAAACTGCATGACAAATAGGGAGGTGTGGACAAATGCATTGTCTTGGTGGAACAGCCATCCACCATTCCTCAATTCTGGCAATTTTTCTAATTTTTACACGAAGTCTTTTTAGTACTTTAATGTAGTAGTGTTAATTAACAGTGTGACCACTGATGTGAGTAGGAACCCACTCATATCCAAGGATTTTGGCAATGTTTTGGTCTGTAATCACTGACCTTGGGCGCCCATCAGGTTCATCCTCGTCCACTCTGACCCTTCCCCCTGAAAACCTCTTATACCATTCAAACACATGTGCTTGAGACAAAGTTTTAACTCCATTAGCCTCTGTTAGTTTTTGAAATGTTTTCGTGGCCGATTTCTTATGTTTCACGAGAAACTTGATGCTGATTCGACATTTTTTCGGCAGAATGCAGTTGCATGTGTTCACTCAATGACTCAGTACTCCCAACTGGCTTGATAGATTTTGCCGAAACAGACATATGAATAAAGGAAGTACGTGGCCAAAACAGTTGTTGCCAAATCCACTCTTTTTTCTAGCTACACACTTAGTCTCGTTTTTTATTTTTTTGTGGCAGACCTTGTACATAAATAAATACTGTAATGAGAAATTGTGTGTGACCATGCTTGCGTGTGTGTCAGTCAGTGAAGATATTAAAAAAAATACAGATTAAAATATTCATTACTTTTTTTTATCTGAAAGTTTTTCCTATGTTACTCCATATATGAATTTTTTAAAAAAAAATCTATTAAGAAAATATTACAAATAGCTTTATTAAAAATATTCTAGTGCTCTTAAAAATTGGTGATTGCACAATACGACCAGTCATTTTTTTTTTAAAAATGTTTCTTAAACTTAGTACGTTTTAATGTTGTGGAAATGGGAATTCAATTTGAGGTAATATGGCATTAATGGTCATTGTATATTGCTGTAGGAAAAGAAAACCCAGACCTAATTTTTTTTAAATAATAAAATATTATATAATAAACACACATCATCCGATTTTAATGTCATACACATGGAAAAACCTATTTATGCTAATGCTTTGTATGCAACAATTGCATACTAATACTTTTTTCATGCGAGAAATGTAATAAAAATTTCTTTCTATTATTATTGTCAATGAATTGTAACTTCGAACAAAACTTCATATTTTTAGTTTCTATATTAAAAGCATTATAATAACTTAACTCAGTGGCGCAACAGCCCATGAGGGTCAAGACCTACAGTGTCCATATCAGTATACGTGACCTTTGGCCCTGATTGCATGAGCAGCTGTTCCGATCAGGGGGTCAGTCTGACCCGAAACTCCTAGTGTTAAGTTCCCAAGCAAGTTTAGTAATTTATCGACTTACTGAAGGGATGAAAGTCTTATAATAAGCTTGTATAAATGTTTTAAATGTGTATTTGTTTTATTTTGGCGTTTAAATTCTCTTCTATGCGAGCAATCGTTCCAAGATTTAATCGATTTCGTACCACGAGAAAAAGATAGCCTTAACCCGTTCAGGAATAAGTGATTTTTCCTGTTAAGCCTAACTTCCCTTAAAAATTCATATAAAATCATTCTGTAATAAAATACGCCGAAATTTATAATTAATAATCATTCAGAATTCCATAAGTTTAAAAACACAATCTCACTTATGATACGTTGTTTCCTGAAGTGATCCGTATATGTGATTATGGTCCTGAACGGGTTAAGCATTACTCTACCAGTAAAGTAAAAAAGAAGACATTTGTAGTTAAAATTTTTCCTCGATTATGAAATGTTTATAAAGCTCTTACATGTAAGTAAATAAGAATTATTTTAATTTTATACTTAACGCAAGGGTAGAAAATCATTTGTATTTTATTATTTTTTTAAATTAACATCGACCTTCGAAGTAACATTAAAGGGGTATTTATTTTCAGCTATGCATACGTTTTATGTATATATATATATATATATATATATATTGAAAGAGAAAAACATGAAGCCGAGAAATTTGAAAAGGTACTTTATTTGTGAGATACTTAAATCATAAGTTATATAATTTACTCAAAATACAAACTTTTTAAATTATCATATACGATAATTAGAATATAAAAAATTATTTAAAATAAGATAAAATAGCATGCGATATTTTTTCACTTCAATTTTAAATATTGGATCACGAAAACGTATGAATAAATTGTCAAGAATTTTTAAATAATCAGGCATAAAGCAGATTTTTTTTTTACCTAAAACATAGAAAAGGAATACATAAATGAAAGTTGACAGGAAATCCCAAAGCGCAAACGAAAAAACAGTAACTTTTCTTTTTTTTTATGTGACGTTTTGTTTTGCATTTCCGATATATATTTCGTTCTATTTTTCAAACATGTCATTTATCATAAACCTGGCAGGGAAATAAAAGAGAATTTTACGTAACGACTAAATCATTGGCGGAAATTCAAATTTGTCTTCTGAATTGTAAATGAAAAGAAATTTGACACGATTTGAGAAAAATGGCCTCACTTTTGACTTTTGAGTTAGATAAATTACAAAAGAAAAACCACATTTGTCTAAGCTTTATTCCAAGAAAAATTCCGCATCTCAGTTTTTATATTTGAATTTTTAGTGAAATAAATTTTAAAATGAAATATTAGTAATATTGATTGTTTTTGCCACCTATAAGTCTAAAGGTTCTTCTAAATCAATTATAATGTATTTAACATGCTCATAAATAAGAATAAAATTAATTTTATTTTAACCCTTTATCTACCGCATTATCATTTACTGCAGTTTTTTCCACGCAATATATTTTTTTCCTGCATCACTATGTTGAAAATTATGGGATATACATAAAAAAAAATCAGCTTTGGGAAATTTAATCCGTTAGAGCTAATTAATTAATTAAAGATAAGGAACTGCAAAATTAATCATGTACACTGATCACTTAAAATAAATAGTCAAATCGTTTTCTAAGGTCTTCAGTAACATACAAAAAAAATAAGATAACTTACCATTTGAAATTAACTGCTTTTTCGGAACAAAACTGACAATCTTCGCGATACGATCAAAATATCAGCTGAAAACACAATTTCTGCTATAAAACTATTCGCCTTCCCCTCTAAAATACTCATTATAGAATCCGTGCTGTCATATACCTTGGAAGAAAGGATTTAAAAGAATATTCCTCCTAAGTTATCGTCAAAATATTCGTCAAAATGGTTATTTTATGTAATTTAAAAGTGAGTGGTACTTATAAGTACCGTCGTTGGATGGTTAAGAGCAGTGGGCACACAGGTTCCTGGGGGTCCGGACCCCCCAAAGCCTTCTTTGATTTTTTCTGATTGATTATAATTTAAGTATATAGTGCTTAAAATTTAATTAAGTATTTGTTATTAATGATTAATTTTATTAATTAATGCTACTGGTCATTCTAATAATGAGTTTTTTACTGTGCTTTTGTTCCCGAAAATCGAAAATTCAAAAGGAGCATGATACAAGAATTGTAAACTCGGACCCCGAACCCCCTTTGAGAAATTCCTGTGTGCGCTACTGATTAAGAGACTTACCTTCTTACTTGAGTAATTGAAAATACTGTGTTAAAATTAACTCTGACATGTTTTTCATGGTGATTATAATTAATGTTTCACATTTAAAGTGCTGTAAAAAAAGAACCACTACTCAGAGTGATTGCAATTTTGTGTTAAATATACTTGAAGAATTGGTATATTGTATGGCTTAAGATAAAATTCATTAGCGATTTTGTTGTTGCTTTTTATGAGGATTTTTGTCCCAATAACGATTAAAACTGGTTTCTCTCAATCCAATGTAGTACGACATTGCCATAGTGATTGGGCTTTCACTAACAATGCAACAACTGTTGAAGGACTTAGGAGCCATTCTTTTCCTCAAAACCGAAACGATCATACGCATTGAGCAATAAAGTAGTTTTAGTATACAGCATGCAAAAGCCTACGTAATTCTATTCAAAATGTCACCGATGAACTTTCATTATAACGCTCACTTTATTGTTATACTTGGGAACTTTTTTCTTATGCCCCACTCCGTTTTCTAGTATACAGTTCAAATTTGACCAGTGGTTCTTTTTTTCACAGCAGTTTGTAAATGGAATTTTAATTATAATCACCTTGTATTTTCAATGTTTTGCTTAGATTTGAAGTTTATTTCACAAAGGTAGAATTCAAATTACTGAACGATAAATATACTTTCAATTAGAACTAAACTAATAATGCAGAAAAAAATTTGATTGACACTTTTCTAACTTTGGAGTTAGATTAAATTGTAACGAAGTATTATTTGAAGTTACGGGAGGAGGGCGATATTAGTGATGGACCTCATAACATTTTCTCTTTAAGTTCAAGATACAGAAATTCCAAAGTAATACACCAAATATAAATTGTAGGCGCTTAGTGTTGATCGCGGAGTGTCCCTGATGACTATGGTCACTGCTTGCTAGATTGAAGTAAAGAGATTTGAATAGCTAATTTTCGAGTCCGACTTTCACTCCGTTGTGGTGTTAAGCGACTGCAACGAAAAGCAGTCTTTAAGCTCTTTTATTCCTCTCATTTTCTGTTTGTTATTATGCAGAGAAAGGGTCGCTGCATACCCCCTTCCTGAGAAGAAAACTACCGTTGGACATTTTGAGCGATACATAGTAAAAGCTTGTTTCCTAATCATTAATATAGTTGATATTAGTACATCCAGTATGCTTGAGCGTTGTTTGGAACACTTTCCGTTGATGTCATACACTGTCTCTGGGTTTGCCAGCTCATGTGTCGTCCTCGTCACATGACCATGGTTTAAAATGACGAGGTCCGTCGCCAAAAGCTCTCGTGTAGTTGAACAATGCGACGTTAATATTCTCTTCCTCACTCTCCCCTGTTTTCGGTCACCGTTAGAACGTTACCTTATGATTTTTACGAATTTAATGTATTAACAAAAACAGTCTTCGAAAACTGTCTCTGATTAGGAAGGACACATTTTTATTGTGTCCATACAGCTTTAACTTGTCTTCTGAAATCGTATTCGCTTAGGAAGCTGATGTTTTTATTCTTCCAAATAGCTTCACCCTGTATTCATACACACCGTTTTCGCTTAGGAAGTTGACACGTATCGTCACCCTGTCTTAGACACCGTTTTTACTTAAGGAGCTGACGTGCAGCTTTACTTTGTCTTCAGACACCGTCATCGCTTGTGAAGCTGACATTTTTATTATATCGATCATACTATAATTTGTCTTCAATCACTTATGTAGATGACAAGTTTTATTATGTCAACATAGATTTATCCTGTCTTCTAATACCGTTTCGGATTGCAAATGAGTTAATGAATTATTTTGTGATTATTTTATTAAAAAATTTACTTATATTTTCTTTCAAGAAATAAAGTGTAACTATTCCCTGCAGTGACCACGTTTGATAAAAAGATTTTAGTGTTAGTATATTTTAATTTTCCAATTTTTATATTTTAAATTACTCTCAAATAATAATTCATCCGTTAAATATATTAATTTCCTTATTTATAATAAATATTTATCTTATAAAAATATTGTTTTTAAGAAAGTTATGGAGTAAAATTTTAACAGTGTATTTTTTCTTCAATTTTAAAAGCAGTATACATATGTCTTAAGACAAAACATATTTTCCAACCAAATAAAGTAATTTCATAGAATAACTTTATTATCCAATGTTCTAACTGGATAAATCTAGCTTGAAATTCTCTATATAAATTTTATACCAGGTATTTTTATACATACAAGATGAATCCATATATCTATGCTCAGTATCAGTATCAAGAGCGAAAAAATTTTAAAGACTCTATGCTAAAAATGGGGAAAAAATCTTTTTAGACAAAATATACGTGGAGTTTTACTCATCTAGCGACTCCTAGATCGGGTACTTCCAAAATTTTTTAAGAAAAACTCAGTAGCTGAATTTTTCCGAAATTAACTTAAAGTATAAAAAAGTAACATTTAGGTTTATAATCCCCATTTAAATTTAATTAATACAACCTATTTTTAATTTTTATAATTTTTTTAAAAAATGTATGTAAACATAAAGGAAAATGAGTGACATAAAGGTATAATCAAACACTAATTTTTTTAATTTTCATCCTAATACTTTTAAATGAATTGATCGAATTTCTATACATTTGAGATTTTTTAATTTTTTAAAAAAATGATCTTTGTATTCAGTTAATGTTTAAAGTATAGTTTGTGGCGCAATTATGCTTGTTCACATATCAAATATATTCTGGTTATTAAAGAAAGAGAACAAAAAAAGTATTTCGAAAACTAATTATTTTTATTAGTACAGAGGTAAGCACATATGCTAAATTAGAAATTTTTACCAGGATTTCACCAAAAC